>CM034152.1:724897109-725497109 GCA_019776745.2 Taxus chinensis | reverse complement strand
TTACAAAATGGCCCGCAACTTAGTCGGGGAAAAATTCAACGTTAGAACCCGAGTCAAAGCCAAGGCGGGGAGTCAGAGGGAAAAGTGAAAATTTGCCTTTCGTTCAAAGGGCAAAAGATAAATTGTAGACCCACAAGACCAATTTTTTAGTCTAATCCGGCTGCCACGTGTCCCAAACCAAAAGGGGGGCCCATTTTTCAAACAATTTTCCCCAACCATTCGTACGGACTCGATACAAACTTTGAAGGGGCATATATTTCAACTGAGGGCTCGAAATATTACAGATCTGACACCATTGGAAAGATCTTGGCCTCACCTACGCCATGGAGGTATGAAAATTTAATTTTGAGGAGGTTAGGTGAAGGAAAATGGAGGAAAATTCTTCAGGATTTCAATGTAGAATCCATCTGTCTCAACAACCAGATTAGATTAGATCTGTTTCCACCGTTTCCTCTTCTTTCAAGGCACCGAATCAAGGGATCATGCAGTAAAGACAGATTTCTGGCATATTTTATCAGAAGCATTAACAACAGTGGTTGAGCTTCAACCCACTTTTCCCACTTGCCCCTCTCTTTCTTCTCTTTGATCAAATCTATAACCTCCCTTGGCTTTGTAATGGTATTTTCTTACCTCTTTCTCATTAATGGTGTACTGTGTGAACTCTTGGAGCAATAAAATCTATTTTTTGTGATGCGTTTTGTCCATCCTTTGCTCATTTTGTTGTCTCTTCTCGCCTCTCACCATTGCAAGGTATAATGTGCATATCTCTAATGTCCATTATAGGTTTTGGGAGCTGTGTTTAAGGGGTATGAAACGGTGTTCTGTTTGAACTTTATCCTTGGTATGTGATACATATGTCCATCCTCTCCATTGCTCACCTATCTCTCCATTTCAGGCAGTTGGGTTTGTGATCAGCAGTTCCCTTTTCTCAGTGTTATCACCTATGTAGTGTAGGATTTCTTTATTTTCATGCTCTCTCTCTCTCCTTGGTCCCTTGGAATTGTTAGATTAGGAGTAGATAGTCACATTTCCTTCCTTAGAAGTAGTTTAGTGCTAGGATTAGGAAGAGGACCTAGCCTTCTCTATAGGATCATTCCCGTTTGCAAGTCCCACAACTTGGGGAATGCTCCAATGTTATGCAATCACACCAAATAAGTTTTCCTTAGAAAAATATATTTTTTAGAGCTCATTTGGGGGTGTTGTGATTTCTCACTAATAGTTTTGGTACGCCCAGTGGGACATGTTTGATGTGCTCTTGGTGAAGATTTCAGCCTTTGGAGGCACTTTCAAGCACATCTGGTGACTTCATCTAGTTAAAAACCCATTCTTTGAGTTGTAGACCTTTTCCATCCATTTCCACTCATTTCATGCATTTTCTTCTTCCATATCTTTCATTTTCTCCCATTCCATGAGGTTGTGCAATCATGACTTCATTCCCACCATGGAAATCAAACTCTACAGCAATGCATCAGTACATTCCAACTCCAATAAGCTTTACAAACTCCTTCAAATCAACATTTTGAGTAAATCCAAAATCAACATGGTTACCCCTATGAGTAACAGTGCCAAAATCAGTTTGGCTATGGAGCTTATCCAAGAGTAGGGGTATGCAAACAATGAAGAAAATCAAATGCAAGATGCTGGTCTATTGGAGAAGATCCAAAAAATGGAGATTGGCATGGTTCAGTCAAGAGCCACAACTCGAATGAAGGTGTTTAGAATTGATTACAGGGAACCTTGTCCATGGGAAGACCCTTTTCCAAGACATTACAGCCCTCAAGAGAAGCTTGAATTCATGGTTGAAGTGTTGCCTCAGCTTACACAGTGGATTGAGGACATTGGGGCTTATGAGCAAAGTGTGGGACAACCTTGTCAATGGGTAAGTCAATCACCAGCTCCCTGCATTTCATTTTCTGTCCCTCAATCTTTATCATTTCAGCAGAGGTAGAAGTCAAGCCCCTCACTTGCTGCCCCAAGTGTTGATTTCATTTCTCCATCTCCTAGTCTTCTACCTCATCTCAGTTCTTCTTTCCTTTTCCCTTCCAAATAGTCATCCCCTCTAAACAAACAAGAAGTTGCACCTCCCTTCCCACTACAAAAAATTGCAAAGATGGTTGAACCCCAACCTGCCACTCCTCTTGCTTTCCCAAGCCCATGTTGGGAAGATACTCAAGAATCCAGTCAAGGAGAACAATAATAAGAGGAGCCCAACAGAAAAGAAATGACAGAAAATATAAAGATTTGGGCTACCAAATTTGGGTTTAAAAATATCCCTTTGATGGTTAAGCCAATAGAGGAGGTCAATATTGGAGAACCAGTGGTGGCTGAGGATGAGTTTGCAATAGAAGAAGAGTAATAACAAGAGGAGGAACAATTAGTCCCAAGCCCCATTGAAGAGGAGAAACTAGGAGAGATCAGATCTTTGTTTAGGCCACTCAATGAAGAAGGCATCATTGAAGATTTTTTTCTTTCATTTCAAGGGCCTGATTTGATTGATGAACCCATGATGGAAGAGGACCATACAATTCTAGAGGCTCTAAGTGTGGAGAAAGCTATAGGGGAACCTTCAGTTCTTCCTCCCACTTCATCCCTTCAAGCTCTAATGTTGAAGAAGAGTTTGATCTCTCAAAATTCATGTTTGAAAGTGAAGAGAGAAACATGGTGAGCAAGTTGCAGATCAAGAGGACACCATGAAGGAGGTAGAGCACATGCAGTACATGATAACAAGGAGGCAGACTACCTTTCAGACTTGAGAAGATTGCTTTGATGAAGAGGATCCTAAGGAGATAACATCATTTTCTCCCTCCATCTTCAACCTTCCAAGCACATGAACTTGCTACCATGAAGGAGAACATTCTAAGGATAAGAACCTGCATCTGAAAATGGCCCTCTGGAACCAAGGTTGGAAGATCTTGATCTTCCATGTTCTTCAAATGAGGATGAAGAGAAAAGGCAGGAGGATATCATCATCTCCCTCACACCATCCACTCAAGAAGGTTCACAAGAAGAATCCATTTTTTGAGTTGAATTTCAGAGAAATGGGCACATCCAAAGGATCATAACCGTGCCCAATCAGGTACTTGACTTCATTAGAGCTAAAGGAGAAACCAAAACCAGTCATGCCTACTTTAGGGCACGAGGATGAGCTACAAAGTCACCAAGGATCAACTGCCATACCTCTTCAATCCAAATGCAGAGAAACTAAAAGAGGTATTGGTTTTGTCTTTAGTTGATACTTTGGTGATTTGGGTGGAAGAACAACTTGTAGTTAGTTTTTCACTCATCCAACCAGCCATGTTCAGTGCCAAATCAGTTGCATGGCTGCCGTTTTTGAGGAAGGGAAGCTATTTCTCCCCACCAGTTGCAGGTTTTTTTTGAGTTCCCTTTGCTCTTGGCTAGAGTAGAGTAGGTAGGTTTTTTTTCAGCATAAGAAGTGCTTTTGCACACTCTACATGTTCCATTTAGAGCATGTATGATTTGGTCAGTTTGTACATAGTTTTGGTGTTGTTGTATTGAAGCCAAGCTCTTGCATAAGGCAGGGGAACATTTATTAATGGCTTTTTCAAAAAAACAAATGAAGTTCTAACTTCAAGTTTTCAGCGGGTTTCCAAGTGATTCAGAGGTCAGCAAAGTGCGTGGGAGTCGGGGAGTCCATTTTATAAGAAGGATCAGTGTCAAGCCATCATTCTTGACTCCATGCCCAATGGATGCTCCAAGGCCACTGGTATGTTCATCTAGTAGGTAGATTTCCCCTTGAGTCACCAAAGTATTATCCTGAATTCACCCCCCAACAATTTTGGTCAAGAAAACTCCTGCAAATAAGGAAATTATGAAGGAAACAACTCAGACCCGCGAGCTCACATTCCAAGATGATAGACAAGGTTGCAGGGAGACTCTACCATGGAATGGCAGGGCCTACAAAATTTTAAATGACCCTATGCGAGAAAAAAGAGAAGCTCAATGGTGAAGTGTTGCATCTCCATGTGTCTCAGGACGAAATGGAGGCAGGGGTAAATGGTCAAGAAAATTCAAAAGGCGGAGCTTTGGGGCCATGGGGGTTTTCTGAGTTTTGCGTTTTGTAAAAAGGGGAATCCAAGATAAATTACGGATCCGCGAGCCTAATTTTTTCTCTAGATCTGACTGCCATGTGTCCCATATCAAAGGGGACCCATTTTTAAAGCTTTTCTTCCTACCCTTCTATCACAGACCTGATACAAACTTCGAAGGGGTGTATCTTTTGATTCAAGGCTCAAAATATTGCAAATCTGACATCGAGTGGAAGCGTCTCGACGTCTTCTATGCCATGAAAGGATTAAAAATCATTTTTAGGCCATGGTAGGTAAAAAATGAAGAAGCGGTCTTCTAGGCCATTAACATAGAATCCAATCTCTTCAACTACCAGATCTGATTTGATTGAATCCGTTGGGAAACCAGAAGTAACATACTTTGGGTGAATTTATAGAAGGCATTGATATTCAGTGGTTGAAGCAGGATTCATTTTTTTTCCTCTTCTCTCTCTCTTATTTTTTCTATATATTGTAACACTTCTCATTTTGAAAAAGAGAGACATTCTGGGCATAGAGAAACTCTGTCAAATTCATTTCTCGACACCATTTTTGAGCAGTGAACCTTCTCTCACACCTGGAAAATGTATTTGTGCCTTTATTCCAAACATGTAATGGTCTGTGCACCTTCTAGAGCAATAAAACTATTTTTTTGTGGTGCTCTTAAACCCTTTGCATCATTTCATTGTTTCTCTGTGCCTCTCCCTTCCAATTTATTTTATGTGCATGTATTTCACATTTGAAGGTGTAGGATATTGTGTTTCATGGAGTTTAATGGAAAATTTGAAGATATGGGCCATGTCACTTCATAATCTGACCTCCCTCATCTCCATTTTCTCTGTTTATTTCTTCCTCAACTGAATATCTCGTTCCCTTTTCTCGGTTCTATCACCTCTGTAGTGTAGGATTTTAAATTTTCATGCTCTCTCTCTCTCTCCTTGGTCCCTTGGAATTGTTAGATTAGGAGTAGATAGTCACATTTCCTTCCTTAGAAGAGTTTAGTGCTAGGATTAGGAAGAGGAACCACCCTTCTTTGGAGGATCATTCCCATTTGCAAGTCCCACAGCTTGGGGAATGATCCAATGTTATGTAATCACACAAAATGAGTCTTCCTTAGAAAATTAGATTTTTTAGAGCTCATTTAGGGGTGATGTGATTTCACACTAACACTAACATTTTTAGTAAACCAAGGGAATCCCTCCTTAACTGACTCCGGTCACCCCTAAACCAATGCCGGTCAACCTAGAACTATCATTTATTACCATTTATTCACCCTATCAACCTTGTTTTTGGGTGGGAAAATTCTGAGATCAAGGAGATGAGATGGGAATTGCATGTAAGTAGAATGAGAGCCTTTTCACACCAACAAACATCTATAGCCAGCACCGGGAAAATCCTAGAGGCATTTGCACTCATGGTGACATTCTGGGCATCATCAATATTGCACCAAGCTCCATCTCACCAATCGATCATCTCCACCAAGGCACCAACCATTGGATCATGCAGTAAAGACGGATTTGGGGCATATTTTATTCTTATCATTAGCCATAGGGTTGAGCTTTCTAACCATTTTCCATTAATTCCCCATTCTTTCTTCTCTCCGATCAAATCTATAAATATAGGGGCAAGATTCATTGTAAAGGGTTGTTCATTCTTCTTCCCTTCCCCCTCTCTCTTTCTTCTCCACAAATGTGGAGCCAAGCCTCCTCCCTTGGCTTTGTAATGGAATTTTCTTGTCTCTTGCCTGTTAATAAGGTGTTTGTGTGAACTCTTGGAGCAATAAAATTTGACGTGATGTGTTTTTTCCATGACTTTTCTCATTTTTTTGTCTCTTCTCACCTCTCACCATTGCAGGTTATATTGTGCATATCTCTGATGTCCATTGCACACCTTTTGGGAGCTGTGTTTGTTAGCTAAGGGGTTTGAAATGGTTTTTTGTGTGAACTTTATCCTTGGTCTGTGATGTATCTGTCGATCCTCTCTTCATTGACTCACCTCTCTCCATTTAAGTTAGTTGAGTTTGTGATTGAGCAAGTCCCTTTTCTCAGTGCTATCACCTTCAGTAGTGTAGGATTTCTTTATTTCTCACATTAAGTTGTGTTCTCTCCCCCCCGTTTAGGTCCCTTGGAATTGTTAGATTAGGAGTAGATAGGCACATTTCCTTCCTTATAAGTAGTTTAGTGCTAGGATTAGGAAGAGGAACTTGTTTTCTCTGGAGGTAGTTCCCATTAGCTAAAAGGAATCTCTCACAGTCAGCATTAGATTGATGAAGTCATAATGTTATGCAAATCACACCATCAACCGACCAGCATTAGAACAAGTATTCCATAACTCATTTGGGCCCTTACCCTGTGATCTGTTTCATCTCAATAACATAAAGAAACATGTTTTTCTTGTACTGGTGACTCTCATGCTCATCTTCTACATTTGCATATGGCTATGACCTCTTATACTAATGATATATTATTACTTAAGCCCTTTCTCTATAGTCTTATTGATGAGGCGTTAGAATGGTACACTCATCTTCCCTTTGGGTCCATTGCACTTTCTATGACATGGAGGATGCTTTCCTCTATTAGTTTATAATCAACAAAGGCCCTAAAAATAATTTTGACCATCTTAGGATCTGACCCTACATCAAGGCTCATATGAACCTGAGTTAAGGCCACTTATTTTCTACCTTTATTAGTTCACCATTTCCTTTTGTATTCATCATGACATGTAGTATTCCATTCTTTAGATCCTCCATACTCACTTAATCTTTTTCAAGTGTTCTTGGTATTCATGATCTCCACTGAGCTCAATACCACATTGTATTTACAGTATGCTACCTGTGTTCTCACTCACCTCACCTTCTCACCTGATACTAAAGTTATCAATGCCTTCAATTCCATAAACATTCACCCATGACATACTGCTTAGGCCATGCACTTCTATCCTTCAACGGATTCAAAGTATACTTGACTCCATCTTTCAAAATTGTATATGTATTTTTCCGCCCATCATGGTTGAGTATCCCACACAATCTCCATATTTTCCTCACAAGAAAAGAAAACAAGCAACCCACTCAGCCAAAAAAGCATACTCCTCTGGCTATGATAGATTACTCCTCCTAAAACTCAACCAAAAACTATGTGAGCCTTACTAAAACTTGATGCTATTTTTTAACACAAAATCGACCTTATAAGGATGTGCTATGATATTATTATTTTCTGAGTGATTAAATTTTCTTACCATTGCAACCAGACACTATATCCGTCAGTACTACCATTGTACAGTAATGAGCTTGACAACATTTTATTGTAATTATCTTTGCATATTGTCCATAAAATAAGGATTCTCCTCTGCACTAGTTCTTCACGCTTGCTTGCATTCACCAAAGCTATTCTCATCATCAAAGGATTCATCTAGTTTTAGGATCTTCTCCTAAGTGATGAGTACTCTCCTCTCTAATTTGTATGTCGATATTTGATTTATTTCCTCAGTTGAGCCATGTTGCTTCTTTCATTGAGGATATTCAGGACATTCAAATGAACTGTGTCTAACATAACTTGTTTCATCATGAAACATATCTCCATTATGTCCATTCACCTCTTCCTCTTTGCATATCCACCTCATGAATGATCATCCTATCGTTTCATGAACTAGTCACTCTGCATCACATATGTTTCTACTATTGGTTGTCCTCTTCTTATCTACCTATTCTCTGAATCCTCTACCAGCTCAATATGAATTCAGTTTTCTTTCTTAAACTCATGCTACTTCCATCTGCTCTTAATTCCATTGATTGATGCCACATTCCTCTTTGGTAGGTGATAACTATGAAATAACTCCCCGATGATGCATCTTGAATATTCAATCTACAAACCATATACATGACCTATAGAGGGTACTTATTTAACATCATCTTTGTATGACCCAAACGTGCATAGCTAGTTCATGTAGAATTCATCAATCATAGTCCCGCTGACACTTAACTCTTACTTTTCCTAAGGTTCATTTTACAATGTTATTCATCAATGAACCTAGTCATGCATACACTTAACATCTCTTTTCCCCCCCATTTTACAATTTATTGAACTAAAATAGTTATGATTAGTTTGTAGGAATGAACTTACCTTTTAACATTGGCATAACATATTGTCCCATTTATTTGATATTTTACTTGTTTCTACATTAATATTTCCTGTTAAAATCAAATTCCCTACGCATTACTGCATTACATGTCCTAATGAAAATTGGTGATATGCAAATATATCACATTCCTTAGTTCTTTATAATGTTATCCAAATCAAACATATGTTCAATCACATCTTGGCATCAATCCAATCTATAAGTTATTCTGGATCATACACTACCTCACATATTTCCATGGCACTTTCATTTTTGAGTACAATTATTCTTGCTCCCATGAATGCCTTCAATATCCTTACTTCTAGTCCTTCTACTGCTTTCATTGGTTTCTCTCTCATCATCACTATCACTCTCAGGTACTATGAGAACCTAGAACTAGATGCCTCACCACTCACTCTGTGCTTCTATTTGCGGCCTTGATATATCTCCACTTGCCTATGGAATAAGTTGTTATCCATAGGATGCTCTGTAAATTTATGTTGCAAATCCACATATTGTATGAAGAAATCCTACACTAAAGTACCACCACCCAATTCCTCATGGGCTCATCGATTCTCCTCTTGTGCCTCATCCCTCTCAACTAGAAATACAGTACATGCCACCACTACTATGACCACTAACTCAAATAAATGGGCATCCTCACTTGCGATCTCATCCACTTGCTCATGTATACCTCCACCAAGTACATCCATCGGCACATTCCACATTAATGTGCAAATGGATGTGTTGACTATTAGGGACCAATAGGAATCACCTATAAAATAAACAACACAACATGTTAGATAGAAATTACTAAGCTAGAATCCAACGAAAAAATACACAATATAGCTATATATAGATACTATGCTCTGCTACTACTACCACAACATTACTAGGGGCATGTTCTTTCCCCTCTCTTACTCTTCTGTGCGGTAACCCTACTACATCTGCAAACAATGGGAACAACAATACACATCAATGTATACCCCACCATGCATGACACTCCTCTATACTACCATCATTATTTGAATCTATCACCTTTATCAATGCATCTATATCATTTGGCCCGGGAGGTACTAGCTACTCTGTTGTGGGCCCTACTTTGGCTGCAGGCCTCCTCTATGTGCTAATAGATCTCAACCATATATATGGCTCTGGGGCACATCCCGAGCCATACGAAACTGATGCGATACCCTCTCCATCTAGAGCTCCGCCACACCTAGGAATCTATCCTCCAACCACATAGTCCTCTGAGTACACCACAACTCTACAACATCTTTGTGCCATCCTTTAAAATCACAATATGGCCTCCATATAACTATCTCGGCCCCCATTCTATCTATCAGTTCCTTATAGGTATCTGTATCCATCCTACACACATGAATATTGACCCACCTCCTCAAATATATCTCATGTCTAGCCCACTTTTCTCGTGAACCTCCAACTGGCCGTAACACTACTATGTGCTCATACACCCACACATGTAACAATATAGTAGATCATATCCCCCATCTGTGCTCATCATGAGTAAATAAGTATAGATCTCTATATACATGGGCCAACACACATCGGACCCATGCGTATCTAGATTTCTCCTCCTCTATACACCGGCATACATCGTGCATCTTATACAAGATGCCTACACCACCTTCCTCCACTGCTATAGATGAAGCAATAACAACTGCGATGAACTTCCGCAACCGTAGAACTCTAGACCTCAGGATAACATCTAGGCTATTATGGGCCTCAACAAGAACTCAAGTACCCACAAAATACCATCTCGTTGCTTGTATCTGCCTCTCCATATCCTCCAATGGCATCACCTATAATCTCTCTCTGAAAACATGAAACTGCAGTATACGATACACATCCACTAAAGTCACCATCATCTCCCCTATAGGAAACCAAAATGTGCAAGTATCTACACACCATCTCTCACATACTGCAGCCAATATAGGTATATTATGGGGCACATCCCCCATCCATGTTATGTGCCACAGTCGAACACGGTCCATAACATCCTAATTATCATCTGAAAAACCCAATCTAAGCAACACGTAATCAAATGACACCCACCACGTAACTACCTTGAGTGAATATCCCTCTGCACAAAATGATTGGGGTGCCCAGAAAAAGGACATTAGCGCCCAATTTTGGGTGTTCCTTTCCCAGGGTCACTAGCACCTTCACCGCTTTTATCCAAGTCCAAAACGCCGAGAAATTAAAATTATCAAATTTGTAAAAATTAATTGAAAATGACTACCACACCATACATTTTTCAAAAAACAATACACTTACCAACACTGTAGTTGTGCATGACGCTACATTGGTCGCTACACTCTCAAACTGGTTGGGACCCGCTTATCTCACTTGCGGTAGTTTTTCTCACCTCGTGCTTACTCTCACAATCATGAAAACAAAAAATGTAGTGACTAAACACTTTTTCACTTCACTACTTATACTCAAATTTTCACCTATTTTATTATAATCATTATTTTGTGCTTATTCACCCAACTAATACACACCACACTATTTTTGTCATATCTTGAGCGTTTCTACTCTGATTAACACCTTGTTTACGGTTTTCATTTTAGAATTATGCATACCACTGTATTGAACACATTACATACACATTATCTCTCCTTGATTTTTTCTTCCAACCAATTCATACACATTTTTGTGATTTCTATCACTTTTCTATATATTTTACGTGTACTTTCAGCTTAGCATTTATTCTTCTCATCACTTCCCCTTTCACCGAAAGGAGGGCATATCATTGGGGTCATTCGATAGTTCCTCCTATATCACCATAATTTTTCAACAATTCTAAATATTTACTAATTCACTGCTCGATATCTCACCATTAATTCCCCCTAATGACCTAATTTGGGGACAACAAACATAAAATTTTTATATACGACATTTCATCACTTCCCCCTAATGACCTAAATTGGGGGAAAAAGTGATTAAAAATATTTCTATGTGATCATTTACCAATTTCTGTCGATTCCCACTAATGACCTAACCTAGGGGCAACTAGTGTAAAATATCTCTCTATGAGTAGTCAATCAATCACATGTTCAAATTTCTAATAATAAAAATCATATCATTCAATCAATACAAATTCAACATAATTAGCCTCCCAGATGACCTAACTTGGGAGTTACATTTGACTTCCTAGATTACCTAACTTGGGAGATTACATCCATGGCTTTCCCAGATGACCTGACTTGGGGAACTATTCTACATTTAGCATTTTGCTTCCTGATGACCTAACTTGGAAGAAATCGTCTCACATTTACTTCCAGATGACATAACTTGGAAGCTATTACATTGTGGTGACATCCATGGAGTGAGGGTAAGAGTTCCTTTCCTATACCATTCCTATATGGGTCAACTATTTGATCAAAATTATTTGGATCCAAAAACCAAAAATCTTTGATCTGAGTCCGTCTACAGTGGCTAGTTCTTGAGGATGTAATTAGAGACTGGATAATAATGCACTTTTCTCCCTACACTCTTCCTTTGGTGGCAGGATATCCAAATCCTTCTGTTGACTATTCATATACATGCGTTTGGGTCGAGAATTGATCACTACCCTACCCCATCTCGTCGTCATTATATGCATTCAAAGTCATAATAAATTCTAATCATCACTCTCATTTAGTGCACTTCATCATATTAGTATGTTTTTTCATTAAGTTACATGGATCACCCCACTGATCCATGGCTCGGTATGATTTACGATTCTTTCGAAACACTTCTTCTACCACATCTACACGTTTTACTATAATATGGACTTCTCTAGATTTCTCTCAGGTATGCATCTCTATCTACTTTATGTTACCAAGCTTTCCACTCACTAACATAAAGTGGGGGGAAATATAGTCACAAAATCACGCACTTACTATTACATTTATATTGCCAAGTATATTATTTTGTATATGGATATGCTATAAGAAAAGTATTCACTAATGAATCATTCCCTACTTTTGTCATTAATTAGTCCGGTTGTCATTGTCATTTTTATTGCATAGTCGTAAGTTGTCTTACATAGTTTTGGTCAGTATCTCAGGGAGTATCAGGTGTCATTATTTAGTCGTTTTTCATCTCTATTCTTTGACTAGGGTGCCTAGGGTAGTACTGGGGCGCCCATGGGCACCCTGGTCCTTAATTTTGGGTGCTTTGGTCTACATAACAATTAAGTATAATTTAATTATTCAAGGTCAGTCTTTTTCATTTTCCCTCTTATTCCCCTAGGTGTTAGTCGGCATGGCAGGGTCATTAGTGTCAAATTTCGGATAAGAGATCCCTATATAAACATAACATACTCACTATCTTGTGGGTGAAATATCTGCTATGAAGAGTTAGCTATGTACTAAGGTAAAAGGAATGCATTTACGCATCATTTACATCTACATCACACAAGCATAGGGGGAAAGGGTTGTATTCATTCTATTCCATCCACAATTTTTATTTTACATCTAGTTATTACCCCTACTTATGCATAATTGATGCTAGGGCACCCTAGGTACATAATTGCACACACAAGCACTCAAAAATACATTGGGTTTGGAATGTAGTGCAGTGGTTAGTTATTAGTCCACCACTGTGGCAGCTAAGGTTAGTCTGAACCCTTCATATGCATCTTTATTTTTTTTAGGGATTTGATGCTTTGTATGGGGTTTTATAGGTAGATATTCATCACTAGTTCACAATGACATAAGTGAGGCTACTATGACAACTAAATGACAAAGACTAAGATATCGTGAAGATATATCAACCATGCTAAATTCAGATCTTGAGATTTTATACAGACCAGAGTTCCCAGACTACAAAATAGGGCACCCATAGGCACCCCGACCCTCTCCCAGGTGCCCCAATCTATTCGGATCTTCAGTTTCTGTACTTTCCTAGGTAACACCTTCACATTCATCCATGTCCACACATAAGAATGTTCAAGTCTAGGATGCAACGAGGTAATTCATTTTCAGGTTAATACCCTATCACTCCTATTTACATTATTTAATTTCATTTAAATATCAATTAAAATTATTTAGCATTTATATTTTAGTATATAACATTTATTCTATTACTATTACTAGTTTAGATTAACTATAGAATAACATTAAGATTATACATTTTAGTTAATCAATGGCCTTGCGTGTCTTACGACGTTGTGAATGATGTCCCATGTTTGCAGCCTGCATTTGTGTGGCTTACTTATCTTCTTGTGTGTTTACATTACTTCTTTGCTAGATAACTTTTACACTGTTTGCGTAGATTATACATTTGTGTGGCTTCCTTGTCTTCTTACGTGTTTACATTACTGACTTTGCTAGATAACATTTACACTATTTGCATAGCTTATACACTATTCTCTATATGCATGTTTGTTTGTACTACCACTTGTCTCTGACTAGCCTCTCGTTTTTGTGCATGCCTTAGTTTCTACCAAGTGCTTTCCAGGGTACAGTTCATGTGGTAGTCCTCTTTTGGGGCCACATTCTCCTATCAACATTATCGCATGTGCCCCCAAAGAGGGGAGTATCATTTGGGGTTTACATACTAACAAAAAATTTACACCGGTTAGGTTCAGTGCACTTTCCACCCTTGGCATTGTGGGTTACATACAACGAGTGGGTTCAGAACACTCTGCGAACCTCGTACACAATGGATTTTATAGGACATGGTATCCTTAGCATTCTGGATTGAAGTAGTTATACGTTTGGAGGTTACAGTGGGTGTGCCTGCCTACATTACTTTGGCTAGTGGTGCCAGATCACCCAAAAAACCAGGACATACAAAGATATCTTCACACACATTCAGGGAAGCAGTTAGATCCTAGAGGATAAAATGGAAATACTCCCTACACTTCTTTAGCCTATGGCATCAGATCACCCAAAAAACCTTGGAAGTACATGATATCCTTTTTACTCTCTTTCTCAACATGGATCAGGTGCACAAGTTCCATTTACACTTTTTCATTTTCATTTTTAAATTTACATACTTTTACATGCATCTTTTACATTACGTTTTTACACATACATACATACATATTTGATTACTTGATTGTTTTTTTCTTGCCGGTCTAACCGTATGAGAAATAAGTAGTAAAATGGGGGCAACAACAACAACAATAACAAAAATGGATTTAACAACAACACTTCACGACAACACATTGCTACAATAACCATGTAAGTACATCAAACATCAATACACACATTTCTGCCCTAAATTCTCTCTCATCATTTTTTTACGCATTTTCATCTTTAGTTTCCACGCTCCTCCATGTTTTTTGTCATTCCAGAATTTGTCTAGTTCATCGGCACATTTTATACTACAATCTTGATGGGCATCGGGTACACATATCTATCTACTTTATGTTACCAAGCTTTCCATTCACCAACATATATTGGGGTAAAAATGTATTCACAAAATCATGCATAGTTTCTTGGGTCATTTACATACTTCTTTACCGTATTTATTTACTTTATTTATAGTTGTTCATAGCTTAGATTAAATATCCCCATATTTCTTATTTTTAGTTAATCAACTGTGAATTTATGAGATTTAGGGAGCTTTGGGCTCCTTTTACAAGTGTTGGGGTAAACTTATCAATGTTGTGCCATATGATTTCTAGGTTAAAAAATGAGGTAGCATTAGCTTGCTTATATAGGGTTCTGAAGGTGAATTATTGAAGAAATTATGACTCAGAGGGAGTAAAGGACCCATCAGATAATTTAGAACTCAAAGAAAATAGGGAGGATATGCTAGTGTAAAAATATAGAGAAAGATTAGGATTGGATATAAATTCTTGACCAAACAATATTGTCTTGAACAAAGATGAAAAACATGTTAAATGTTGTTTGCATCTTGTTAGGTTGACTTACTATATGGATTTTTTGTATTGTATTCTCATAATGTGTTGGCATATCAGTGTGCTTGGATAAAAAAGCTAGAAAAGAGACCTAAAAAAGTGCTAAGTGGGAATGGAAAGTTTGTGTTTATCTTACTCAGAGTGCATTGTCAAAACCAACAGTGTCAAAGAGTAAATTACAAAATTTGAGTGTCTACATATTCTTTTGATTTTTTTTGAAACATTATTATTTATTCTTTTGTAGAGTGAGAGCATACAACCTTTTCTAGGATGAACAAGTAATTTATTGTAGGGGTGTTGACTGAAGATTATAGAAAAATAAAAATTAATCACTAAAATGCTATTAATGTGAGTGAGAAATGTGTGTGAGTCATGTAGATACATATAAAACACACTAAAATAACATGTTGTAACACATAAAGTAGGGATGTGTTGATGATCCATGATCATAGAGGATAAAGTAGTTATTTCCAACCAGATGACAATTGTGCTCCATTAAGGATGAAATATCTGTAATAATATACCAAAGGGTCAAACAATATAAATATTGGATCAAAGGGACATGAAGAGGGACGTTATGGCATCAATATAGTGTAGAAAATATAATTGAAAAATATTACAAGAGAGAGATGACTAAGTACGATGTTGTGCAGGGAAGATATAAGCACTTGGTTATGGAGATGGTTTGTAGGATCATGAATCTTGTGAATACTAGTAGTTCATATATGTAAGAAACATTATATAAGATTAATAGGAAATTGGTTATTATACTAGAGTTTTGTGTGTATACTTGCATACAATATTTGTAATTTGTGAAACACATAGATATAATGATGAGTTATTGTGTTATTTTATATATTTTTGGATGGCGAATGATTATTACTCATGAAGATAACGTTATACATATTTTATAACCTCATATAAATATTTCTTATATGAGGTCTATGTGGAAAATTTGAGTATGCTTCAAGTGAGACCTTTCACCATAATCTTGATTGGCTATTTCAATGCGAGAAAATTGAATTGAGCATAAAATTCTAAACATCATATGTAATAGACCAACAAATTTAGAGTGTACTCTTTCCTATATTTCACCTACTTGTAGGTGTTTGTGAATACATCATGTTGTACATTACAATAAAAATTATAATACCTTCCAAGTAACATATGACATGCACCCAAGGGTATCATATCATTTAGGACTTCGTCCTCCTATCTTTATATATGGAACTTGACCATAAATTACTCCATCACCAACCAAGACCTTTTAAGGATTAAGATACTTAATCCTCTTTAAAAAAAATTATCCACCTTCTCTTGTACACAACCAAATTATCAATGCTCCTACTATCCACAATCAATATGTAGACATTTTCTTAATTTGAATAATTTATTTTAAAGAAGTGGTATACTTATGAATAATTAGGTGATCAACCGTGCCACCAATTGCAAGGAAAGAAAACCTTTCTCTGATACCAACTTATATAGACATAGTTAGGGTGATTGTCTTAGACCGTGTATCCTTTATAATTGCACGTGGAAAATATATAAATATTATGCAATAATAATATTTTTTATTAACAACAAAATAACACATCAATAATCTCTATTCGTATACTCATAGAGGAATTAAAAACATATACATATTACCATTGATATAGTCAATACACCATGTAATTGTTCTCCATATCAAACAAACACTACTCCAGGCTTTAAGCTCACATCCACACTCTGCTCTACTTCATTAAGTTCTATGTATATGAGTTCTAAGATTTCACTCCATAATGAGTTCCTATGACAATTAGGTTTTTTATAGGCACAAAAGACACACAATTAGACTCCTAAAATAATGGAACAATACAAAGTTCATACCTAAAGGATCCTTTACCAATGCAGACAACATTCCTATAAATTTTAGTACTCTAAATGATATTCCTTCAATGCTTGATGGATTTTAAATAACTCTGTAGCATTCTATGGCTCCAAAAAGTACTTCATGGCTTAAAATTAAAACCTAAATGATTGTACGAATTTCTTAGTGTTATAAAATTTTAATAGGCTTACACATATTTTTTGGTGTTCTGTAGCATTTGCCAATGCTTTTGATACCTGTAAAAAATTGTGCAACTTGCATAGAGGCTCCATAGAATTTCACACACTACACAATATAATAGACATTGTGTAATATGATTTGCATAATAATGATATTGCACATTGGAGTCAAACACAACTCTAATGATGTAGAAATGAAATACAACACTTCATAGCTTACCAATAACAAATTTTCTTCATGGTGCAACCTGCAAACAATAAAAAATGCAAAACAACATGTAACACAAAATGACTTGAACTGTTCAACTATTTTTTCTAGTAGATACATGATTTTCCACGAACTAGTATGTTCCTACATCACAATGTTTATGGTTCTTTCTACATAGTTCTTTAACAACGATGACGACTTACTAAGCTAGATATTTTTATCGTATGATAAAATGATGATGAAATCATTAATCAATTATTTATTACAAGGAAGGATTAATAATTTTCGACTTAAACACATGTAAGTAATTATTACGACTTGGTAAAATTAATAAATAAAAACCAAAAAACCATGTTTCATTTAAATATCCATGTGTCACTCTACTATCTATCTAACCGTAAAATGTATTCACTTACAGGATAATAAAAGTACCTATTCATCAATAAAAAAATATAAGGTTAGATATATTAGGCTCAAAATATTTATATTATAAAGTTAAATATATTAGGGTCAAAATATTTATATTATAAGGTTAAATATATTAGGCTCAAAATATTTATTTTATTAATAATTATTGTTAAAAAATTTAGCTAGAAAGTATATTATGCAGGCTGGTTTTCTTGTGACATAAAAATAATTGTAAGGGAATGCAAAAAGTGATGATTGCGAGGAGATAATGCACCCTTGTGTCATGTAAATTTTAATAGTCCATGAAACATGAAAATGAGGGAAGGATCAAGTGAAAAATTTGAAGAAAAAAGAATATATTGAGTAGTCTTAGTGTAAATAATGAGTTGGAAGACTCAAAAAACTTGCTTCTTAGGAAATGTATGGAAGAAAAATATACCATGATAAGAAACATGCAAGGAAATTTGTATGAGTTTTAAGAAGACATGGTCAAATTGAAACAAGTAATATTATAGGAAGAAGAAAATTATTCTCTCAAGAAATTTCTGGAACAAAAGAAAATTTGTCTTAAAAGGATAGAAGCCATAGTGAATAATATACAAGTCGACTTGCAACAAAAAATAACCAAGTTGGATAAAAGTGTAGTTTATATGACTAATGATATTATATATAGGAATTCGTTGAAAAAATAAGTGTTATGTCATGGAATAACATTTTAGACATGAATTTTAATGGTAATGACTCAATAAAATATAGGGTTGAAGTGGTTAGAGAAAAAACTTAAAAATAGGGATTAGAAAGATCTATTGTAGAAAAGAACAACAAGATAACTTAGTTGGAGCAAAAGAGCTAAGAAAAAGATGCATTGATAGATCAAATGACAAATAATTTAGAGGATTCATCCATTGAGATTGATAGATGGTATTTCCAAGTGTACTGTTTAAATATAAGATTTCAAAATGTAAAAGAAAAAGAAGCAAAAATGATAGAAATTTTCCAAAAAATGGAAATAATGGAAATTATTCTTGATGGTGATGTAATGGGTGATGCACATTGTAGTGAAGTAGGAAATCATGGAATGTATGGTAAAAAAATGGCATTAGGGGCATCATTCACACACCAATAGGGGATTTTCAGGTATATTAAAATGATCTTGATTTTAATGCTTTGTAAAGGACACAATCCTATTAGTGTTATGATTCGTTTTGAAACCTATTTTAATTGAATCATGAATGATAGACATTTAGTATTCTAAATATTGTTTTTTAGTGGAGATATGTATATACATATATATTTTATAGATGTTTCTCATGATCATTGTGATAATGTTGAATTGGGGTTACTTAATTTTAGTATTTAACAATGAGGTGATGTACTCCAATACTTGAAAGGAAGGAATGATAATCTATTTTTGATTTACATAAAGTAAAATATTCTACAATGATTTTGTTTCAAAACAATTTTGGTTTTTGCATTGTTAACAAAGCATACTTGTACAATTGATATCAAAAAAATTATTTGCAGAATCAATAATGACTAAAAATTAAAACAAACTAGTAAAATACAACTGGAATTCAATAAATATTCATGATAAATCAATACATTTTATAAAAGGGAGATTTTAAAATTGTTTTATAGAAGATATTGTAATGAATTTAATACAATAACAACAAAATATGAAATTTTTGTGCATGCATTGAGGAATAGGGGAATACATAGAGGGGTGACTATTTAGATTTGTAGATGCACTTATACATACACTAGAATAACCACATGGAGTTTAAGCTCCTCATTTAGGAAATGCCATGCAAATCTTGGTTAGAATCAACAAATGGAGTTGGTCTATAACAATAGTCTAACTAAACCATACACAAAACCATTTTTGTTATCTAATTTTGTGCTTGAGTGCTATTATAGTACATTAGGGTTTTGATAATTATAGGTGCATGCAAAAATATTATGGAGAAATCAAAAGTGCAGGAAGACCTTACATACATAGATAAAATAACCCATAGTGAATTGGAACTAGAGAACCAATCTAGACACCAATACCAAAAAGGACATAAGTGCTACACACTATTGTCCAAATATGATGCTAGTGTCTGGGAGGGTTTCAGAGCTTAATTATAGATATTTTTTTGGAGAAATAACACAAACTATTTGACCTTATTCGAGATCTATACCCCCTTGCAAAATGTTAAAAAATCTAAGTAAACTCATCTTATTGTGTTTTATAGTATTTTAGCATGTAAATTAATTGGATATTGTTTCTCTATTGTATTTACATGTAGTGTTTGATCTAAATGTTGGGTAATCTAATTATAAAATCTAATTTTGCATTAGTTTTTATTTGAAATCCAAATTAAAGATACAACACCATACACTAGTTTTAATTAGGGTTAAAACAACCATATTAGAACCCATATAAAACTCATATACAAACAACATCACTATATGAAATAGTGATTAGAGATAATACATAGCTATACAAAAACCTCATAATACTAAAAAGACGTAGATAAATATACTGATTAACTAAAATATGAATATTCTAGTGCAATCTAGATGTTATAATAATAATAAATAAATGAATAAATAAATAATGGAAATAACCCAAGTAGACTAAGAAATGAAATTTAGAAACCCTAATGTTCAAAGAGGGTTAGAAGAGCCCTAGCTGATTCGTAGAGGTTGTTGGACTGTGTCGCATTAGAGACTGGCTAAACAGGAGTGGAGAAACACCGCACAAAATCATGTAAAGTTACAAATTTGGCAGATTTAGTTGGAATGGGGTGCCTAGAGAGGGATTGGGGTGGCTGTGGAGCTCTCATATGAGTTCTAGGTGCCTTGGTCTACACAGGAGGTATGGAAGCCAATTTGACAGGGTCATCAGATGATGTGAAATCCTCGTTGTTTTTCACTAATGTGTCGCAATTAGATCGTTGATGTTTTCGTAAATCTGCAATAAAGTAAGCACCTACAAAACCCTAGAAAAAGTATCAAAACCTAAAAAATAAAAATGCATATGAAGGGGTCAGACTTTCCTCAGCTACCAAATGGATGGCCTTATCACCGAGCATTGCACTACATATAAGACCTAATGTAGTTCTGTGTATGTGTGTGTGTGCATAATTGATCCCTAGGTTTCTCTTGTGTGTGTCGCACTTTGTGAGTAGTAGGAAATAGTTAGATGTAGAATATAAATAATGCGTGCATGGAATAGAATAAAACTCCCCTCCTATGAAGTGTGATGCAAAAAACCATCCTTTGTCCCTTTGTGATGGAGCTAGATAGATGAAAATGGGATATAGATGCCTTGGATGGATGCACTCTTAGGTTGTGATAGTAATGCTTAGTGTTTGGTCCCTCATTATGGTTACATAAATTTATATTTATATGATTCTTTGCTTAAAATTTTGCAATTAACCCCAAAAAGACTACCAAAATATAAAATGTTCAAATAGCTTTACAAGACCCAAAAAGATAAAAGTAAAGTTTAAAGGGGACATGAGCGCTTAGAGGGGACGAGGGCGCTTGACATTGACATCCTGGATGGGTGCTAATGTTCGGAGTGTCAAATGACGAAGGGTCAAAGTACATACTGAATCAGTATAAGTGTAAGAATGAAAAAATCAACTGAAAGGAAAGCAAAGTGGCCAAAGACATGGGTTAATTAATACTTTTCTAACATATGAACCATATGAATAGTAGTATGTAACTAGGACTAGATAGTTACCTAAAGTGCATGATTTTTTGTTTAAATTTGCAATATTTCCTTTCTTGGTTATATAAAAAATCTCACTTGTTGGTATGCACATGGATGTCCATTACCACCTTTCACTAATGAGGACTATGTCATGGGTATGTATAACTTACGCCTCAATGTCTCATTACATGATCAAGAAGACACTATTTCTTCCCAAGTATCCAATGCTTACCCATTTGAATTTGATCATGATACCTATGACCTTCTAGATGACATTACATGACTATATTCTTCATCATACACACACTTGGGGGGCATGACATCTATACCCCCATAACATCGTGCAACACTCTATTCTCTCTTCACTTTTTCTACATACTTACACACATATCTTCGTATATGAATCTACATCAACCATAAGCCGATGACACACTTGTGATTCAGTTCACACTTGACTATTGAGGGAATCCTATACACACAAACCCCACACACTACACTATGGAATCTACACATTACGCGTCTTCATACATCCTACACTCAGTTTACTACATTTTTCACATACATTTTACATCTTGTCCTACATACATCATACAAATTATATACATAACTTGCACCTTACATCACATACTATACATCCTACATTACACACTTTGTACATCACACTAAACCTACTACACATATTACACATTTTATACATCTACTTCTACACGCTGTACTCATTACCCTATGCTGCACTCTAGTCTCACGGTCCATACTAGAATGTTGAGGGTTTACATCACAAATGGACCACATCACCACCATGCATTCAACAATTCACACCTTTTCTCATGCGACATTCCTAGATTACTGATATACACTTTAGGATACAAGGTCACTTCTTCTAGCATCATCTTGTGATAGGTTACATCATCACTTCCATTTGAATCATTTAGTGGTATACTTTGTAGGCTAAATCATCACTTCGCTCATTAGCTTGTTGTGATAGCCTCTTTAGGCTAAATTATCACACATTCTCACACCTCATGTCACATATCATTACTACACACTCATCATAGCATGCTACACACAACACATAGTTCAACCATTTCCCGATGACATAATCTCTTTTATGGTACATTATTGACTGCTAAGAGGGCATACCAAAAGAACCTCACTACATACAATTCCATTCACTCAGGGGGAATGCGAATCCTATCATTCACACTACATTCCATTCCATCCATCCATAACATACTTCATTCTATGGTTGCACTTACTCTTGCTTTTACATGTATGATTTATTACATATGGTAGATAGATATCTTGTATGTCACTATCATTATCATACACACATGCATATTCAATTGCTTTCTAGTTGTGTTCACACACTCTATAGATCCATTACATGTAACATGGATGCTTGGACCTAGTATGAGTCCCACAATAGCTCTTGGGGGCATCCAAATTTGTACACTACATGCGCTATTGTTTCATTTTTGTTCATAGCACACTATTTTATTGGTTTACACATGCTTTGACATACGTTTTATATTTATAACATGCTAATGGTTGTTTCATATCCAACATTTTTTATGTAGGGATATTTTCTTCCATACTGATTTGTTGCATTGTCCATTATTGCTTTTTCTTGTTTGTAGGCCTTGCCCTTTGTCTTGTGTGCACACTTGTTGGTTTGCGACCATTGCGGCCTTGAGTGTATTGCGACATCATGAGTGGTGTCCCATGTTTGCAACCCAATTTTCATGATCTAATTTTTCTTCTTGGGTGTTTACATTATCTACTTGTGTACTAGCTTACATATTATCTTTGTCATTTACACTTGTCTTCTACATGCATGTTTGTTCCTCATAACACTTGTTTATAGCCACATTGTTTACATGTGCCTTGGTTTCTACTCATTACATCCAATCCTCCCCTATAGGGCATAGTTTCAGTTACAATAGTTGGTCCTCTTTTGGGGTTGCATTCTCCTACAGTGACATCGCATGCCCCCCAAAGAAGGGGGCATCATTTGGGTTTACAAATAATATATAACACAACACAGTACTAGTATAGTTTCAATTTTTCAGTTTTTAGTCCATGACACAATGGGTTACACAGTGAGTGGGTTCAACACAATCTACATAAATCCATATATAATGGCTTTTACAAGGTAGATTGTCCGTAACATTCCGAAAAGCAGTTACTTACTAGAGGATAAATCAGACCTTCCTCTCTACACTACTTCTTCTGTGGCGTTGGATTGCCCAAAACACCAGATAGTACATAGATCTCTTCAGTTTCAGGAAGCAGTTACAGGTTGAAGGATAAATAATATGTTCCTCCCTACACTTCTTTAGCCGGTGGTGTGAGATCACCCAAAAAACTCATGCGCGTCAACATCATCTACAGGATCCTTTATACACCCTTTTTCTCATCTCGGATTAGGTGCACATGTTCCTTTTTCACTTTAGTACTTTATTTACACACTTTTTAAATATACACGTGTTTTTAAACATTATACATGCGTATTTGACTACTTGAGCGTATTCTCTTTTACAGGTACGTCTGTATGGGAATATCACACACATAGCGGGTATATCACACACAAGATACTAACCATGTAGGTAAATCACACACATTAACATATACACACGTTTTTCCGCCCTAAGTTTAATTTCATCACTTTTTACACTTTTGCATCTTTAGTCCCCACACTCCATTTTTTTATCACTCCACATTTTTTCTAGTCCCTCGGTGCTTTTCTACATCAATCTATATGGATATCAGGTACATATTTCTATCTACTTTATGTTACCAAGCATTCTTCTCACCAACATAAAGTGGGGGAAAATGTAGACACAAAATCACATACTTTGGGTAACTATCTAGCCCTAGTTGCATACTACTATTCATAAGGTTCATATGTTAGAAAAGTACCAATTAACCCATTTCTTTGGCCATTTTTCTTTCCTTTCAATTTATGTTTTCAGTCTTGCACTTCTACTTGTTTATTTTATACTTTGACCTTTCATCATTTGACACTCTAGACACTAGTGCCTAGCTAAAACGCTAGCGCCAGGTGCCTTCGTCCCCTCTGGGTGCTCCTGTCCCATTTACACTTCACTCTTATCTTTTTGGGTCCTATCTAGCTGTTTGAAAATTTTATCTTTTGGTAGTTGGCCTTTTCGGGGTTAATTGCAAAATTTGAAACAAAAAATGATATAAATATAAAGTTATGTAACCATAATGAGGGACCAAGCACTAAGCATTACTATCACCACCTAAGAGTGTATCCATCCAAGGTATCTATAGCTCTATTTGCATCCATCTAGCTCCATCACAAAGGGACAAAGGCTGGTTTTATGCATCATACTTCATAAGAGGGGAGTTTTATTCTATTCCGTGCACACATTATTTACATTCTATATCTAGCTATCTCTCACTACTCACAAAGTGTGACATGCACAAGAGCAACGTAGGGCATAATTCCACACACACACACACATAGAAATACATTGGGTCTGATAAGTAGTGCAACACTTAGTGATAACTCCTTCCATTTCGTAGTTGAGGACAATCTGACCCCTTCATATGCATCTTTTTTTTTATTTATAGTTTTTATGCTTTGTCTGGGGTTTTGTAGGTACTTCCTTTATTGTAGAATTTATGGTGACATTAACAATCTAAATGAAACATAGTAGTGATAAACAACTAGGGTTTCACATCATCTAGTGACCCTGTGAAATTAGCTTCCAGACCTCCTACGCAGACTAGGGAACTTAGAACTCAGACTAGAGTGCCCCAGGCACCCAATCCCTCTCTAGGCACCCTAGTCCAGACAAATCTACTAGATCTGTAACTTTCCAGGATTATGTGTGGTGGTTCTCCACTCATGTTCAACCAGTCTCCACTATGACACAGTCCAACAACCTTTGCGAATTAGATAAGGATCTTCTAACCCTCTTTACACATAAAGGATTCTACATTTCATTGCTTAGTATACTTGGGTTATTTACATTATTTATTTATTCATTTGTTTATTGCTACTATAGAATCTAGATTATACTAGTATATTCACATTTTAGTTAGTCAGATATATATCAACACAAATCCCCCATAGTTTTGATTTGGGTGAGATTTATTAAGATGTGATTGTTTCTTACAGAGTGACATTAAAGAAGATGGTGATCACATAGATCATATAAGCATTGCAAGATATCTAGAATAAACAAGGGTGAATACAAATGCTTAAACATTATCTTTCATGATGACACATGCAACAAAGTAGACAATTCAACAATACTAGACATTTGGAAGGTACAACAAGAATCCTTTGGTGTTGAGAGAGTCATGAAAAGACACATCCTATAAAAATGGTTTCCTAATTGAATAAAACACCAAACATGAATGTATATTAATCAAGGCCATCAAATAAGATTATCATGATATTTTCTCTTAGAGGGTGCACAATCCTAATAACTAGCTGATTGTGTTTTATACAATGCTAAATATTTCTTATAAACTGATAATTTACTTCACAAAATTCCAATCTTATATGCAAGTGTATTGAAATGGGTCGTAACTTAAGTCCCATTGTCTATATGTTAAATAATACCAAAAATATAAAGGTCTTTGCAAAAATCATTCTATATTTCCATAATACATGGATGCCTAGCCACTATAACCATTGAGTTAAAAAGGAAATGGTTCTAAATACTAGGATCTCTTTGAAATTGAAGGATTCAAACACAAATTTCACTTCTAGAATATTGGTAATCTCTCTTAAATAAATACTGACATGGGTGGGCATGTACCACCTCTCAAATACCATAAACTTGATGATGTTGGTAAGTTAAATGTGATTCCCAAAATAGCTAGATCACTACTAAGGGAATTGAAAATAGAGATGAGTGGATAAACTTAAGTAGTAAACAATATATCTCATTACACGAAGGCATGCGTGGAACAAATCCACTACAAAAGGTGCTAAATAAGTGCCCACCAAGTTGTCAAGAAGCAAATATAGTTGTCCATATATGATTATGCTTAAGAACAAACTATCCTCTATATATGGGCCCCATTAAAATCCATAATGAGTACCCATGTATAGTTGAGGTATCACATAGTGATTAACAAGACCTAAGTAAGTGGTAAAATTAAATACACTAGCGAAATCTATTGTAACTAACATAATATCATAAATATGATTGCAACACTAATTATTCTATGAAAAATACACAGTTTCAAAAAAATTATAACCAGATTCTCCCTCGTGTGAAAGTTATCGCATATTGAAGCATAAAAAATCCACATGACATCTATGTTTTTTTAATACTAGAAATAAAAATCTAAATAATTAAAAACTATAAATACCAATGTGAAGATATAAAAAAAGGTACAATAATGTAAAAAAAATTCACTCTAAAAAAACAACGTATGGAAAAGATATAACTTGTCAAAGTTAGGTCGCTAATAATAGAAAATAATCTCTAGTGTCATTTGCAAAAAAATCCAAAGGTGCACTAAAGCGTCCAAACCTGCAAAAAATATAGCCCTCCATTAATTAAACACTCTAGCTCCAATTTTATGAAACAAAAGTCAAACATGACCTTGAAAATGTTCTAGGTGTAATGGAGTGGCTGAAAATCTCTATAATAAACTTTGAAAGTAGAAAAACCATCCAACTCCCCTTAATACTACTTTGATAGAAAACCCATAAAAATGAAGAGTTTATTATTAGATATGAAAAATCATCTATACAACAAAGTAGAGTTTAAAATAATTTATGATACCGGTCATATATTTTTGGAAGGGAATATGATATGTGGATATAGTATCCAGGCTCCAAGATATTTGAAGACAACCTCAATATGGTCACCCACTATTTCATGTGCATACCTTAAATATATTTCAAGTAATTTATGGACACAAATACCTAAATGATCAAGGTAGAATGTCTACCAATATATTAATCTCAGATGTGATCGATATACATCGGCCCTCTTCACATGAGAAATATAATATAAAGATGTGTACAATAAATATACCTTTACTCATACTCTCTGATTTAATTTATGTTTAATTAAATATAAATATTTTAGAGTCACTACTGAACCAAAGAATGTATAAATACTGAAATGAGGAAATGACACATGAAAACTAAGATTTAAGATTTGAAACCCTAAGAAAGAAGTAGAGAAAGAATACTTAGTTGATTTACACTTGATCCGGGATCGATATGGATTGGGAAAAGTGATGAACAATATGGAAAGGGTGTCATTAATTCTCGCAATAAATTCAAGAATGTAGGAACAGGGCCATACACAAGTGCCCATGAAAGAAAAGGGGCACTTGGGTGCTGAAGACCTCTTTTGGGCACCTATGACTACAAAAATAGTCAGAACCTAGTTTTCACTGTGTTGCAAGGTCATCATTGAACATTGCTTCTTGTTGATTTCCTGAGAGTCAAAAAATGATCACTGAGGGTACCTGTAACCTGCAAAATATAAGTTCACTTGTAAAAAACTGTAAAACACATCAAAACTAAAAAGAAAGATATAATATGGGGAGTTAGATTGACGCCGACGGTCATCTCGAGAGTGAACTTACAACCGATCACTGGACTACATCTCAAAATCCTTGTAGTTTTGGTGAGTGTGTGTGATAATGATGTCCTAGGATACCCTTATGAAAGTACACTTGATAACATATTGTAGCTAGAATGTAACAATGTAGTAAAATATATGGATGGAATAAAGAACTTCCCCTTCCTATGTTGTGTATGCAGAAAATGTAGTCCCTTGTCCCTTGAATGGATGTTAGATGGATGCTTTGAAATTATTTAGGTGCATTTTGGATGCAAGCTTAGGTGTTGATAGTAATGTTTAATGCGTGGTCCTTAATTTTGGTCACATAAATATGTATTTATATTATTCCCTTGTTTGAATTTCATAATTGACAACTGGAAGGCCAATTTATAAGTGAAAAATATTCCCAAAAGATAAAAGAGGCCCAAAAGGAGTGAGTAAGGTGGAAAAGGGTCAAGGGTTCCCAGAGGGGAAAGGGACACCTGGGCACTGCTGTCTTGTTTGGGCATTGGTGTCCAAAGTCATAAAAGATAAATAAGTAAAATAACGACTGGGCTGTAGGGTGTGCAAGACCAAACTAATAACAAAAAACAAAGGAAAGAGGCCAAAGATAGTCATCAATTACTAGTTTTATTACTTAGGAATCATATGAATGCTAGTATGATTCTAGGACCTAGAAATGTACCCAGGTGTGTGGTTTTATGTCTACATTTTCCCCGACTTTATGTTTGTTTAGTGAATACTTGATAACATAAAGTAGATAAGAGATGCATACCTCATGATCCTTTAGAGCGTGCAGCGAATAGTGTGCCGAGTGGACAAGTGAAGCATGGAGACTAGGAAAGGAAACTGACCCTTGGGGTGAAGCGTGTGCGTTATGTTGTATATGTTGTTGTAGCTAGTGATTATTGCTTCTTGTAAGGGTGGACCAACAATAGGAGAGCAAGAATGTAGTCAAAGTCATGTATATGATAATTCAGAGAAAAATGTGCTTAAGTATGTAAAAGTGTGTAAAAGGAAAGTGTGCACTTGATGTAAAAGAGTGTATAAGGATAGAAAAATTGTCCTAAAATTTTGTTCAGAGTGAGTTTTTTGGGAAATATCATGCCAAGTACAATTTTTTGGGTGATTTCATGCCAAGTGTGAGTTTTTTGGGTGATCTCAAGCTAAAGAGAAAGTGTTGAGAAGAGAGGTATAGTGTGACTATCCTTCCATGACTCTACCTGATAAACACCACTATAGATGGTGTGTCCCTGCTTTATTCATGTTGTCCCTGATTTTTTCTAAATTAGTTTTGAGTATACTAATTATTCTGATTGAAATGGAGTGTATGCATTCTATTTCAAGACGTCTGTGCCTGATACTGTCAAATTTCTCAGAAGGCTTTTTTTGAAATGTGCTAATCTGAGAAACTAATTGTGTGTGCCCCTAGGAAATTAGTGCCCATGTGAGGACACAAATGCCCAAAAAATTCTGTTTGGGTTTGGGTGCTAGTGTCTATGCTATGATTCTAACCCAAGTCTGATTTTGAGCCAGTGATGTAACTGTAACTTGTGTTGATTCTATGTTGAACTATATTTTGATTTATCTCTGAGCTATTGTATGGGGTTATTTTTTCACCCAATGTATGCCACCCCATGTCTGGGGTGTATGTGAAATTGGTAGGAAAGTGTGGCCTAAAAGAGAGGCCCTGATGTTGATCTAAATTGTATCCTTGCATGGGGAAGGGGATGTGCATGGTAGAAACCAAGGCACTTGTAAATAAAGTTGTTAGATACATGTGTTAGTAGGAAAAAAGCTAGGAAGCATGACATATAAAAATGATGTAACAAGTAAGTTTGCATACAAGATAGACCATGAAAAATGGGTTTCAAACATGGGACATCGCTCATAATGTCACAAGACAATCAGGGATGAACCAACTAAAATCATACAAACAATGATCAACCAAGATATAGGGCATAACCCGCAAACAATAGCACACAAGTAGAAAACAATGACAAGTAAAATATATCAGACAACCATAGTGGCATATAGTCAGATGTAAGGAAAATTTTGCACATGAAGCACCCGTTAACATGTTAGAAAGATAAAGAGTATGTCAAATCATGTATGTATTAATGTAAAGTAGTGTGCTAGCAAGGATAAAGAGTAGTATATGACGAAATGATAACACCTGTAATGTGTGAGAAAGTAGATGCCCCCAAGAGCTTCAGTGGGATTGGTAAGAGGTACAATGCCAATCATCATTGCAGTGTGTAAATACTTGTAAGATATTTGCATTCAATTCAAAAGAATAAGTGAACACACATGTATAAAGAAAATATATTGACACACTAAGTATCTGTCTAGCATGGGAAAAAAAAGTGTACATGTAAGTATAAACAAGTAAGAATATGTGTAATTAAGATATGTAATATGCAGTATATGAGTGAGATGTAATGGTATGTAATATGAATGTGATAGGAGAAACGTTCCCCCCATTGGATGTGGGTGAGAATGAGATGAGGTTCATTTATAAAATACCCCTCAACAATCAAGAATGAACCATATAATAAGAGTGTGTCATCGGGAAATGGTTTGAGAAATATGTGCTATAAAGATGGAACATGAAGCATACAACATGAAAAGTGAATGTGGTGAGGTTCATTTAAAATTTAAACCCTCAGTAGTCGAGTATGAACTGTTGAACTAGAGTACGTCATAGGGTAACGATGATACACGTTGCGTATCAAGATGTGTAAGAGAGATTAGATGTAAAGCATGGACCGTGATGTGTATGTGTAGAGATTAGAAAGAATCAGTAAAGATTAAAGGGGGGAATAAAACATGATTCCCCCCAAGTGTGTGAAAGATAAAATTCTATCCAACGATAGTGAAGGGAAAAGGCCCCCCACCCAAATTCTGAGGAGATAAGGGCATGCGACGATGCTCTAAAATCGGTGGAGTATGAGAGTAGCGATGTAAATGCTAAGTGATTAACTAGTATTGACTAACTAGATGTAGTAAAAGATAGTTAATATAATATGGGATAACATATAAACGTAGTAAATAAATGTACCAAGACAACATGTAAATAACATAAATAATAAGGCTAAAAATAATAGAAATCCTAATGCGTAAGAAGGAAGAGGAAAGAACTCAGCTGATAATAGATGCTCACGAGACTGTGTCACATAGGAGAATGGAGAAATATGGAGCAGGAATGACTGTGCAGAAATGGAGAAAATGGTAGATCTAGAGGATCTAGCTGAATTGGAGTGCCTGAAGGAGGTTTGGGGTTCCTGCAAGTGCGCTGGTCTGTAATATGGGCTCCCCATTCTATGTAAAAGCTCTGAATCTAGTCTTCACAGGGTTGAAAGGTAATTTCAAATGTTCGGTACCTATTGCATTAATTTTGTTGTACTCATGTTAGGTGTCACCAATAATTCAAGATGGAAGAAAGACCTGCAAGACCCCAAAATAAGCATCAAAACCTAAAAAAGGAAAATGCATTTAAAGGGGTCAGACAATCCTCAGCTGGCACAATGGTGGACTTACTCACTAAGCACTGCACTAAATCTCAGACCTAATGTAGTTCTATTTGCAAGTGTGTGTGAATATGCACTAGTTTACTCTCTTTCCAGAAGCACTTTGTGAAGTAGTGAGTAATAACTATGTGTAGAAAATGTGATAGATTGTGTGCATGGAATAGAATAGAATCCCTCCCCCTATGAAGTGTGATGCAAATGTCCTAGGCTTGTGCCTTGATGATGGAGCTATGTGGATGCAAGTGATCTCTAATGCAATAGATAAAATGCAACTCTAGATGGGGTGATCGTAGTAAGTGATGCTAGGTCCCTCATTATGGTCTCATAACTTTATATTATAGGGTTCTCTTGGTCTAATTTCATAATTAACCCCAAAAAGGCCAACCAAAAGAAAGATAAAGATGTAAAATGGCTATAAAGATCCCAAAAAGTGGTGGGAAAACTCCGAAAGGATCGAGGCACCCCCAATACTAATTTGGGCACCCCAACCGAGGATAAAATACATTGGATGACAAAATTTGACTAGGCATAAGGGCGCAACAGGTTTTTAATGATGAAATAAAATAAAATAAAGTGGTCAAAAGACAAGGGTTGATTAGTACTTTTTTCCCTCAAGAACCTTCTAAATAACAGTATGGGACTGAGATAAATAAGTGTCTAAAGTGCATGATTTTGTGACTACATTTTGCACCCACTTTATGTTGGTGAGCAGAAAGCTCGATAACATAAAGTAGATAGAGATGTGTACCTGATGTCAATGTAGAATGATGAAGAAAACATGCCGAAGGACATGAAAAAGCATGGAATAATAAAAATATGGAGGAGCGTGGAATCTAAAGATGAAAAATGCACAAAGAAAAAGTGATGAGAGTGAACCTAGGGCAGAACACACGTGTAGTTGTTGCGATGTGCAGTCTACCTGCATGGTTAGTAAAGCATGTGTGTTGTCTCAGAATATTTTTGTCATCGCTGTTGTTTTTTTTGCTTGTTGTTGCCCCCCTTTGACTTCTTGTTTCTCATACGGCCAGAAATGCAAAGGAAAAATGATCAAGTATTCAAATATGTATGCATGTAAGTGTAAAAATGCTATGTAAAAGACACATATGTATGTAAATATAAAATACACAAATGTAAATGGAAACCGTAAATGTAAATGTAAATGGAAAATGTGCACTTGATCCATATCGAGAGAGAAAGTGTAGAAGGATATATTGTACTGTAATTTTTTAGGGTGATCTCACGCCATAGGCCAAAAAAGTGTAGGGAGGAAATGCTTTATGTCCTCCAATCTCTAACTGATTCCCTAAATGTGTGTAGAGATCTTTGTACGTCTTGATTTTTTTGGGTGATCTGATGTCATTGGCCGAAGTAGTGTATAGAGGCACACCCACTGTAACTTCCAAGCCTGTATCTACTTCCCAGAATGCTAAGTACATCATGTCCTGTAAAATCTGCTGCGTATGGGGTTCATAGACTGGTTTGAATGCACCCACTGTATGTAACCCAAAACTCCAAGGGCGGAAAGTGCACTGAACTGAATTGGTGTAAATATTTTGTGTTAGTATGTAAACCCAAAATTATGCCCCCCCTTTTTGGGGGCGCATGTGACATCACTGATAGGATAATGTAGCCCTAAAAGAGGACCAACAAAAAATATGATGTAATGCTGAAAAGTGCTTGGTAGAAACTAAGGCATGAAAAAACAAGAAGGATAGCCAAATATAAAGGAAAACCTGCATACATGTAGAAAACAATGTATAAGTTATGCAAACAGTGTGTAAGATACCAAGAAAAGTAATGTAAACACAAAAAAAAACAAGTAAGCCGCACAAAACAAGCTACAAACGTGGGACATCACTCATGATGTTGCAAGAAACATAAGGCCATCATGGCTGCAAAAAACATAAAATTGTGCACACCAAACATAGGGCAAGGCCCACAAAAAATAGCAAACAATGGCAGACAATAAAAAACAATATATTCAAACAAGTATGGAAACCAATATCTTTGCATAACTAATGATGCACATGAAGCACAAGTTAGCATGTTAGAATATAGCTAGTATGTCAAAAGTGTGTATAATCAAGTAATGTAAAGTTCTAAGTACAAAATGAAACAATAACACCTGGAAGAGACAAATCTGTGGATGCCCTTAGTGAGCAGTGTAGGAAGGGTAGAAGGTGAGCGTTCATGATGCGTGTAATAGATATGTATCTATGATTACAACTAGAATAAGAAGTGAACACACATGTGTGGATGATATAGATAAATGACATAGAAGTAATCAAACTAACATGTGTAATAAAGTGATCATGAACAAAAAAATTAAGCAAGAGTATAAGCAACCATAATATGCAGTATGCTGTGGATGGATGGAATGGAATGCAAAGTGGAGTGATAGGAGCCACGTTCCCCCTAAGTGGATGGAAGTGTATGTTGTGAGGTTCATTTTGTTTTCCCCCTTAGCAGTCAAGAATGAACCGTAAACGAGAGCGCGTTATCGAGGAAATGGTTGAGTAGTGTGTGTTGTGTCTAACGCGCTATGAGGAATGTGGAAGTGTAGTGATGAGATGTAACCTAACAAAAATGTGTGTGTGAACCTATAGCCGAAGCGCATATCACAAAAAATGAATGTATAAGTGATGATTTAACCTAAACGTATATAACTAAAAGATGAATGAATGAGTGATGATTTAACACTAAGCGTATAAAACTAAAAAATGTAAGGAGGGTGTGGTGATAAAACCTAAGGTGTAGACCACTAGAAAATGATAGAATAGGTGACGATTTAGCTTAAAGTGTATGTCACTATTAGATGAATGATAGGGAGTGGTGATGTAACCTAAGGTGTATATGACTACAATATGATGGAATAGGTGATGATTTAGCCTAAAGCATATGTCACTAGCCTAGGAATGTCGCATGCTAAAAGGTCAATTAGTAAATGTGTAAGGTCCATTTGATTTGTAAACCCTTGACAATTGAGTATGGACTGAGGAAATAAAGTGCATCATTGGGTAGTGAGTGCAGCCCATTGAGTGATAATGTAGCATATGTAATGATTAATGTTGACCATGTGATGGGTGGAATGTGTAAATATGTCAGTGTAATATGTAAAATGCAAGGTGAATAGAACATGTGACTATGCGCGATGTATAGTAATGCAATGTATATTGTAGCGGGTAATAAATATAGCATGCCTAAGAGCATATGGTATGTAGAATGCAATGCGATAGACATAGAATGTGTAAGGTGTAATGCATTGAGTGAGATGTAATATATGTAGATAAAATAGTAATGTAATGGTAGATGCTAATGTCAAAATGTGGTAGATGACATGTAGAATGTATGGTGTATAATGTGTAGTGTGTGATGAAATGTAATGTGTAATGCCTATAGTTTAGTGTGTGGCATTCAGTGTAGTAAGCCCTCAACAGTCAAGTGTGAACCGAAGCACAAGAGTGTGTCATCGGGTAATGATACTAGAATGTATGATGAATATGCCTAATGAATGCAAGAAAGTGATAAGTGTAATTATGCTAAAATGAGGGGGGGGGGGAATGTGAAGTGCTATTATGCCCCCTGATGTATGTGTGGTGAATGAATACATTATCCAATGATGGTCAAGGATGGAGGTCCTTCATCTGAAGTAGGAGATGAAAGTGTGTGACCAAGCTCTAATAGTGAAGGTATGGTAGACAAACGTTGTAGTGGTGAATGAAGCATATGCACATGTGAGTGATGAATGTATGCAAAATATCGTGGTGCCATAAAATGTGTCGGTGATGGAGATCTACATGATACAGGGTGTGAATGTGAGGAAGATCTTTGTGGAATAAAATGAGGTGGTGATTTATGCCATGATGGAGTGACTGTATGAGAAATAGGCCTATACTGATGTATAGGGCTAGTGGAGTGATGTGGTCATGGAGATGATATGTGGGTAGGTGAACTAGTATTATATTGTGCTTTGAGTAACATAGAGTGTGATGCACTGTTTGAGGTAGGGGACATGCTAGATACCATGCGAGGAGATGGTGGACACGAAGTAGATGGAGGGAAACCATCAATAGAGATGACTTGATTATTGTAAATAAATTTGAGTCCTAGATGATTCATAAAAATGATATATTGTGAGAGACGAATCCAATTGAGACCAATAAGCATGTTGCATCCCTCAACTATGTTTCTAATGAGGAAAGGTATAAGCATAGTAAGTGGGCCAAATATAACATGCATATTAACAACACCAAATGGTTTAGCGAAAGGGTATTTGAATTTGGATAAAGGATACCTGATAGCCTTCAAGGAGTGATACAGAATAGGCACTAATGGGACAAGATGGCTCAACCTTAGTATTGTTGATGGAGGTCGAGCCCAATAAATGCATGAATGTGCAAATGGTTAGATGTAAACTTAGCATGATATTCGACGTTAGAAAAGGAAATGATTGGTGGAAAAATTTCAGTGTTAGCAACTAAAAAATGAAGAATTCCTGAGAGAGTGGGAGACATAGTGTGCGAGATATAATTAGTGGCTGAATCTGTGGCTTTTGTGTTATGCTTTGGTAATAAGTTATTGAAGATCTTAAGTTTATGATTTTCATTGGTAGGTGGAGTTGTCTCAAAATTCAAAAGCTCAATTTGACCATTGTCAAACAAGTCCTGAAGGATATTTCGTAGTCGGAAACAACGATCAGTGGAATGTCCTATACACTGCTGATAATTTCAATAAGAGTTTTCATCAAAATTACATCCTTTGGGCCAAGATGAGTCAAGTTATAGAGGAGAAGGTTATTTGATAAGATTACTATTGATGAGTTGTGGTACAAAAAACTCAGAGGTGTACTATGCTTAGTAAAAGGGAATCTATATGGTTGTGGTCGAAGTTCCTTTAGAGTAGAAATTATGTTTACAGTAGTTTTCACTTCTATGGATTTAGTTGTAGAAGGCTTAAATGTTGGCTTATCTTGAAAGTGAGTGGATGACGATGTTTTCTCTTGATATTTGAGTTTGCCTATGGTTAAGGGTTTTGTCTCACGAATCTTGAGAGTATGGAAAAGTTGATCAAACAAAGGAAATGTCTCAAAGAGAAAACTCTCTTGTAGGGGTGGTAATAGAATTTGGATGAATAAATCCTGGAGTTCAAATCTGCAAGGACATTAGACATTTTAGCTAAGTTATTCTTGTATCGCAAGACATAATTAGATAAATTTTCATTAGATGTTTGCTTGAGTTGTGCCAGTTGGGCATAGGAGATCTTAGAGCTAATGTTGATAGAGAAGTGAGTAAGAAAGGCATCGAATAGATGCGTGAAAGAAATTACCATATGTACAGGTAGGTCATATAACCAACACATTGCATAGTCTTGTAAACTATGAAGAAAAATCTTAGCTATTATAATGTGATCATCCACATAGTCAAGAAACACTACATGGAATGTTCAAAGGTTTTCTTGCGGGTCTTCATGTCCTTTAAAGATAGGTAGCTTAGGAGAAAAAAATTAGGCAGAAATGGATATGTGGATATGGAAAGTGCAAAAAGAGTATGCAAGAATACTGTGGAATCTAGGGATGGTTTGATGTGTGAGGTAGCTAACTGAAGCTGACGGATTTGTGTTTGCAAGTCATGGTATAAAGATGTCAAGCTTGGAGAATTTGAGGAAGAGCTTAGGTGGACATGAGAATTACCATGGTGAATGGTGGTAGCAGAAGTCATAGCAATAAGAGCAGAAACATAGGTGGGTGGAGTAAAGACCATAGGAGCGGATACATGGGTAGGTGAAGTAGAGACCATAGGAGCAGACACATGGGTAGGTGAAATAGATACCATAGGAGTAGAAGAAATAATGATGGAAGTGGAAGCGTCAGAAGATCTCTTAACAGTAATTAAAGTATGCAAGACATGGGGAAGATGTGTAGGGTTTTCAAGTAATTCTTGGAATAAATCAGTAATAACATTAATTTGGTCTTGGTCAACTTTGGTGTCTTCATCATAGGATTTTTCACTATCAGATGCTTCTATCTCATGGAGAGGCACCTGATTGGAAGTGTCTAAAGGATTTTTTTCCCTAGATGTAGCTATATCATTCATTAACTTATGGGTATGATGAGTAAATGAAGGGAGTTCACAGTAATGAAGAGACCCAAAATGACCACTACGGGTTATGGGCATAAAAGAAGGAAGAAAAATTCGCAAGTCCGGTTCACCAAAATGATGAAATAAAATTGACTAACTAGATGTAGTAAAAGATAGTTAATCTAATCTAGGAGGACATATAAACACAGTAAATAAATGTACCAAGACAACATGTAAATGACATAAATAATAAGACTAACAATAATACAAACCCTAATGTGAAAGAAGGAAGAGGAAAGAACTTAGCTGATAACATAGGCTCGCGGGACTATGTCGCATAGGATAATGGAGAAATATGGAGGAGGAATGACTGTGTAGAAATGTTAGAAATGGTATATCTAGAGGATCTAGCTGGATTGAAGCGCTAGGAGGAGGATTGGGGTGCCTGTGCGCGCTCTGGTCTGCAGTTTGGGTGCCCTGGATTGTGAAAAATCTTTGAATCTAGTCTTCATAGGGCTAAAAGGTAATCTGCAATGTTCGCTTCCTGTCGCATTAATTTTTTTGTACTGTGTTGGGTGTCACCAATAATTCAAGATGGAAGAAAGACCTGTAAGACCCCAAAATAAGCATAAAACCTTAAAAAATAAAAATGAATACGAAGGGGTCAATTTGTCCTCAAAAACCACAATGGTGGACTTATTAACTGCACTGCACTACATCTCAGACCTAATGTAGTTCTATGTGTAAGTGTGTGTGAACATGCCCTAGGTTGCTCTTGTGCTAGACACACTTTGTGAAGTGGCGAACAATAACTATGTGTAGAAAATGTAATAGAATGTTTGCATGAAATAAAATAGAATCCCTCCCCCTATTAAGTGTAATGCAGATGTCCTAGCCTTGTGCCTTGATGATGGAGCTATGTGGATGCAAGTGATCTCCAATGCAATAGATGGATGCAACTCTAGATGGAGTGATCATAGTAAGTGATGCTAGGTCCCTCATTATGGTCTCATAAATTTATATTTATAGGGTTCGCTTGGTCTAATTTTGTAATTATCCTCGAAAAGGATGACCAAAAGAAATATAAAGATGTAAAACAACTAAAATATCCAAAAAAAGTGGTGAGAAAACTCTAGAAGGATCGAGGTACTCTTGGTGGGACTAGGGCACCCACGAGTGCCCCAATCAAGGCTAAAATATGCGGGATGACAGAATCTGACTGGGCGTAAGGGTGCAAGAGGTTTGTAATGAAAAAATAAAATAAAATAAAGTGGCTAAAAGATGGGGGTCAATTTGTAATCTTTTCCCTCAAGAACCTTCTAAACAATAGTATGAAACTGGGATAAATACTTATCTAAATTGCATGATTTTGTGACTACATGAAGGAGACTTATATGGTGAAGGAGGTGGTGACAACCTATGTGAAGGGAATTCTCAAGTAGGGGACTTATACTAACAAGATGAACTAGTAGACATATGAGGATGAGAGCTTCACAAAGTAGGACATGTGCAAATAGGATAACTAGGTTTTGAATGTACTTTAGATTTGAGAGACTCTTGAGGCCTAGATGCTATAACAAGTGGAAGGATATCATGAAGATTAGGTTTGGGAAATGGTGGACATGGTGGAATGTCTTTGATAGTGATAAATTTCTTATTGTGGATGCACTTTAGACACAAATGATTCATGGATGTAATAACTTGAGCGACGTGGAACCAAAGAAGACCTAAGATCATGTCACAAACTTTGATTAAAGATGCCACAATGAATGAAACACACATGGTGAGAGGCGCAACTGTAATGGGAAGCCCAATGTATCCAAAAGAATGAGGCGCTGGGTATGTGATAACGTATATTGGAAATGTGATAGCCATAATAAGTGAAATATAACACACACTGATAGGATTATCTGGATAGATCTTGGTATTATTAATAGTGTATGAACCAATGGAAGCTTTTATGTGTAATGAATCAAAAGAGAATATTGCATGATAATCATAATCAGAGAATGAAATAGTTGGAAATGATGTGTCAACAAAAGGAACAAGGAAATCAAGGGGCCCCGATGAAGGAGAGGGCACAACATGATATGTATGATTATCAGAAGAATCAATATCTTGTGTGTCATTCTTAGGCAAAGGATCATTAAAGTTTTTTATATTTTTTTTTATCGTTGACCGGTTTATAAGGAGAAGATGGTACAAGGAGCTCCAGTGAATTATTGTTGATAATATCTTGAATGTGATGCCTGAGTTTGAAACAATGATTGGTGGAATTCCCAACGCATTGATGATAGTCACATTATTTGCATCGTAATTGCGGCCATGAGGGTGAGATGGATCAAGATTGAGCGAAAATGGAAGAGTGATTAGATTTCTTTCAAGAAGTTGAGGTAGTAGAAATCAAGGTGCATATGGAAATTTATTGAAAGTATGCTTTGAAGGTTGTCATTGAAGCTTTGTAGGAGGAGAGATGACATTAACAGTTTTCTTTGCTTTGGTGGGTTTAGGAGATTACTTGAATGTTGAATTAGATTGAAACCTTTTAGAAGGTGATGAAGAAGTATCCTGATATTTGAGTTTACCCATAGATATAAGTTTAACTTTATGAATTTAAGCATATGACATAGTTGATCAAATGAAGTAGAGGTCTTGAAGATAACACTCTCCTAAAGTGGTGGTAGGAGGATTTGAACAAAAAGATCTTGTAATTCCGAATCAGCAAGCACATTGGTCATCTTAGCTAGATTGTTCTTGTAACATATATTTACATAGTCTATTAGATGCTCATTAGATCTTTGTTTAATTTGAGATAGTTGAGCATAAGATATCTTAGTGCCGATATTGATTGAAAAGTGAGTAAGGAAATCATCAGCTAAATGCATGAAAGAAGTTACTGAATGAATAGGTAGATTGTAAAACCAACATATGGGATAATCTTGAAGACTCCTAGGAAATAGATTAGATAGTAATGTATGGTCATTCGCATAATCTAGACATACCACATGGAAAGATCTGAGATGCTCCCGAGGGTCATCATGGCGAGTGAAGGTGGGTAGCTTATGGGTGACAAAGTTTAGAGGAAGTGGGCAAGAAGAAATTGCAGGTGCAAAAGGAGTGTGAAGAAGCAAAGAGGAGTCAAGAGAGGGAGAGGAGCATGAAGTAGCTTGTTATATCTAGAAGATTTGAACATGTAAGTCCTGATAGAGAGAAGTTAGATCTTGCTTGCCAGAAGAAAATACTTTCTGAGTGTGAGAAATAAGAGGTGGAGTGAAATCATCGATAAGAGTAGGAACATACACTAGAACAATAAAAGTATACGGAAGGGTAGAAGGAGGTTGTGTTGCAATATGAAGAGAATAATTACGAGAGGTGTTAAGCTCAACTAGATTGGTGGGATCCTCATGAGAAATAAATAAAAAAAGATCTAAATCTTTTGGATGTTCAACAATATGAGCATTGAGATCACAAAGGTCTTCATTAGAAAAGGGTACATAAATTTCAGCCATGTTAAAGGAGGATAATATGCATAAAAGCTAGGTTAGGTTTGAGCGAGGGGTTCACAAAATGATTTAATTTAATTTGAATTAAATCTAGATATTTCAGAGTCACTACTGAACCAAATAATGTATTAATGATGAAATGAGGAAATGACACAAGAAAACTAATATTTAAGATTTGAAACTCTAAGCAAGAAGTAGAAAAAGAGGACTTAGCTGATTTACGCTTGATCCGGGACTGTTCTGGACTGGGAAAAGTGATGAATAGATTGGGTAGAGTGTCATTACTGCTCGCAATTAGTTTTGGAATGTAGGAACAAGGCCGAACATGAGCACCCACAGCAAGACAAGGGTGCCTAAGTGCTGAAAACCTCTTCTGGGCACTTGTGACTGCGTAAAAAGTGAGAACTTGGTTTTCATTGTGTCGCAAGGTTGTCTCTGTTACTTTCTGTTGATCGCCTGAGAGTCACACAATGATTGCTGAGGGTACTTGTAACCCAAGTTCACCTATAAAAGACCACAAAATACATCAAACCTAAAGTAAAGATGCAATATAGGGATTTGGACTGATCCCAACAGTCACCGCGAGAGTGAACTTAAAACTGAGTGTTACACTACATCTCAAATTCCATGTAGTTCTGGTAAGTGTGTGTGAGAATGATTCCCTAGGATGCCCTTGTGCAAGTGCTCTTAATAGCGGGTTGTAGCTAGAATGTAGCAATGTAGTAAAATATGTGGATGGAATAAAGAACTTCCCCTTTCTATGTTGTGTATGCAAAAAATGTAGTCCCTTATCCATTGAATGGAATGGATGCTTTGAAGTTCTTTAGGTTCTTTTTGGATGCAAGAGTAGGTGTTGAAGGTAATGTTTAGTGATTGGTCTTTGATTTTGGTCACATTACTATGTATTTATATGATTCCCTTGTTTGAATTTAAATTGACAACTGGAAGGACAACCCACAAGTGAAAAATATGCCCTAAATATAAAAGATGCCCAAAAGGAGCGAGTAATGTGGAAAAGGGTTAGAGGTGCCCAGAGGGGACATGTGTGCTTGGGCGCTAGTGCCTGAAGTTATAAGAGATAAATATGTAAAATACCAAATGGGCTATAGGGTGTGCAAGACCAAATAGAAAACAAGAAACAAAGTAAATAAGCCAAAGATAGTTGTTAATTACTAGTTTTCTTTCTTAGGAATCATATGAATGCTAACATGCTTCTAGGACCTAGAAATGTACCCAAGTGCGTGATTTTGTGTCTACACTCTCAAACTTCATATATAGATAAGAAAGGAAGTATAGGATAAGAAGGAATCTCTGTCTATTAGTGATATTAACTCAAAATAGACAAACCCTATTTTGAGGATAACTATTAATATATTCTTATTTATAAGTAACTTATAATAAGTTATTATGAATACATATGGATAATTATGCGCATATGAGTTGTGTTTATCTATAAATAGTGCATCTTAAACTATACAAAAGTGTTTGTTGTAATATACACATAGTCTATAGAGATAAAGTTTTGATTCCACAAGAGCTTGGCTAAAAAATCAGGGAAAATGCACAAGATATTGTAAAGAAAGTAGAAAGGGCATTTAATGCATGTCAAGTTTGGCCACATTTACAATCATTATAGTCATTTCAAGATTATTAACCAATTTTATTTAAAGAGCATTTATCAAAATGACCCAATTTTGAAAAATATTTGTTATTGATAATAGTCACCATTACTTGTGATTATTGTTTGGGCCAAAAATGTTGCACACTATTATTATTGTGAAGAAGGTTACATGCTACATAAGCTTCGGGTTTTTCCTTCATGGAGCTTCCTCTCCTTGATTTTAAAGTACAAGTATCTCATCGTTCTATCTTAAAATTAACCAAGAAACACATTGCGATAAAATATGGTTGGATCAAAGTGGTTGAGGAAGAGCAAATTATCACTTTTGAACATAATGAAATCAAGCATGAAATGGATGTCCTAAACAAAACATGGATCAATGTACAAATTTGTGGGTTGAGGGACACATGAGCAAGAGTTACGAACCTAGGAACCAATTCGATGAAAGGTACAGGGACATGTGAATATATACTTTGGCACATGAGGCTTATTCATTTCCATTTTTACAACTGAAGAGGATTACACTCGTGTATCTAAAAAAAAAACCTTGGTTTTCTAATAGATCATATATTTATTCTGAAGTTGGAAAACCCCATTTTCAATTTTTTGCTTAAGCATGCTAAAGTAGTTTCGATTTGGATGACACATAATTACGAGCATAAAACATTCTATCAAAGATTATGGTCCTCCTTTGAGAATATGTTGTTTATCACTACGAAATTTTATAGAAAGAATTATATTGCTTTAATTCCAAGATATATATTTAAATGGACATGATTTAACCCCTACCAAAAGAGTATATTGTTAAAATCCCCAAAAGGGAATATGTTTGAGAAACCTTGGATTTCTAATTATTTTTCCACAATGGTTGAACATCTTATCTCATATCTCAGTTTGGTCAATATTCAAGTAATAAACGAGTCATTAATAGTAACACACACAACAAACTCCATGGTCGGTGCCTCTATTCACATGTGCAATTAAATTGTTCACATGCATTTTCTCTTGGCTGGTTTAAATACTCTCAACTCTGCACAAGTTTCACTGGAGGTCTTCTTCTCAAGCATTTCACATGCTGAGGTGAAAATAAATTAAAAGAACCATTGCTTGTGATAGATTTTCACCTTTACACGTGTTCTAAAGAATGAAAATGAGAGGATTGAAAGTGTTTCCAATACTTTCAAGCTTGGTTAGTATTATGTGGTTGTTTTCAGTTGCAAAAGGCACTCCCAAATTGAGGTGGTTGCCTGCACATGCTACATTTTATGGATCCAAAAATGGTTCTGGCACATTTGGTAAGAAAATCAAGATGTGATCAGCAAAAAGTTCTGCATTTTTTTCTTCTTTTTCTTTTGATTTAAAATCTTATATTCTAAGATGTCTGTAGTTGTGTCCAAGTTAAAAGGAGGATTTGGATTACATTTATAAGTTCTTAATAAAATTTATATATTTATGTATTCTTAATTTTAAATTTTTTATTTTTTTTTCAATTATCTTTATTTTATTGAAGTTATACATTATTTATTGGAAAGTTAAGATGAAATAATTATTTTGTTAAAATTTTACTTGTTATTCTAGAATATTTGTAAATTTTATGTTTCACAAATATACTGTTAAAAAGTTAGAGTGACTTTGGACGACGTGGATGCCCCTTACTCGTATCTGTTTAAGTTGAAAGTGATCACTAATTTAATTGTACGTTTACTTGTAAATCTATTATATGCTTCCTCTGAAATATGAACAAAAATACCCACAATCTATATAATCTAATACCCAAATAAATGCACCACTTATTTAAAAAAATATAAATATAAATTTTCCACATAATTGAGTTATACAGTTAAATGTAAGTTGGTTTCATAGTCTGTAATTTTTTATGATTTAAAGTTTGTAATGCAATCGTTGATTGCTATATAAACGTTAGGTTTGATAGAATATTAAGCTGGATGGATGATATATTGTATTAGTTCCCCCCCCCCCCCCCCCCCACACAAAAAAAAAAACTTGGATGGTCCAAATTAATGATTTATTGTATCGTTTACACTTATAAAATTATATTGTTTTTTTGGCAGGAGGAGCTTGTGGATACTATGGAGATTTGTATAAACAAGTATATGGAATTAGAACTGCAGCTCTGAGCACTGCACTGTTCAAAAGAGGCCTATCCTGTGGAGCTTGCTTTAAGATCAAATGCGATGTAAAAGAGGATAGACAGTGGTGTGTCGAGGGAAATCCTTCAATAATCGTTACTGCTACCAACTTCTGCCCTCCTAACAATTCACTTCCCAATGACAATGGAGGATGGTGCAATCCTCCCCTCAAACATTTCGATATGTCACAGGCAGCTTTTAAGTATATTGGTCATTACAGAGCAGGCATTGTCCCTGTTCTGTACAAAAGGTCAGCTTAAATATCTTTCATCCTGTTCATCTTTGATTTGTTATGGTTGAATTTGTGATTTTATAAAACGCAATTTTGAATCACTTCCATGCAATTTGCAGCAGCTTAATTACTGTAAGTTCTATAAAGGCTATAATTTATTTCTATCTATCACAATATGACATCATGTATCACTTATCCACTCCTTGATTATAAAGTATAAACAGACATGACTGGCATTATATGTTTTGTTATGATCAGAGTACCATGCAGAAGGAAAGGAGGAATCAAGTTCACCATTACGGGTAATCCATATTTTACTCTGGTACTAGTTTCTAATGTTGGAGGAGCAGGAGAAGTGCATGGGGTATTCATCAGGGGCTCTAAAACAAAACGATGGGAAAAGATGAGGAGGAACTGGGGCCAAAATTGGGAGACTGATACTGACTACACAGGCCAAATCTTATCTCTTATTGTTATTATCATTGATGGGAGAAGTATAGTTTCTTACAGAGTGGCTCCCTCCAATTGGCAATATGGTCAAACATTTATTGGTCGACAGTTCTGATCTATATTTGCATTTTAATGTGTCAAACAATGTTTGATTGGTTGTGGGATAATATGTTTGTTTCTTTGGCCATCTATTTTTCTCTTCTATAATTAAAAAAATCCTATAAAATGATCTCGGCGAGCTGCAATGTCTCTCTAGACTGCATCTTAAAACTGCTTCCTCATTCACTCATTCATTAATCCTTCGTCTACAAAGTTAATATTTAAATAGTCATCCACGTGTTTGGCTATTTTCAGGATCACTAAGATATGTATAACAACTTGAGAGTTGCATAATAGCCTAAAGGTTTTTCTCTTGATAAAAGAGGTACTTATTTTAGATTATCTTTAAATTTTTCTGTGATTGTTTATATAATATCAATAAAACTAACACGCAGTCTGAAAAAATGTGCATGTCCTTTATTGACGCTTTAATACTTTTCCAAGTTGTCAAATATGTTCTTTTAAGGCTTACAAACATTCATGACGAGTGTAATCTCAGCCCTCAATACATCCAAGTCTAGTCTAAGGGCCTATTAATTTGTGAATGCATAAAGGATTAAGATACTCACAAACATAAATAAACACTAGAACTCAAGTGCAAAAAGCTTTTTATAATGAAGAATAAAATCCTTAAAAGTTGTCAATGTACATAGAAGAATTCTGAATACACACATTTAATCATTTGGGAGAGATAACTGCTAGTGTGAGCATTCGAGGCAGGTGCATCCATAACAACAAAGCCCTTCATCCCATCACTAGCATGGACAACTGGTACAAAATTGTCCCTTATTGCTTAATCAACAAAGTTTGGCAATCTAATGCTTGTTCATAAGAGAATGTAATTTGGTTGTAGTCTTTAATCTCTTTAATAATAGAATTAAATGTGTAAATGTTCTAAATTTTATACATTTCAAAGGAACACAAACATGTTATGCAACTTATATGTACATGCAATTTTAATGTGCTTTTTCAAATTATCACTATAAATTTATAATCAATCTTTCTCTCACAAAAATAGTCATTTACCGATCCTCTTCTAATTCCAGTTTTTATTATAAACTTGTAGTCAATTTTTCTATGACACCCATTGTCCTTCATTGACCCTCTACTCATTCCTCATTTTAATGTGGGTTAATTGTTTGTGTATATCCGTAAACAATCCTTCATAAATTGATTGAACCTCATTAGGGCCTTGGCTCTGTCTAATAACATTATATGAACACCAAATATAAAGATGAATTGAGGTCAATTATGTGTGTATACCCCCAAATTAGCCGTAATTGAGTTGATTAACCCTCATCATGATTTTATAACTTGTAAAATTTGGTCTACTAACTACCTACAAACACCTAATAAAAATAAACATGGTGGTCAATTGTATACACATAAGTGACAAATAACCCCTAATTCACCTATATTTCTCCTATCACACCTATTTGAGGCCTTTTTTTTTGTCTAATTGAATCTAATCACAACATATGACAACTTGATGAAGATAAAATGAGGTTAATTGTGTGCGCATGACCCCAAATCCTCCATTGCTCCAATTATGCATAATGGGACCTAAGTTTGGAAAATTCAAACTTCATTGCTCCAATTGATGCTCGTTTGGGCCTCAATTTCTCAATTTCAATTTATTAAAAACATATAGACACCAATTAATGAAAAATCAAGGTCAATTGCGCATGTAGAGCCTCAAATCACACATTATTGAGCTTTAGTTTGGTAAATTTGATCTTTTTTTCTCTATCCATCCTTCATTGGGACCTTAGTTTGTCAATTTTAGTATATTAACAACAAATGAACATTGAATAATGAAAAAAATAAATTAATTGTGTTCACATAGCCCCAAATCCTCCTTCATATTTTCAATTGCACTAAATAGGACTTTGGTTTATGAAATTTGGTATATCATCAACATACAAACACTAAACAATGAAAAATGGTGACCAACAATTTGTGCATATGTTATGCCCTTATCATACTGTGGGTATTAGGATATATGTGATTCTTTAAAATCGAGGAACTTTCAACCCATTTCATGCCCAAATTGAAGCTCTAATACCACTTGTAATGGATTTACTATATCATTGAAGTCGAATCACAACAATAGAACATGATATGAGAGAAATAACATAATCATATGATCAAGCTACTTTGAGGGGGAAACCTCTAAAATATAATACTCATTTAGATTGTCTCCTTCTAATTCTATCTACTATACATAGCCTACTTGTACCAAGGATATCATGTAGGCCAACCCTACTTACAATTATGAAGTATTAGACATGTTTATATGACTTAATTAAAGATTATGTTAGTTACATGTCAACCACACATATCCCACTACACATTATAGAATAAGGGCATAGTAGCATAACCTTGAACACAACATCTTGTTATGATGGCACATAATTAGGATGCTAGTTTGTAAAATTCGATCAATCGATGACCTAAAAACCAAATGATGAAAAATGGTTGTGATTTATGTTTACATAAACTTAAATTAACATTCATTATTTGATTGAACCTCATTGGGAAATTAGTTTTTCAATTTTAGTCTATTAACAACTTATGAACATCAAACAACGAAAAAATAAAGTCAATTTAATGAGCATAGTAAAAAATCCACTTTCATTTCTTTGAATGTAACTACTAGGGAATTGATTTACCAAATTGAGTCAATATTGATATACAAACAAAAACAATGACAAATGGTGGTGAATTGTGTGAACATAACCCCAACTCAGCCTTTGTTACTTTGATTGTACATAATGTTGACATTGAAAATTTATTGAGTTTGAACTATTAATGATGTGTAAACAATGGATAATGATAATTAAATTTTAGTTTTGTATGCATTCATCAAAATATTATTTCATTGCTCCACTTTCTACTTATAGGTGTTAGAGTAGGTATTTACCTTAGCTCATGTTCACCTAGGTACTTTATTTACCTCTTTTTCGAAGGCTCATGGGATACAAGAGTGGGATGATGCGATGACAGTTGAGTATTCTTCTTTGATGGAGAATCATACTTGGGATTTGGTATCTCTTCCTAAAGGAAGAAATATGGTTAGGTGTAAGTGGGTATACCGAACCATATACGTAGTTGATGGGTCCATTGACAAGTATAAGGCCCGTCTTGTTGCAAAGGGTTTTTCACAAGTTGAAGGTATTGATTACTCTGAGACTTTTACACCTGTTGCCAAGATGGATTCTATACGCCTTGTACTTTCTATTTCTGCATCACAGGGGTGGCTCGTATACCAGATAGACGTGAAGAGTACCTTATTACATGGAGCAGCTAGCTGGATTTGTTCAGGATTATTCTCTTGTTTGTAAGCTCCGAAGGTCTCTCTACAGTCTCAAACAAGCCCCTTGGGCTTGGTATGAGAAGATGAATTCTTTTCTTCTATCTACTAGTTTTGTTCATTGCCACTCCGATCATATAGTGTATCTCTAGCATGTTGGTGAGGATATTGTGATATTTGTCTTGTATGTTGATGATCTGTTACTTACTGGCAGCTCTTCTTCCCACATTCAGAGTATTGAGAGGGCTCTTTCTACATAGTTTGACATGACAGATCTTGGGCTATTGCATTATTTCCTTGGTTTGTAGATTTCTCAGATAGATTCAGGGATTCATTTGAGTCAGCAAAAGTACACCCATGATCTTCTTCAGCACTTTGATATGGCTGATTGCAAGCCAAGTCCATCTCCTTTTCAGTTTGGGGTTACTCTTACTTCCAAATGTACCACACCACTTTGTGATCCTACATTGTATAAGCAGCAGATTGGGAGTCTCATGTACTTGACCCATACTTGCCCTGATATTTCATTTGTAGTAGGGCTTGTATCTTGGTTTGCACATTCTCCTCATAGTAGTCAATGGAAGGCTGCTAAAAGGATTTTTTGTTATTTGCAGGGCACTTCCCACTTTGGCCTACACTACACTAGGGGTTTTACTCAGTTGGTTGGGTATACAAATTTAGATTGGGCAGGTTCTATTCATGACAGGCATTCCACTTCTGGATATATTTTTTGTCTTGATTCTTCTCCAGTTACTTGGGCATGCAAAAAGTAACATGCTATAGCAATTTCATCTTCAGAGGCAGAGTACAAGGCAACAGTTACAGCGAGTCAACAAATTATTCAGCTTTGACAGTTATTGATAGAGTTTGGATTTCCACAGGATTCATTGACTGTACTTTCGTGTGACAACCAAAGAGCAATTCAAATTTCTTGCAACCCAATTGAGCACCAGCGGACCAAGGATATTGAGATACACATCCACTTCATTCATCAACACATTCACGATGGATTTTTTTTCTTAGAGTACATTCTAACTCAACAACAGGTTGCAGACATCTTTATGAAGCCTTTTACATCACCTCGCTACTTTGAGTTGCGTGGCATGCTTGCGGTTTCAGAAGTTGTTCTTGGGGGATGTTCGTGAGAACATCTTCCTTCTTCTTCTTCTTCTTTCTCTTTCTTCGAACATGATTCTTTCCTTCTTTTGGTTCGAGATTTCTTCATGGATATATTATACATGAGTACCTCATCAGGCCTAGTTGTCGGGACTCATATTGTGGACATGCCACTTCTATTTTGGCCCCTAGATTCACTTGAAGGGGGGTGTTAGAGTAGGTATTTATCTTATCTCATGTTCACCTAGGAGCTTTATTTACCTTTATTGTATTTATCCTCACACACTTATATGTGTGGATATTTCCTTTTATTTATTTAGATATTAGGGAGATATTATCTAGTTGTTAGGTATAGTTGTTTCCTTGATCTATGGTATTGACTAGTTCTTTCCTTGATCTATGGTATTGACTAGATCCTTGATGTTGAGTTCTCTCATAAATCTATGGTCTTCACTAGTTCTTTCCTTGATTTATGGCTTGATCTATGACCTTGACTAGTTCTTATTTGTGTATTCCTTGCCTATATAAGCAAGGCCCATTCTCATTGTATTTCATTGAGTTCCATGATAATATATGATATTGCTACTCATTTGTTTGCAAAGGTTTATGTAAAGTTATTCTGGTGAATTACTTTCATCTTATTGATCATGGTGTTTGATTAACATTTGTGTTCTTGGCTTGGTACGATTTGGTTATCGTTCCTTTTAATAGGAACCTTGGTTATTTAAATGCGGTTTAATAAAAACACAAAATCCATTAGAAATGGTGGTCAATTTTGTGTGCATAGCTTCAAATATACCTTCACTACTATGATCACACCTAATTGAGGTCTTGGTTTGTCAAATTTTATCTCATGATGACCTATAGATGGATATTGAATGACGACAAGTGTTGGTAAATTGTGTGTGCATAGCCACCAATTAGCATCCATTTCTCTAATCATCCGTCTTTAGGGACATTAATCTATTGATTTTGATCTATTAACAACATAAAAAGCATTAAAATATGGAAGAGAGGTCATTTTTGTGTGTATATTCCCAAATCCATCATTCTTATGAATGTGTATAACTGCTACACCATGACCTTTAAGAAATTATCCGATTTATTAAAATAACATAAAAACACTAAATATTGTTAAATGGTGATTAATTGTGTCCATAAAGACATAAAAACACCTTTATTTTTCTTATCAAAATTATTCAGGACCTTAGTTTATAAAATTTGGTCTATCACCTACACTAAATGAGACAAACGGTGGTCAATTGTTTATACATAGCCACATGTGTTGGAAATAAGGTGTCTCAACCTTGTTTGGTTTATTCATTTAATATTTTCCTACAGCCGTTTCACATTGTCGGTGCTCTAAAATAGAAATATGAGTTGTCAAAAGATTTCCATATGATAGTATATTATGGAAGGGCTATTTTTAGAGATATTATGACAAATTTTATGTCATTTTAAAGGGTCAAAAATAGGGGAGAATATTGTGGACGTGGTAGCCTAATTTTAGACCGAAATCTTGCTCTTTAATGCAGTCCACCTCATGAGAGGTTTTGCACATGGTTTTGTAAACCATAGATGGTTTCTTATATAACCAGAGGTCTATAAATTGAAGGCTTGGAGAAGCAATTGGTGTGGTGAGTTTTGCAAGTACTGTAAAGTTGGAATCCTCCTAGAATTGCTTCTAATGATACTCCTGTAAGAAAATTGCTGTGCAAGTGTATGCAATCTTGTTATTAGATTTGAAATACATTGAGTGGGATTTTGGAGTGTGGGGTTTTTTATCCGTAAGGATTTTCCCCACGTATATATGGTGTTTGTGTTAGTTGTTTATTTTCTTGTTATGAATGTGTTGCTAGAATTTCTGCAACTGTTTTATTAAGTTTAAATTTTTACATAATATCTCTCCTCAAGATTAGCGTAGGAAGTTATTTCGCTACTCTTAATTTCCTATTAAGTGGTATCCGAGCCCGATCACCTTTGGTTTTAGTTGTGGGTTGCTAGGTTTTTTGTGCTAATCCGAGTTTGAGTGTGAGCTTGTAAAGATGATACTTTGTTATCTAGTTGTAGATATTTTTCAAATGGAGAGCACATCTGGGAGGATTGAGGTAGAGAAGTTTTCTAGCAAAAAAATTGAAATGTGGAAGCTGAATATGGAAGATCTGTTGGTTAATCGGGATCTATGGGATGCGGTGGATGAGAATTTCCATAGGCCTATGGATCAAGTTTTGACTACAAAATATGATGTAATGGATAGAAAAGCTAAAGGTCTTATTAGACTATGTCTTGCAGATTTGATCCTGATAAATGTCCATGAAGAATCCACTTCAGAGAAGCTTTGGAAAAAGCTAGGTTAGATATACCAAGCTAAGTCTCTAGTAAATAAGCTTTTCTTGAGGAAGAAGTTGTATTTCTTGAGAATGGAAGAAGGTGGACAAATATCTGAGCATATGGAAATATTCAATACATTGGTGACTCAGTTGAGCTTGGTTGGGGTTAAGATGGATGAAGAAGAAAGGTGCCAAACTATGTTGGTTTCATTACGAGACTCATGGGATAGCCTAGTCATGGCCATTGGGAGCACTTCAGTCACTGTGAAGATGGAGGATGTTGTTGGTTCTCTACTCTCCGAAGAGATGAGAAGGAAGGTCTCTCTGAACGCCAAAGAGGCTTTGAGTGTTCGAGGAAGAACAAAATAATGAGAAAAAGATGAGAAGAAGCGTGGCCATTCCAAGAATAAGGGGAGATAAAAATCCCCTGGTAAGTCCAAGGTGATATGCTAGAATTGTGACAAATCTAGACACTTCTGAAGGGAATGCAAAGAAGAAAAGAAAAAGAAAAAGAAGAAGCATGATTTTGATTATGAGTCCGAAAAGGAAGACGGAGATGCCTTTATTGCAGCTTTGGCCACTCGTATAGGTTATAATACATGGTTGATAGACTCTGGTGCATCTTTCCAAATGAATCCTAACAAAAACTGGTATAGTAAGTATGAAAACTATCATGGTGGTAAGGTGTATTTGGGTGATAATTCTTTCCTTGAAATTGTTGGTCGTGGTAGTATTCAGGTGAAATTTTCTAATGGTAGAATTAGAAGATTTGATGGTGTCTTGCATATCCCAAGACTAGCAAGAAATTTATTATCTGTTAGCAAGCTAATAGATGTGGGTGTGCATGTTAGTTTTCTGAACCAGGTGTTAAAATGGTGAGAGGTGCTATGGTGATAGAAAGAGGAAGTAGATTGGGTACATTGTACCAACTTGATGCATACATAGTTGAGTGCAATAACACTTCAGATAAAACTAAGCCAGTACCTATTTTGTTGAAAAAGGAGAGGGTTTCCTCCTCTGCGGATGGTCGTGGCTTCTGGGTACCCAAGGGTGCTCTGTCTACCAAATCAAAATTACATGCAGAGAAGACCATGTTATGGCATCAAAGGCTTGGCCACATCGGAGAGAAGGCTTTAAAAGCCCTGAAAAATAAGAACCTCGTTGAGGAGTTGAATGATTGCAATATGGAGTTTGATTTATGTGAGCATTGTCTTTATGGAAAACAGAACCGCGTTCAGTTTTAATTGTCTATTCATAAGTCTTCATGTATCTTGGATCTAATCCATTAAGACGTATTTGGTCCTGTTAAGGTTGCTTCTATTGCTAAATCAGTTTATTATGTTACTTTCATTGATGATTTTAGTAGGAGAACATGGGTATATTTTTTAAAGAGTAAATATGAAGTTTTTATTTGTTTCAAGGAATTTAAGGCTATGGCTAAAACTCAAACTGGGAAGAAAATTAAGTGTTTGAGATTCGATAATGGCGGTGAGTATTGTTTTGTAGACTTTGACATATTTTGTGCAGATTGCGGGATTAAAAGACAAAAGACAACTTTGTATTCTCCAGAGCAGAATGAAGTTATAGAAAGAATGAAGTGAACATTGATGGAGAAGGCTAGGAGCATGTTGATTGGAGTTGGTATAGAAAAGAGGTTTTGGGCTGAATCTGTTACCACTTCTTGTTCTTTGATAAATATATCTCCTACATTAGCTCTTGTTGATAAAACACCAATGGAGGTGTGGTCAGGGAAAAAGCCTTCAATTAGACATCTAAGAGTTTTTGGCTAAGGCATATGTACATGTGCCTAAGGAGAAGAGAACAAAGTTGGATTCTAAGGCTGTCAAATGTGTCTTCATCGGCTACGACTATGGTGTGAAAGAATACAAGATTTGGGAACCTGTTGCACAAAAGGTAATACACTCCATAAGTGTTATTTTTAGAGAGATTAAATCTTTCCCTGTTAATTTTTAGCCAGAACAACATAAAGAAAATGAACAAAAAAAGAATGTGGTTCAACTTCCTTCTACACCCGAGAAAGTTGAATCGATACCCCAAAATAGACAAGAAGTTGAGGAGAGATCACCAAGCTCTGAATCTTCTGAAGAGGAAGAAGAGGAGGAAGAAGTGGAAGAATCTCCACCTCAGTTTGTTCGAAGGTCTAAAAGGCAAAGGAAACCACCTGAAAGGTATGGGTATTCTCCTGATGATTGGAAGTGTATATTTGCTTTGATTACTAACATTTATGAACCGAGATTTGTACAAGAGGCTTTGGGTATGAATGATGCAAAGTCCTGGAAAATAGCCATGGATGAAGAGATGACAACCCTTAAAAAGAATAATACATGGGACCTTGTACCATTTCTTGAAGGTTAGAAACCTGTTGGATGTAAATGGGTGTATAAGAAAAAGATTGGTTCAGATGGAAATGTTGAAAAGTATAAGGCATGGTTGGTTGCGAAGGGTTACTCTCAAGTTAAGGGTATTGATTATGGTGACATATTCTCTCTGGTTGCTAAAATGACATCCGTTTGGTTTTTATTATATATTGTAGCAACTTATGACCTAGAGGTTGAACAAATGGATGTGAAAATTGCTTTCGTTTATGGAGATTTGGAGGAAGAAATCTATATGTCATAGCAAGAGCACTACATGATGAAAGGTAAAAGTAAAATGGTTTGTAAGTTAAAGAAATCCTTGTATGACCTTGTTGTCACCCTCAAAATTCCCCTCATTTTTCAAGTCACGCCTTCAAAATTTTTGAGTTGGTGCCTTTAAGAGATGTTTGAACAGAGTGAGAAGTCTAGGGAGATAGAAGAAAAATTATTCTTTGAATGAGTGGGTGCTCATTTGCAAACTAACCCTATTAATTTATAATCTTGCAGTCCACATGATTCCTGTTTGGATGCTTGAAAATTGTTTCCTCCATTCGAATGAAATTGTCAAATCCTTCTCTATGATCATGGATCGTGTCAAGCCTGGTGTTGTTCATAGTCCCCCTTTCCATGGGGAGAAATGTGTTGTTCAGGCGTAAATGACAGAGTTTTCCCTCTCTCTATTTTCCCACAGTTCTGAGTGATGGGTGTATCTCCCTTGTCAAATTTTGGCCCTAGCATCCATGAGTACATGGGCATCTCTAATTGGATGCAGAAAGGCAGTGTTAAATTGAGACCTAAATTGGCTAAGTATAGAAGAGTTGACGAAAGTTGCCACGTGTCAGCTCAGCTCACATCCAAAGGCCAAGTTTAAAGCAGGATTCTAAGTGAGCGTAGACTCGCCACATGCCTCATTGGCGCAACTTCAGAAGTAAGACCCAAAGGACAGACCCTAAATGAGTGCCAACCCTCCACGTATTTAGAACCTCAAAAAGATTAAAGTGGCCTTTGAAAAGTCTAAGGCCAGCAGACAGTGCCACGTGCCTCAACGACGCGCCTTCAAGGGGCAAAGCCAAAGGCGGTTCCCCCAAAAAGTGCCAACTTTCCACATGTCCCAGGTTCGAAAAGGAAATAGAGGAGCAAGTCCAAATCGGTTAAGTACAAAAGGACCAATAGACAGCGCCACGTGTCTCAATGACGCACCTTTAAGGATCGAAGCCAAAGGTGGCCCCCCAACGAGCACCAACTTTCCACTTGTCCCAGGTCTGAAAAGGGAACAGAGATAGCCGTTGAAACGGTTAAGTATAGAAGGGTTCGTGGAAGGAGCCACGTGTCTCTTCGACACTTTTTCAAGAGGAAAATACCAAGCGAGTTTCCAAATGAGCGGGAATCCTCCACGTGTCCTAGGTCAGACATAAAGATTTTACCAAATGAAGGAAAAAGTCAAAAGTTAAACCCACATGAAGAGTCAAAGCCGGGAGGTGGGCCATCGGTGCAATTTGAGGTTTTGAGCCACATTTCCAAAAAGGGTGTAAAGTTATAAAATGACCCGCGGCCCTGATCATGCCAAGAAAAAAGTCAAATGCTGAGCCCACGTTGGTAGTCAAAGCGGGAAGGTGGATCAACGGAGAACTTTGAGGTTTTTAGCCTCGTTTTTAAAAGAAGTAATATTATAAAGTGAGCCATGACTCCGTTACCACTCAGGTGATGCCACGTGTCAGACCCAAATACACAATGTGAAGTTGCGGGCTTACGGGGCTGCTGGGAACTTTTGCACTTTTGCATCTTTTGCGTTAAGGGTGCAATTTAAATTTTGGGCCCGCAGATCCATTTTTTGCTTTTATGCCATTCTTGTATGGATTCAATTCAAATGTTCAAATGGGCATAACTTTCACTCCAGTGCTCGAAATTTGACAAATTTATACTGTCAGAAAGGTCTTGGTCTCCTCTATGCCATGGAAGCATAAAATATTGTTTTTAGTAGGAGTCAATGGTTAGAAATCTGGAAAACTTCTTTAATGCGGGATATGATTGCTTCAAATAGATCAGATTTTATCCAATTTCCATTCTTTCTTCTCCAACACGCCAAACATACATGTGGAGCCAACTAGATATCTTGATTTGGCCAAAAATATGGAAAAAATCTTTCAAGCCATTAATATGTGATCAGAATGCTTCAACTAGATCAGATTTGATTTGATCTTCCATCTTTCCCTCTTTAGCATGCCAAAGACATGCAGAACCAAAGTTGACAGATTGTAGGCAGATTTGTAGGGGCATTGATGGTTGATGGTTGAACTTCCAAATCAGAATTTCTTCCTTCTCTTCTTCTCCCCTTTTTGGATTCATCTATAAATGTAAGAGCTGGGCTCATTGCAAAAGGTTGGACTCTGATACTTTTGAAGTGTAATTATAATCGAAAGTAAATCAATACAGAAGGATTTTCCCTTTTCTCTACCTTCTTCCATTATCCCTTCTTGCTTACCTAAAATTCGTGGATCATTCATCTTTTGTGATAAGAAACTTTGTGTTCTTGTTGATATAATTACTGGAAATTTGTGTCTGTGGAATAATATCTTATGTTGTGAATGTGAATGATTCTGTTCTGTATCACTCTTGCTTAGTATGTATAGGGTTATACTCTACTATCTATATTTCCTAAAGATACTGATATATTATGCTCTTTCCTTTCTTGATTTCTTCCATTCATTTGTATTGATAAGCTATTTTGGTTAAAAGCATTTATAGAGGTCGGATGTCTAGACTTAAGATGAAAGTTGTACATTTGTATATAAGTTTTGCTACTTGCTTTTAATAAGGGAACATCTCCTATAAAGAGGAGGGACTTGTTTTCACCTGACTGTGGTTTTGATCAAAGTACCATTTTAAAAACCCAACAATTTTTGGCAACTCCACTGGGGATTTGTTTCAAACATATCCCTTTCAAAAGAACAACTTTAAGATCATTTTTGATTTGACGACTCTACGGTATACACGCAGGAAGAAATCTCTCAGGGTTGAGGATTCCCATTTCAACTTTTGGAGCAACAAAACTTCTCTCTTCTGGCAAGAAGGAATAGAGGAACTCATTCTTCGAGCACACCTCATGTTAAAAATAGAAATTCCAAGAATAGCATTCCTCAGGAACATCTTAGTCCTATCTCTGTGCTTTGATACTTGCTAGTGTTTCAGTTCCCCTCCAGTCAATTTTCCAAAGATGGAAGTCCCTTTTCCTTGGGGACAACAGGTTGGGCCTCTTGTTGTTCCTCAGCCACTGCATGAGTTACCTAGGGGTAACATAATTTTTTTTCTCAAGTTCTGGGGTGATGGGAAAGTTCACCTAGATGAACACATTGCAGCCTTCATTGTTGCATGTGGGATTCTTGGGGTTGAATATGAAGATGTCTCTGTCAGACTTTTTGTGGAGACATTACAGGATAATGCTACTAATTGGTTCTACCATATTCCTATTGGGTCTATCACTAATTGGAATACCATGACAAATCAATTTGAGCAGCGTTTCAAACCTATTGAAGATGTGGATGCTTTGTTAGCACAAATTTCTCATATCAAGAAGGAACCATTTGAGCCCATGAGGGAGTTTGTGGCTAAATTCAACAAGCTAATTAATAAAATTCCACAGAACACTCATTCGGTGGATTAAATCCAAAAGTGCTTCTTCCTTAATGCCTAGTTACCTGAAGTGAGTTATGAACTAAGGAGGGATAACCTTGCAACTTTGGATGTTGATCAACATTTGGCCATCAATGTTGAGGATGATTTGATCATGTCTGGTAAATTGAAAAAAGAATCCTCCAAATCTAAAGCTTCTTCTTCTTCCTCTTCCCTTGGAGCCAATTCTGATCAGTTAGTACAGAAGCTTGCAAATTATCTCATTGCTATCAAGAAAAAATTAGCTTAGCATACTCCATACCAAGATGTTCCGAGGAATTATTTCAGCCTAGGAATCATCTTTCTTCTTCCCAAACTAGATTGGCTATTGAAGGCCCACCCATCAAAGTTCTGGGCAATGCAACTTGTGAAGTTAAAGAACCTAATGATGAGGAGTTTAATGAACTCTGTGAAGAACCAAAAGAAGAGGTTGATGAAGAACTGGAGGAGCTTGATGGATCTCAAGTCCATTTCCTCACCATTAAAGGTATGGATGATGAAGATGAATATGATGAGAGAGTGGCTGATATGAATAGTGAGTCATATGTTGTTATGACTCGGGAGAAAACAAACAGAAAAGAGAAAGTGGTGCAGCCTCTAGCCAAGAAGTCCAAGGAGCTTCCTATAACTATCCTAATTGTTGCAAGAAGAGAAGCTCTTGTTCCCATGGCCTCCACACAAAAGGTGAGTAATGTTAATCCTTCTTCTTCTACTTCTACTCCTAAAACCTCTTCTCCTTCAAATCCTAAAACTGATAAATCAAGAACTTCTCAAGTTCCTAGCAATGATGCCCCATCCATCTTGGATCTTTCGATACCATTGATCACCTAAAAAAGACTAAAATCCAAATATCAGAGGCATAGTTTTACCAGACCCATCTAAAAGCTTTTGCTAAAATGGTAAACTTTGTAAATTCCTAGTCCAAAGGTGCATCCAATACTTCTAAAGGCCTTTTGTCCACCCCCTCTTCCTCACCTCAATCAATCTTTGTGGCTACAACCACTTCCCCTAATGAGAAAATTGAACCATTTTATGTGACCCTTCTCATAGCTGGCCATAAAATCAGTAACTGTGTTATAGAATTAGAAGCATTAGATAATGTAATGATTGCAAAGGTATCCCATGCATTGGGTCTAACCCTAACACGTGCCTTTGGTTCTTGTTATTCCATGGAAAGTAAGAAAGTGCCTTTGGTTGGCAGAATAAAAGATGCACAAGTAGCTTTTGTTGCTTTTCCAGAGAAAAGGGTCTTAGCCACCATTTTGGTAGTTGATATTCCTCCCTCATATGGGATGTTGCTAAGTAGAAATTTCTGTAAGGAGGTAGGAGGTGAAATTCAAATGGACTGGTCACATTCTTTGATCCCGGTCAATGGAAAAATGAAAAACCTGCTACCTGAGAAATAGAATGAGTACATTGTGCAAAAGACTGATGACCCAAAAGCACATATACTTTATGAGGATGTAGGGCATGGTAACTCCATGATCATGTCACAAGATGAGGCAAGGATCCCTAAGGGATTTATTCATGCTCCTAATGGAATTTGGTCTTTGGATTTTTATGGAAGCTTCTCTTCAGCTAGTTCTGGAGCTGAAGTGGTGTTGACGTCTCCAGAAGGTAACACTCATCCTTCCTCCTTCAAGTTCTGTTTTGAAAATACAAACAATACATCTAAATATGAAGCACTCATACTAGGATTGAACATGGCAAAAGAGATGGGAGTGAAGAATATCTATGCTTGTGGTGATGCAAATCTTATTGTGAAACATGTTAGAGATCTCTTTCAAGTCAAGAATAGGAGATTGAAACATTACATGAATCTTGTCCAGGATTCCATTGAGTTTTTTGACGCTTTCTCCATTGAAGCTGTGCCAAGAGAAAGGAAAAATAGAGCTGATTCTATAGCTGTCTATGGATATTTGCTGATTCCTCACCCAGATTTCTCTTAGGAGAAATTTACTATTGAAATGATTCATAGGCCCAACATACCAGATAATGCAAATAACTGGTAGGTTTTCAACGATGATCAACATTTTCTCTCTTTCTTGGAGCTTAAGGATAATTTTGACCATCTGTATTTTGAAGGAAGTAAGACCTTGCCTAGAGATTTTGTACCATCTAATGAAGAAGATACCAAGGAAGAGACAGATCATGATGGTTGCATCAAATTGAAAGGTAACAAGATCCCTAAAGGGATGGTGAGTTTGGAATATCTGTTTGATAAGCATGATAGGTACATTAAGTCTAAAGCTTCCCAAGGAGCTCGGTAGTCTGTTGAATGTGAAACGATTAATATTGGGAGTCTTGATGAACCCAAGATGGTGAACATTGGGAAATTCTGCACTCAAGAGGAGAAGAAGAAGGCAATAAATATGCTAAAAAGGTATGTATATGTTCTAGCCTATTCGTATGATGATCTCACGGCTTTCTAGCCAAAGGAGATGCAACAATTTATCCCTCTGAAACAAGGGATGAAACCATTTAAGAAAAAACAAAGGCAATACAATCCCAAGGTTGCTGGCACTATTTTTTAGGAGATTCAGAAGTTGCTAAAGGAAAAGATCATCTTTCCTATACACCATTCAACATGGATCACCAACATTGTGCCTATTAGGAAGAAGAATGGTGAGATTCACGTCTGTGTGGATTTTAGGAATTTGAATCAGGCCTCTCTGAAGGACAACTACCCTCTTCCTATGATGGATCAGGTTTTGTAAGATGTCACAAGCTCTGAGATGTTGTCTATGTTGGATGGATTCTATGGATATAATCAAGTGGAGGTCAGTACCCCAAATCAACATAAAACTGCTTTCACTACTCCTTAGGGCACCTTTTCTTACAAGAGAATGTCTTTTAGCCTTATCAATGTTGGTGCCAAATTTTAGAGGGCAATGGAATTATCTTTTGGAAACCTAAAGGGAAAGTGTATCATTGTGTACCTTGATGATTTGACTATTTTCTCTAAAACAAGGGCAGATCACTTTCAGCATCTTGAAACAGTCCTCCAGAAGTGCAGAGAACATGGAGTCTCTCTCAATCCGAAGAAGTCTATCTTTAGGGTCACTAAAGGCAAGCTATTGGGGCGTATTACCTCCAAAGAAGGAATCAAGATAGATCTAGAAATATTTCAAGCGATCCAATAGATTCCTCTCCCCACAAGCAAAAAGGGTGTTCACTATTTCTTTGGCAAGATAAATTTCCTGAGGAGATTCATTCCATATTTTGCATAACTAACTATGAACATTGCTCAAATGATGAAAGGGAAGCCAACCTTTGGTTGGTCTTCTGAAGGTAAGGGAGCATTTGAAGATATCAAGAAATCCATTGCTAAAACCCCCATGTTGGCATGTCCTTATTTCAACAAGGATTTTATCATCTATTACTATGCTACAGAGTTTACCCTGGCTGTTGTGCTGACTCAAAAGAATTCTGAGGATCATGAGCTTCCAATTGCCTTCATCAATTGTGTTTTGAAAGCTCATGAGTTGAAATATACTATGATGGAGAAACATGCTTTTGCAGTGGTCAAAGCTGTCAAGCAATTTCATTTTTTATTCTTAATTCTCACTCTGTTGTGCTTGTTCCTTATACAACCATCAAGTCTATTCTCATGCAACAAGAGGTTGGAACTAAGAGAGACAATTGGGTAGCAAAGGTATAGGAGTATGACCTAGATATCAAGCCAACTAAGCTAGTCTAGGGTAAAGGCTTGTGTGAGCTTATTCCTGAAGGAGCTGATGCAACATTGTCCAAAGAAGCAGTTGATATTCTTGTTGTCCTCTTCCTCAGTTCAAAAGATGAGTGGTATGCTGATATTGCACATTTTCTTACTTATGGAGAATGTCCATTCCATTTGAGTGTCAAGGAAAGGAGGGCTATTAAGCTGAGGTCTGCACAATATGTATTATGGGAAAATACTCTATTCAAGTGAGGAATTGATGTAAGATTCCTTAATTGTGTGGAAAAAGAGTAACAGAAGAAGTTGTTTTCAAATTTTCATGATCAGGCTTGTGGAGGACACTTCTCTTCTATTGTCACTACCCATAAGATCCTTTGTGCTGGGTACTATTGGCCTAAATTGTTTAGAGATGCATCAAAATGGGAAGGTAAGTGTGAAGCATGTCAAACTTTTTTTGGGAGACCTAAGTTGGTTGCTTCACCACTCAAACTAGTAGTGATTGACGATCCTTTTCAACAACGGGGATTGGATTTCATTAGAGCTCTTAACCCACCTTCCAGTGTTGGGCATACTCACGTACTAACTACTATAGACTAATTCACTAAGTGGTTAGAGGCCATTCTAGTAAAAAGCACTACTTATGATAAGTGGTGTGTAATTTCATCAAAGAGAACATCTTGATAAGGTTTGGGGTACCAAACAAGATTGTGACTGATAATGCTTGAAATTTTTATTCTTCTGAGATGATGGATTTCTACTATGGCTATGAAATTTCCCTTGCTCATTCTTTAGATTATTTCCTCAAGGGAATGGATAAGGAAAATCAACAAATAAGAATATGGTAACCATTGTTCGGAAGCTTTTCAATGACTCTCAAAGGAATTGGCACAAGAAGCTCTATGATGCTCTCTGGGAAGATAGAACTACACACAAAAGAGAAATTAGGATGTCTCTATTTCAGGTGGTGTATGGTGTTGAAGCTCAGCTACCAGTAATAGTGGAATTACCAACCTTACACTTAATGAAGGTTATTGAGGACTCAATTTTCATTAGTTCCTTGGACAAGAGAATCACGTACCTTCAGAAGCTGGATGAAGACATGATGTAGGTTTTTGATAGGATCTCAGCTCATCAACTAAAGGTGAAAGATTTTTTTGATAAGTAGTCTAGGCCCAAATATTTTCAAGTGGGAGACATTGTTCTACTGTGGGACAAAAGGCATGAACCTCAAGGAAGCCATGGTAAGTTTGATTTCCTTTGGCTTGGTCCTTTTAAAATCAGGCACTTTGTTGGAGAAAATTCATTCTATTTGGATTATATAAATGGTTCTCCTCTCCCACTTCCTTATAGTGGACAGTATCTAAAGTTGTTCAAGTCCTAGGTGACTAGGTGGTCCTTCTGTATATTGTGTACAATGTTGTTGGTTTTGGGTCGTTCCTTTGTGTTTTGTTTTTGTTCTTTCTTTTTGGTTTCTTTTCTTTTCATGTGTTGTCCTCTATATTGGTTTTACCTTTGAATCTATTTGCCCAATGGATAAGTCACTGGTCTGCCTTCCCAGAGTTTTTCCTATGGTTCGTGATCTTGCCTCGTTCCTCTGTCCTAGCCAATTCATCCCCAGAAAGAGCCAACTATTGTCACCCTCAAAATTCCCCTCATTTTTCAAGTCACGCCTTCAAAAATTTTGAGTTGGTGCCTTTAAGAGATGTTTGAATAGAGTGAGAAGTTTGGGGAGATAGAAGAAAATTCATGCTTTGAACAAGTGGGTGCTCATTTGCAAACTCACCCTATTAATTTAGAATCTTGCAGTCCACATGGTTCCCATTTGGATGCTTGAAAATTGTTTCCTCCATTCGAATGAAATTTTCAAATCCTTCTCTATGACAATGGATCACGTCAAGCTTGGTGTTGTTCATAGTCCCCCTTTCCATGGGGAGCAATGTGCTATTCAGGCGTAAATGGAAGAGTTTTCCCATAGTCGTGAGTGACAGGTGTATCTCCCCTGTCAATTTTTGGCCCCAGCATCCATGAGTACATGGGCATCTTTGATTAGATGTAGAAAGGAAATGTTCAATCAAGACCTAAATTGACTAAGTATAGAAGAGCTGACGGAAGCTGCCACGTGTCAGCTTGGCACACCTCCAAAGGCCAAGTTCAAAGAAGGATCCTATGTGAGTGGAGACTCGCCATGTGCCTCATTGGCACAACTTCAAAAGTAAGACCCAAAGGATAGACCCTAAATGAGTGCTAGTCCTCCACGTATTTAGAACCTCAAAAAGTTTGAAGTGGCCTTTAAAAATTCTAGGGCCAGCAGATGACGCCACGTGCCTCACCGGTGCACCTTCAAAGGGAGAAGCCAAAGGTGGTTCCCCCAACAAGTGCCAACTTTCCATGTGTCCCAGGTCCAAAAAGGAAATAGAGGAGCGGGTCCAAATCGGTTAAGTACAAAAGGACCGGCAGACAATGCCACATGTCTCAATGCTAGACCTTCAAGGATTGAAGCCAAAGGAAGTCCCCCAATGAGCACCATCTTTCCACGTGTCCCAGGTCTGAAAAGGGAACAGAGCTGGCCATTGAAATGGCTAAGTATAGAAGGGTTCGTGGAAGGAGCCACGTGTCTCTTCAGTGCTTTTTCAAGAGGAAAACACCAAGTGAGTTTCCAAATGAGCAGGAAGCCCCTACGTGTCCTGGGTTAGACATAAAGCTTTTTCCAAATGAAGGAAAAATTCAAAGGTTAAACCCGTATGAAGAGTCAAAGTGGGGAGGTAGGCCGTTGGTGTAATTTGAGGTTTTGAATCTCATTTCCAAAAAGGTCGTAAAGTTATAAAATGACCCGCGGCCCCACTCATGCTAAGAAAAAAGTCAAATGCTAAGCCTGTGTCAGTAGTCAAAGTGGGAAGGTGGATCAGCGAAGAACTTTGAGGTTTTTAGCCTTGTTTCTAAAAGAAGTAATATTATAAAGTGAGCCGTGACTCCATTCCCACTCGGGTGACACCACGTGTTAGACCCAAATACAAAATGTGAAGTTGCAGGCTTGCGGGCTGCAGGGAACTTTTGCACTTTTGCATCTTTTGCATTAAGGGTGCAATTTCAATTTCATTCCCGTGGATCCATTTTTCGCTTTTCCACCATTCTTGTATATATTCAATTCAAATGTTCAAATGGGCATAACGTTTGCTCCAGTACTCGAAATTTGACAAATTTTATACTATCGGAAAGGTCTTGGTCTCCTCTATGCCATGGAAGCATAAAATATTGTTTTCAATAGGAGTCAATGGCTAGAAATCTATAAAAATATTTCAATCCATTAATGTCGGATCTGATTGCTTCAAATAGATCAAATTTTATCCAATTTCCATTCTTTCTTCTCCAACACGCCAAACATACATGGGGAGCTGACTGGATATCTTGATTTGGGCAAAAATTTAGAAAACATATTTCAAGCCATTAATATGTGATCAGACTGCTTCGACTAGATCAGATTTGATCTGATCTTCCATCTTTCCTTCTTCAACATGCCAAAGATATGCATAACCAGAGTTGACAGATTGTAGGCAGATTCACAGGGGCATTGATGGTTGGTTGTTGAACTTCCAAATCAGATTTTCTTCCTTCTCTTCTTCTCCCCTTTTTGGCTTCATCTATAAATGTAAGAGCTGGGCTCATTGCAAAAGGTTGGACTCTGATACTTTTGAAGTGTAATTATAATCGAAAGTAAATCAATACAGAAGGATTTTCACTTTTCTCTACCTTCTTCCATTATCCCTTCTTGCTTACCTAAAATTCATGGATCATTAATCTTATGTGATAAGAAACTTTGTGTTCTTGTTGATATAATTACTGGAACTTTGTGTCTGTGGAATAATATCTTATGTTGTGAATGTGAATGATTCTGTTCTGTGTCACTCTTGCTTAGTATGCATAGGGTTATACTCTGTTATCTATATTTCTTGAAGGTACTACTATATTCTACTCTTTCCTTTATTCAATTCTTCCATTCGTTTGTATTGATAAGCTATTTTGGTTAAAATAATTTCTAGAGGTTAGATGTCCAACCTTAAGATGAAAGTTGTACATATGTATATAAGTTTTGCTGCTTGCTTTCAATAAGGGAACCTCTCCCATAAAGAGGAGGGACTTGCTATCCCCTGACTATGTTTTTGATTAAAGTACCATTTTAAAAACCCAACAGGACTTAAGAAAAGTTATAGGATTTAGTACTAGAAGTTTGATTCATATGTGTTGAGTTTGGGGTTTGTGCGGTCTAAATATGATCACTGTGTATATTTTAAATATGATGGTGATTGTTTCCTAGTAATTACTTTATATGTTGATGACATGTTATTTATTAGGAAAGGTAGAGATTTGATTGCATAATTGAAATATTAGCTCTTTGAAAAATTTGAAATGAAAGATCTTGGTGCAATAAAACACATACTTGGGATGGAGATTAGAAGAGATTGTGAGAATATAAAGCTATGGCTTGGCCAGTGTAAGTATGTTTTTTATGTTTTGCAAAGGTTCAACATGAAGGATTGTAAACCAATTTGTGTTCCTATTACTTTGGGAATGAAGCTCTCCATTTCACAATGTATTTAATCCTCATTGGAGATGAAAGACATGAGCAGAGTCCCTTACTAGAGTGCAGTTGGAAGCTTAATGTATGATATGGTCTATACAAGGCTAGACATTGCCCAAGCAATGGGAGTTCTTTCTCGTTTTATGTCTAATCCCTGAAGAGTGCATTGGGATGCAGTTAAGATGGTTTTCAAATATTTGCAAGGTACATTAGAGTACTCTATATGTTTTCATGGAAGTGGAGATGAACATTCCCTAGGTATTCATGGTTTTGTGGGTTCAAATTGGGCCGGTGATGTCGATAACAAAAGATCCACAAGTGCATATGTGTTTACTCTTAATGGTGGTGAAATTAGTTGGATGAGAAAGTGACAGGCTGTGGTCACTTTGTCCACTAGTGAGGCAGAGTACATGGCAGCTACTCATGCCTGTAAAGAAGCCATTTGGCTAAAACATTTGTGTTCAGATATTGAATTGAAACAGGTTGCAATTACAATGTATTATGATAGTCAGAGTGCAATCTGCCTTGCAAAGAACCTGAATTTTCATGCCATGACCAAACACATTGATGTTCAGTATCACTTTGTGAGAGATATGGTCAAGGATGGCAGGGTGAAGCTGGAAAAGGTAGAGACAATTGCGAATGTTGCAGATGCATTAACTAAGCCTGTGAGCACAACAAAATTTAGGTGGTGTTCCGAGTCTATGATCCTCTTGGCCCCTAGCAGTTGATCCATGATGGTATCATTCCCTTGGCCCTTGCAAGGTATTCGACAAGTGGGAGATTGTTGGAAATAAGGTGTCTTAACCTTGTTTGGTTTATTCATTTAATATTTTCCTACAGCCGTTTCACATTGTCGGTGCTCTAAAATAGAAATATGAGTTGTCAAAAGATTTCCATATGATAGTATATTATGGAAGGGCCATTTTTTAGAGATATTATGAAAGATTTTATGTCATCTTTAAGGTTCAAAATAGGGGAGAATACTGTGGATGTGGGAACCTAATTTTAGACTGAAATATTTCTCTTTAATGCAGTCCACCTCATGAGAGGTTTTGCACATGGTTTTGTAAACCATAGATGGTTTCTTGTATAACTGGAGGTCTATAAATTTAAGGCTTGGAGAAGCAATTGGTGTGGTAAGTTTTGCAAGTACTGTAAAGTTGGAATCCTCCTAGAATTACTTCTAGTGATACTCTTGTAAGAAAATTGCTCTACAAGTGTATGTAATCTTGTTATTAGATTTGAAATACATTGAGTGGGATTTTGGAGTGTGGGTTTTTTTATCCATAAGGATTTTCCTCACGTATATATGGTGTTTGTGTTAATTGTTTATTTTCTTTTTATGAATGTGTTACTAAAATTTTTGTAACTGTTTTATTAAGTTTAAAATTTTACATAGTATCTCTCCTCAAGATTAGCGTAGGAAGTTGTTCCTCTACTCTTAATTTCCTATTAACATGTTGACCTTCACTTATCCTATCTATCCTCACTAGTACCTCAATTTTTCATTTTTAGTATATTAACAACATACGAACAACGTAACAAAAAATCAAGGTCAATTATGTGTGCATACCTTGGATTCTTTTTCATTTATCTAATTACAATATTGATGTATTGGTATGTCAAATGAAATCTAATAATAATATATAAATTCTATAAATGATAACAAATGGTGTGTAATTATGCGTGTATAGACATAAATAAAACTAACATATCAAAATAATCATATTAAAAATTTACATCCTTCATGGAGTACTTTACAAACTCACGTGAAATTTATAGTAATAGTTATCATGTGCACATAATGAAGTTTCATAATAAAAATGTGTCTTGAATAAAAAACTATTTTATGGTTATAAATTATTAGTATATTTAATTTTCATACACCATTGTATGAGTTTAAGATGATCTTGTAATATTATTTGTAATTTAATATGTGAATAATTCACCCATTGGTGCACACTTATCCACATCTATTAATAGAGAAGATTATCAACCCAGTTATAAACTTGATTGACTTATGTTATCAATAGTATTAAATTATAAGACTTTATTTGGATGAAACTATTAGTTGCAAACCCAAACCCTAGATGATCTTATATTTTCTTTTTAAGAGCATAGAGCAAGTGTGAGGTATTCATCATGGAAGAGAATTATTTTTACTCTAGCAAATTCAAGCTGGAGATTCTTAATAAAAATATGGTAGTCATGCTACCATTGATAAATCTATGTTATATCTTTGCCTTAAGATTTCATTGATTTATTATGTATGCATGTTTTTCAGTATTTGTCATATGGTTGTTTACAGTGACTCTAAATAATTTAGCAAAAATTAATATGGTATAAAATTATTATAATATTAACCTCATATTGCATGCAAGTTTACAGATTGGATCTATAGGTTTTTAGTATTTTTATGTAATTTTCTAGATCAGATATGTAATTTAAAGATTTTTCTACAATTTTTCAAATTTATTGCAGTTTTTCAATGCTTTTTCTGTAATTATTGTCTAGATCTAGTGGCCCAATCAACCAATTGTATGCTCTCACATTACCCCTCATGGGATATGGGTTGATAATAAATTATTGAATGTAATGGGGTAATAAGGGTTTACATATGTGTAGTTCTTTATAGATATTCCATTGTAGAATCATGTTCTAATAGTTCAAAACCTCAAAGGTTTTCATTTTTTGAAAATTTGTTATTAGTTTTACCTGAGATGTGGTGTGAGGGGTATTACCCGAATATTTAATACATTAGATAACACAATGTACAAATTTTAGTTTCCAAGCATCTCATGGTATACACGAAGGGCCTAGGAATTTTTTTCTTTTTGCAATATGAATCCTTTCAACCATTTATTTATGTGGTGCATCAGTAAAAAATTATCCCTAAGAATTTACCCTCTATGTAGCTTAAAGAGATTGGAGACTTTTGCTACAAGAATGATAGCATTCTTCATATTTAGTAGTCTGAAACATTCACAAATAAGATACGTATATCAAAGAGCCTACTTAATAAACACACAGGAACCTAGTGAATCCCTTGTGTTTATCTAGAATTTCAACAAAATATTGTTTATATTTGGTGTATTAGTTGCATCCTTGGTTTAGTTTTTTGGTAGTTTCACTACATAGTCTGGTCATACATAATACACATTCTCTATTTTAGGTTTCATTCAAATTATTTATTCAGTTACACTACATATTCTATCAATTTTGGTCTAAAATTTTATTTATGGATATGTTAGATCTCTATTGTTTTGGAAAACCCTAGTTCTAGGTATGGCTGGGAAAACACTATTTTTTAAATGTGTAAAATAGTGAGAAAGTAGTGTGTTAGGGTGTGATTGGGAGATTAAAAAAAGGGGTATATCTTTTGAATTGGGTATAATTTTGTGATTTTGACTAGATTTTGGAATTTTATGGTTTTAGAACATGCTTTCAAGTGATTTTTAAAAAGTACAATTTTCAAAAACAATTATCATTAGATACCTACATCATTATGATTTTCTCTTTGAGGTAATCATTTTAACTATTACTTAAATTTCCATGAAATGTTTCCCATACAAATATATTTTTGGGCTATTTTTACTAGATTTTTTTTGGAATTTATTTTTTCACATAAAAAAATATGCCATTGTTATTTCTAGAAACACTTTTTGGATGAAAAATTGAGCTATTTTTTTACCACCATTAGATTTCACTACTCACTACAAGCCAATAGGGTGATTCTCATAGGATGTAATTATTTTAGCTAGAAAAAAATACATTAATGATGCCCCCCTTATCCATGATATTTACTGCATTACACTAAATTAGGAAATAACATCTATTTACTCTGCAAAACTATTGAAATAGAAATGTCATTATGATGAAGCTAGAGAAATTGTTAGATAATCAATATCCCCTGAGTTGAAAATTTTCATTTCTATGGTTAAATGTGACTTTATATAGTTTGAAAAATATTGGAATCCTTTTTGGATAACACAATAAGATGCAAACATGCCAATTGTAAAATGAGGTTTTTGTTCTTAGTCTCAATAACTATCCTTGGATTGAGATTTCATCACTCAAGTGAAGCACTTGCGGATTCTACTTTCTAAAGATGGTGAAATAAAATATGATGAAAAAATCATTATGACTATTTTATCTAAGCTAGGTTTTCCATGCTCAATTTAATATTTCCAACTATTACACACAAAAGGATTCACTATGTGTAATATATTTGGTACTGAATTTGATAAGTTATGTGAGAAAATTTAGAGAGAATAGGAAAATATAATGTTTATTGGTGATATATGAATTGAAGATTTTAATCAATAGGAATTGGTATTCAATGACTCTAATGTGATTCCAAAATATAACACTAGAAAAGGAAGGGTCACTGCCAAGAAAAAATATATAACATAAGCTTAAAGGTAATCAATCAGAAAAAAAACCCACCCCAAGTCAAGAAAAAGGGAAAGGGAAATAGAAAGTAAAATATGAAAAATAATTTAATAAATATATTGGTAAGCTAGGTCACACTGAACATCTGTGTTTCAAGAAAATGGCATGCTTGGAAGTGAAGATAAAAAATGATCTTCCTCCATCTAAGATAGGTGTTCTTCTTTCTATAATAACTAAGGATCAACATTTAATGAATGGATTATCAATTTACGGGCCTCAAACCACATGAAAATAAATGATTTTGTGTTAAAACTCTCTTGGATAGTAGCATAATAAATTTTTTATGGGGAAATGAAACTTATTCTAGTGAAGGAAAACCTAATGAATTTGTTGCCAACAATGTTGTTATTAGACAATATAAAGACCAATCTACTATTATATCTACTAGAAAGGTTGATCACAATGTTAACTTATACAATTTTGACCACTTTGTGTTTACTAACCTTCACAAGACATGATTTCCCCTGAAATTAACCTAAGTAAACTTTGGCATGAGCATTTTGGTCATCTTAATTATTGCTCATTGTAAAATCTAAATAAATATAATATAATTATTGGGTTATCAAAGGCGTCCTTCATATATGGAGATTTTTAGGGTGTGTACTTGGAAAAAAACTTAGGGATACACATATAAAAGGTAAATCTTGGAGATATGGTGACAAATTACAATCAGTTTCAACATTGACATTATGCCATTCCCCCATGTTTATTTTTAGAAGCATAAATATGTGACTACCTTCATTTATTATTTATCTCATAGAACTTGGGTCTATTTTTTGAAATGAAAAAGTGAATTCTTTGAGCACATAATTTTTTTATGTCCATTGCATAAAATCCATCTAAACAAAAAAATAATGTATCTTAGAATTTATAATGGAGGAGAGTTTTTTGACAACTAGATGATTACCTTTTTTGAGAAAGAAGGCATTCAAATTAACCACATCATGCCCTAAATTCCCCAACACAATGGTGTAGTTGAGTGAAAACATTACACACTCAAGGAAATAGATAATTGTATGCTACATTCCAAATATATTCTTCCTTAGTTTTGGGAAGAATCTATTGTGCGTATAAAATTTATTCAAAACCCCACTCCATAGGAAAAAGTGTTTGAGATGACATTAGAATAAAAAATGGTCTAATGTTAAGCTTAATATTTTTGACTTTAAGGTTTTTGAACGTAACACATGGGCAAATATCCTAGATGATAATGAAAATAAATTGAAATAAAGGGTTTCCCTTGTATTCTTGTTGGTCACTGTGAAGATGTGAAGGAATAAAAAATTTTAGTTTTAGGAGCCACTAAGATTCTTTTTGGGCATGGTGTAGTATTTGATGAATATTCCTAAGATTAAGAGCCATCACCTACTCCTCCTCGATATCCATTTTTCGAGTTGGGTATCACTTTTGAAACTTCTTATGGTGAACATGGTAGTTCTGAAGACATCCATTTAGTGAGTTACTCTAGTTCATATGATGAGCTATAGCAGGGATAAATAATACCTCCACCTCTAGTGCTATAGGAAATTTTGAATGCACTTTCTCAACCCACACATACTTAGCCAAAATGGTCCACACAATACACAATGAGGTTGGTGCCTTAATAAAATATCTTATAGGTTAAAGAAGGATAAGATATAATGTCAATGTGGTGTTTCAAATTTATCATAGGGTAAGTGCATGAAGTTAGGGGGCCAAAAAATGGACAAAAACATGAGAACAGATGAAACACATACGCGCTTTGCTAAAGCACGCTTGCGTTTTAATTTTTTTGGTAAATAGTAATTACCAAACCTATAACGTGTACGTGTTTTTAACAAGCCAAAAATGCATACGTGTTTTAGAGAAGGAAAACGCGTACGCATTTTAGAGAAGTTAAAATGCGTACGCGTTTTGTATATTATGGAGTATGTATGTGTATTTGGATGTCTTATACTTACAAAAATAAATGTTCAATAAGATTTCTTTTATTATTTCTTTACTTTAAATTTATTTTAGTAAATATAAGAAATTAGGGTCACTCTGCACCAGATGGAAGTGGTCCCGTAGCTCCAACATTTATAATCTAGAAGATAGTTTTTCAAAATCTAATCTAGTCAGTATTTACTCATTTTCACGATTTCAGCAAAGGACCTAATACTTTTAGGGCATATATATTGTAGCCGGTCTTTGTTTTGTGAAAACATATAGTCGTTTTTTAGGTTTTTTGACCTTTTAAATTGGATTTTGGCCCTACCACTACTTGAATTGGTACCAGTTTTTAAATTTGGTCCATAATTCACTTTAGTGACCATGAATTAACTCTATGATGATTGTCTACTTCTTACTAAAAAGAGATCCTCACTTTGTATATAGAGGATTGTTCCCTGAATGGGATTTTTGTCCTATTGCCAAAATGAGGTGATTGTAATGTGCCTCCTCCTTAAGGTGTGATAACACTACTAGATGTTGAATGAGTTTTTATGAATAGTACCAAGTGAATTGCATCAAGTGAACTCAAATGATTTATCATTCTTAGTAACATGGTCCTCCATATAAAGATCATCCCATCACCTTTCCTAGCTTTAGAAGCATCCTTTCATGGAATCAAATTCATGATTCTCATACATTTTTTTTTCTCATATGTCTCTTATGGAGATAAACGATGCCTTAATACTTCATACATGATGGTACTTGATACCTTGGTGACATGACTATCTCATTTTAGTTTGTTCTGAAAGGTTGTTAATTAGCTACAAAATGGCCAAAAATGCCTTTTTAGGCCTTCAAAGGAAGTAGTCTCTCATAAAAACTAAATGATTCGATTGATCACCTTAAACACTATTCCCTACACACTGAAACATGTCAAATGATCTTATTAGGACTTTTGTTTGGGTGAGGGTTTATGGATTTAGGTTTTTTAGGGCTCCGGGGGTTAGGACCTAGGTTAGCGTTTAGGTTAAGGTTTAGGTTAAGGATTTCATAGTTCATATTTAGGGTTTAGGGGTTTAGGGATTTCAGGGCTTATGGTTCTTCAGTGTTCAGGGTTTATGGTTTAGGGTTATGGGTTAGGGTAAGGGATGAGTTGGATTATAGGATCTTCCGGGCATCATGGTTGGCGTGATTGGAGCGGGAGATCGTGTGTGCACTTCCCTATTTATGGAAGTAGGGTTGATAGTGGCCTCCGCAGAATTAGAGCGGAAGGGAGCAGGGTAGGGTAGGTCGAGGGGTAGGGTTCTAGGTCATTGCGGAGAAAGGCTTTGTGGAGGGGTGATAATTGGGGTGGCCTCTTTGCGGGAGGGGAAGGGTATAGCTCAATAGGTGTTTTCTGAAAGAGGTGATTAGGGAGGATCAAGCTTGTGTAAGGGGAGTGTCTATATATAGGGCTGGTCCTAGATGCCAGATGGAGGAGTTGAGGGTTGAGGGTTACGGGTCTGATTGAGTTGCCTAGGGTTTAGCGGTTGAGGGTTTTATGTTTATATGGTTGGGTATATGGTTTTGGCTTAGTGGGAGGAGGGACACTAGTCATAGCGGTTAGCGGATTTAGGGTAGTTCTATGGCTCAAGGTTACGGAAAGGGTTTATGGATCAGGTGTTTTAGGTTTGCGGGTTTATGGTAGAGGGTGGGTGTTAATAGGATTTAGGCTTAGAAGTTAAGGGTTACGGAGCACAGCTCTAGGGATTACCACTTAGGTTTAGGGGTTTAGGGTTTAAGGATCAGATTTTAAGGTTTAGAGTTTAGATTTTATGGTTTACGGTTTAGGGTTTATGCTTTAAAGGTCAGGGTTCAAGGTTTAGGGAAAAGGGTTCATGGTTTAGGGTTTAAAGGTCAGGGTTCAGGGTTTAGGGCTCAAGGTTTAAGGCTCATGGATTAGGATTACCCATTCACTCACTGTAATGTTCTATGTCTTACCCATTCTTATAAGTATTGACAGAGAGTATTGAACTAAAAAGGGTTCATCTAATTTGTAGGTATACATTCAAGGGACTCATCAGAATTTAATGCCTCTCATCTGCTGATATTTTAAAGGAGGGAAATTATAGATATCCAAGAATAATTTCGTACAAATAAATGTTACCCAATAGAGAGCTATCTTCTTCTTCCCATTGCATGTGAACGATTTCACTCATTGTAATGTTCTGTGTCTTACCCATTCTTATTAGTATTGACAAAGAGTATTCAACCTAAAAGGGTTCATCGACTTCGTAGGAACAAAATCAAAATAGATTCATCAAAATTTGATGTCTTTCATCTGTTAATATTTTGAAGGAGGGAAATGCCCACCTCTCATAAAAAAGGTAGTTATAAAAGTAGACTTAATGATGGTTCTAGGCACAATACTAGGAAATATGGTCCTAAGATATTAAAAAATATGAACTCACTCATGAGACCTAATGGAAATATATGAGGTTTAGGGGTTTAACATTTAGGACTCATGGTTCATGGTTTAGGGTTTAGGGTTTGGGACCTTTAGGATTTAAAATTTAGGGCTTAAGGTTTATGGTTTATGGTTTAGGGCTCATGGCTCAGGGTTTAGGGTTTACATCTCAGGATTCGGGGTTTGGAGTTACAGGTTTAAGGTTTAGGGGTTAGAGCTCTGGGCTATGGATTTATTGTTTAGGGCTCAGGGCTTAAGGTTTAAGGTTTAGGGTTTAGGGCTTGGATTAGGGTGCAGGGTTCAAGGCTTAAGGTTTAGGGTTTAGGGATTAGGGATTAGGGATTAGGGATTAGGGGTTAGGGATTAGGGATTAGGGATTAAGCTTCATGGTTCATGGTTTATGGCTTAAGGTTTGAGGTTTAGAGTTATTGGTTTATAGTTTAGGGGTTAGAGATCGGGGCTCTGGATTTAGTGTTTAGGGTTTATTGCTTAGGGCTCAGGGTTTAGGGTATAGGGTATAGGGTATAGGTTTTAGGGTTTAGGATTTATTATTTTTGTTTTAGGGTTTAGGGTTTAGGTTTCATGGTTGAGGGTTAAAGGTTTAGGTCACAAATTTCAAGGTTTAGGGTTTCATGTTTAAGATTTAGGACTTATGTTTTAGGGCTTAGGGCTCATGCTTTAGGGGTTAGGATTCAATGTTTAGGGTTTATGGTTTATGGGTTAGGGTTTAGGGTTTAGGATTTAGTTTTCAGGGTTTAGGGTTTGGATTTAGTTTTTAGGGTTTAGGGTTTAAGATTTAGTTTTCAGGGTTTAGGGTTTAATATTTAAGGCTCGTGGTTTAGGGTTTAGGTTTTAGGGTTTAGGGCTTAGGGCTTAAGACTCAAGGTTTAGGATTTAGGGCTCATGGATAAGGACTGAATATTTAAGGATTAGGGCTTAGGGCTTAATATTTAGGGTTTAAGGTTTATGGTTTAGCTTTTAGGGTTTAGGGTTTAGGTTTAGGGCCTCGGGTTAAGGGTTTAGGTTTTTTATTGTAGAATTTAGAATACTAAGAGATTTAGGATGAATGCTGAAATCCTGAAAATTACCTATGTGATGACCAGAATTTAGTTTTCAGGGTTTAGGGTTTAATATTTAAGGCTCATGGTTCATGGTTTAGGGTTTAGGTTTTAGGGTTTAGGGCTTAGGGATTAAGACTCAAGGTTTAGGATTTAGGGCTCATGGATAAGGACTGAATATTTAAGGATTATGGCTTAGGGCTTAATATTTAGGGTTTAAGGTTTATGGTTTAGCTTTTAGGGTTTAGGGTTTAGGTTTAGGGCCTCGGGTTAAGGGTTTAGGTTTTTTATTGTAGAATTTAAAATACTAAGAGATTTAGGCTGAATGCTGAAATCCTGAAAATTACCTATGTGATGACCAGATTATACTATAAAAACTATCTCCTAAATTGTGACTAATGGAGCTGTGAGACTAGTTCCATAAGGTGTAGAGTGACCCTAATTTCTTATATTTACTAAAATAAATTTAGAGTATAAGAAATAATAAAATATAAATAATAATAAATGAAAAAAAATCCTTAAACATTTATTTTTGTACATAGAAGCTTGCCAACATCATATACAATGTTTATACTATACAGAACGTGTAAGCGTTATATCGCGCACATGTTATAGTGCGTATGCGTTATAACATGTACACATTTTACTTTTTCACTTTTTCCAAGCCATGTCTCAAGGCTTGGGATCTGGTTTGGATCCCCAAGCCTCAGGCATGGACCTGTAAAAACACAACAAACAATGTGTTTTTGCAAGAAAATGTAAAAATGCCACTTCCTCCATGATAAATCAACATAAAAACAATCAATTCGTTTAAAAAAAATTATACCACGATGTAGATCAGAGTTTCTTCTTTCTAAAAATATTTTTTTTCAATTTTTTTTACTAATATAAGGGTTTCCATATTATTTATTTTCTAACTAGTGCCTTTTTATAGCTATTTTTTTGAAGTTTAAGTATTCTATCTTTGATCGTGTATCTTTTTTGGGGTCATCAAAATTGAAAAAAAGTATATTAGCACAAACTAGGCCTAATTCTATACATATATACATACATCATTATGATATATATATATATATATATATATATATATATAGATATATATATAAGTATATATATATAATTTTCTATATTTTTTGGAGGTAGTTAGGTGGGGAGGGCATGGTTGGAGCTCTGTTATTTTTCAAAACATAAAATTTTTGTACTAGAAAAATCATAAAAAAATAAATATTTTCTAAAAAACTCTAAAAAAATCTAGTTCAAACTAGATGCTCCTAGCTATCTTTCTACCAAAGGGTTTTCAAAACTACTAAACGGTGCTCAAAAAATGGTGGGGGGCATGAAAGTCATTATGTTATGTTTTTTTTAACAAAAATAGGAGAACTTGTTGGTATTTTAGTTATTTGACCCACTTAAACTTATCCATTTTCAGTAAAATTTAGTAGCTTAGAAACTAGACTCAAAATGCTACGATTCATGTTTACACAACATCTTCCAATTTTGAGTGTAACTATTTCAAAAAACTCGTACAATTTTAATTTTTTTATTTTTTAGAAAAATGCCTCCACTTAAGACCCCCCTTTGGCCCCACAACTTGGTGCACTTAACCCATAATTGGTAGTAATATACAATACTAAGACTTATGATCAACCTTCTAAGTATCCAGAATAGCGGGAAGCTATGGTTAGAAGATATTACTTTTACAAGTTAAAAAAAAACAACCACGTGGGATTTTTTTTAATTCCATGCCAAGCGCAATAAAGATTAGTGAGAGTGAATGGTTGTTCCAAACTAAAGCAAAAACAAATGGGTTATTAAACAAGCTATATAGTGACATTCGTTGATGATTTTTCATTATTGAATTGTTGATAGTGATAAAAATAATTTTTTCCAATTTCTTAAATAGATTTGTGTTTGTCTAGTGACTCGTCTTGGAATATGTGGATTTGGATGTGGAGGAAGTCAATTAAAATGATGTAAAAAAAGTTAATTCGCATGGTGATTGTAGGATAGAAAGAAATATAATGTCCAAAATCTAGCGACTATTGATATGTGGTGATAGCGCTAGTTATGTGGGCAAAATGGAAAAATTCCTTTTAGATTTGAGTGAAATGGAGTTCTTCAAGTGTATGGCACGAAAATAATAAATGTTGTGTAGATTATAATTTTTCCGTTTTACATGGTTGTTCCTATGAGCCTACTCTCTACACAAAGAAATTATATTAAAAAATTCATTCTAGTCCTTTATGTTGATTAGCTAATCATCATAGGAGATTTCATATAAAACATTCATGATTTTAATGCACATTGCTAGATGTGTTTTGAGAAGATGAAGTTGGGGGTTTTCTAAATTTTTTCACGGTCCTTAGACTTATAGTTTGACAAGGTATTTATCATTAGTGTCCAAATATGTTCAATATATTATTTTTCCTCTTCAATATGAAAAACTACAAGTCCACACCAACTCATTTTAAATTGAGGGTCAAGATTATTTGGCAACATTTACTCTCCTTTGTTGATGATACATTCTATAGGAAGTTGGTTGGAATCCTTAATCTACTTGAATCATATATGTCGTGAGACTTATTTTCTCTGAAGCTTGTATCATATGATTGTCATGACCCCCATGAAATCCATTAGTAATCCAAAAACATTTTATGGTATCTTCAAAAGTAATTATAAATTATGGGATTGAGTATGACTTAGGTAGCACAACCTCAATTTATTATACAATTTAGAGGGGAAAGAAGAAATGAAGCATTCTCCTTCTGAACAAATAATTATAGGTGATTAGATAGTGATTGTATGGTATCTAGATGATTGCAAGTCAGCAATAAGGTATATCTATCATCTTGGGTGGGTCCTGTTACTTGGTATTGTAAAAATCAAACCAACATTGCTTTATCTATAGTGGAGCTATTGCTACAGACTTTTGATTCACAGGTGACGTGACATATGCTTTATGAATCAAGTTGTCCATAGTCCCAAACCCACAACTATTTGGGTGTGAAATTAGAGTTTTATCCACATATCTTGCAACCCAATGGTGTACTGACCACCAAACGCAATTGAGATGCACATAAATATTTGAAAGCTGATCCAAAATAAGGATTGTTGATTTTAAGTTTTGTCAAACTAAAAATTAGGTTACAATACATCTTCAAAAATCCTTTTCTTAAGGCTCATTTGTTCATCCAAACATATTTTAAGATTGAAGGAAGGTGTCATCAAAGGGGGATATTCTAGTGATTCTTCCCTTTCCATCATTTGAGTAAATCTTATATCTATTAATTTCTATACACTCTTCTAATGATTTTAAGATCACTTGTAAGTCTTATATATAATTTAATATTTGGATAAGCCACCCATTGATTCACACTTATCCCAGCATATTGATAAAAGAATAAGAGTATTAACCAATGTATTAGCTTGATTGAAGTTATATTAATAAAAATTTTCTAAGACTTACCTTTGTAAGCAATTACTCTCCAAACCCTAACCCTAGGATCTTAGTATTTTTTATAAGAGCATATAGCTACTGGGTAGTATTCATTATGGAAGATATTTATAATTATTCTAGAAAAGTCCAAGCTAGATATTCTTAATAAAATGTGGTGGTCATGCAACCCTTGGTAAATATGTATTATTCTTCACTTTACATTTCCTGATTTCTATATGGATTCTTTTGGGTGTTTGTCTGATGGTTGATTACAATGATTCTAAAGTTTTACAATAATATAATAATAGTAGCACGGCCATCAAATTTAAATATTGAATTAGGAAATAATCCATAAAAGTGTTGATTTTTTTTGGATATTCAATAAAATCATTACAACAAGGTGTGAAGTATGAAAGTTTGAGCCTTGATTTTTTATTAATCTCAAAATCGAGCATTAAAAAACAAAGAAAGAGTTACACTGGTTTATAGAACATTGGACAACTTCTATCCACACCACATAAAGTGGATCAAATCAATTAAACTTGGAAATATGCAAGAAAGAACATATTTCCCCAATTGCCCTTGATTACCCCGTGTTGGAATACATACATGAACAATAATTTAAGAATTTGTCCCAAAACACATGGATACATATTATCACTTAGACAACTAAGCTAATGGGTAAATTAAAAAAAATATACTTACTTGATATACAATTATATCAAAACACAATTATTAATGTTGAATTAACTAGGTTTATTCCTAACCTTACCACCTTAATTCGAACAGGGTCGCAAGTGAAACAGGAGAGAGGTTTTCCTAAAGCCTCAAATTTTGTCCGAGAAGTGATCTGTTATGAAGAACACTACATGAAAAACATGCATAAATGTTAGGAATACTTAAATGGATGTTATGTTATTTAGACTCATGTTCACGAATAGAGATATACTTGCAACCTCAATGTGATTTCTATGGATAATTGAAAACACAAGATTGAAAAAACAGTTTACAAACTCCTTTGTTGTCAAACACATGTTGGATTGTTCAGTATGTTATGTGGTCCTCCCAATTACTTCAAGTCTACATTATATTCATATTATTCAAAGGACAATATATTGTGACTTGTTAATTTTATTTTTTCATATGTTGAAGTTGTTGATTAGTATAAAATATTTTTTCCAATTTCTTAAATGATTTTTGTTTGTCTAGTGATGTCCTTGGATATGTTATTTGGATGGGAAGTCCATTAAATGGATGTAAAAAGTTAATTCTTGCATGGTGAATTGTAGGAAGAAATATACATGTCCCAAATTCTAGGGTCTATTGATAGTGATAGCGCTAGTTATGTGTGCAAATTGAAAAATTCCTTTTATGATTTGAAATGAGTTCTTCAAGTTTGGCACGAAAATAATAACATGTTTAATTTAATTTTTGGTTTTACATGGTGTTCCTATGAGCCTACTCTCTACACAAAGAAATTATATTAAAAATATTCATTCTAGTCCTTTATGTTGATTAGCTAATCATCATAGGAGATTTCATATAAAACATTCATGATTTTAATGCACATTTCTAGATGTGTTTTGAGAAGATGAATTTGGGGTTTCTAAATTTTTTCACGAGTCCTTAGACTTATAGTTTGACAAAGGTATTTTAATCAATTAGTCCAAATATGTTCAATATATTATTTTCCTCTTCAATATGAAAAACTACAAGTCCACACCAACTCATTTTAAATTGAGGGTCAAGATTTTTGGCAAACATTTTACTCCTTTGTTGATGATACATTCTATAGGAAGTTGGTTGGAATCCTAATCTACTTGAATCATATATGTCGTGAGACTTATTTTTCTCTGAATCTTGTATCATATGATTGTCATGACCCCCATGAAATCCATTAGTAATCCAAAAACATTTTATGGTATCTTCAAAGTAATTATAATTATGGGATTGAGTATGACTTAGGTAGCACAACCTCAATTTATTATTACAATTTAGAGGGGAAAGAAGAAATGAATCATTCTCCTTCTGAACAAATAATTATAGGTGATTTAGATAGTGATTGTATGGTATCTAGATGATTGCAAGTCAGCAATAAGGTATATCTATCATCTTGGGGTGGGTCCTGTTACTTGGTATTGTAAAAATCAAACCAACATTGCTTTATCTATAGTGGAGCTATTGCTACAACTTTTGATTCACAGTGGACGTGACATATGCTTTATGAATTCAATTTTCCATAGTCCCAACCCACAACTATTTGGTGTGATAATTAGAGTTTTATCCACATATCTTGCAACCCAATGGTGTACTAACACACAAAGCATATTGAGATGCACATAAAATATTTGAAAGCTGATCCAAAATAAGGATTTTGATTTTAAGTTTTTTCAAACTAAAAATTAGGTTACATACATCTTCAAAAATCCTTTTCTTAAGGCTCATTTGTTCATCTCAAACATATTTTAAGATTGAAGGAAGGTGTCATCAAAGGGGGATATTCTAGTGATTCTTCCTTTCCATTCATTTGAGTACATCTTATATCTATTTAATTTCTATACACTATTCTATGATTTTAAGATGCACTTGTAATCTTATATATAATTTAATATTTGGATAAGCCACCCATTGATGCACACTTATCCACATATATTAAAAGAAAAGAGTATTAACCAATTTATTAGCTTGATTGAATTATATTAATAATAAAATTTTCTAAGACTTACTTTGTAAGCAATTACTCTCCAAACCCTAACCCTAGGATCTTAGATTTTTTTATAAGAGCATAGAGCTACTGGGTAGTATTCATTATGGAAGATATTTATAATTATTCTAGAAAATCCAAGCTAGATATTCTTAATAAAAATGTGGTGGTCATGCAACCCTTGGTAAATATGTATTATGTCTTCACTTTACATTTCCTTGATTTATTATATGGATTCTTTTGGGTGTTTGTCTGATGGTTGATTACAATGATTCTAAAGTTTTACAATAATATATAATATACACGGCCATCAAATTTAAATATTGAATTAGGAAATAATCCATAAAAAGTGTTGATTTTTTTGGATATTCAAAAATCATTACAAAAAGGTGTGAAGTATGAAAGTTGAGCCTGATTTTTTTATTAATCTCAAAAATCAGCATTAAAAACAAAGGAAAGAGTTACACTGTTTATAGACATTGGACAACTTCTATCCACACCACATAAAGTGGATCAAATCAATTAAACTTGGAAATATGCAGAAATAACATATTTTCCCCAATTGCCCTTGATTACCCCTGTTGGAATACATACATGAACAATAATTTAAGAATTGTCCCATAAACACATGGATACAATATTATCACTTAGACAACTAAGCTAATGTTAAATTAAAAAAAATATACTTTAACTTATTACAATTATTAATTAACACATTATGTTGAATTAATCTAGGTTTATTCCTAACATTACCCCCTTAATTCGACATGGTCTCAAGTGAACAGGAGAGAGTTTCTCTAAAGCCCTCAAATTTGTCTCGAGAAAGTGACTTTATGAAGACATCTACATGATGCATATATGTTAGGAAATACTAAAGTTGGATGTTATTATTATGACCATGTTCACGAATGAGATATACTTGCACCTCAATGTGATTTATATGCTCATGAAACACAAGATTGCAAACAAGTTTTACAACTCCTTTGTTGTCAACACATGTTGGATATTCGTATGTTTATGTGGTACTCCCAATTCTTCAAGTATACATTATATTCATATTTATTCAAAGACAACTCTTGTTGCCCATGATATTCTGATTATTTGGAGGATCTTGAAACACAAGTTTTCTTCTTAATCCCCTATGATATCAGTCCAAATCCCTAAAAAAATACAAATATTGAAGTGAATTTCTTGTCATCGATGTTCCCTACATGATCTGAATATGAATATCTTGTCAAGAAGAAGTTATCATTCTTTTTTTACCTTAGGGAAAAATCCATAGTTCCTCTGATGTACCTCAGTGTCCACTTTTCTTATTTCCAGTGACAAAACCTAGGTTCTTGCATGAACTGAGAAATATAGGTGACTTCATAGCTATTTTTTTGCCTAGTTAAGGTCAAGTAGATGAGACTCCCAATCAACTGTCGATAGAGAGTTGTATTTACTTATGGTGATGGATTTGTTTGAGACAACTAAAGTCTTGTATCCATAGGTGTAGCCATGGGTTTACTATCCATCATATGATAATTTTCAAGTGTTTCCTTGGCATATTTCAATTAATAAACAAAGATATGATTAACTCTTTACCAAACTTCAAGTCTAAGATAATAAGGCAAAATCCTGAGATCTGTCATGTTGAATGATCATGTTAGATATTTCTTTGTTGACTTAATCATCCTCATTGAACCTCCAATAATGATTAGATCATCAAAATATAATACAATGATCACAATCTCCCCCTTTCTTTTTGAGATATAGATTAGGATCATATGGAATCCTATTGAATCCATGATGTAATATATGCTCATTAATGTATAGTGCCTTGATGAGTATACATACCTTTTCCTCTTTTCTAGGTATGAAAAAACTTCTCGTTGAGTCATGTGGAATTATTTCTATAAATCCCCATTAAGGAAGGCACTTTTCACATCCATTTTTTGTATTTTTGAACAAAATTGTGTAGCTAGGGAAAAATCATCCTGAAAGTGTTTATCTTAGTTGTGGGAGAAAATATCTCTTCATAGTGAATGCCTTATTTCTAAGCATATCCCTTTGCTACCAACCTAGCCTTGTGTTTATCAATAATGTTGTCTTCTTGGTACTTTTTCTTGAAGATCCATTTGTATCCAATCAACTTCTTCCCTCATGGAAGATCTATAAGTTTCCATGTATTATTCTTAATTAATGACTCATACTTTGCATCCATAATTTTTTTCCAAGGTTTCATCTGTAGGGATTTCAAAAGTGTGGACATTCCAGTAGATTCAACAACACTCATTAGGGACAAATATACCTCATTCTGAGCCATTATGTGAGTCCTCATTCCAGTGGTATATGTGTTGGGGACACCATTCAATTTACATCCTATAACATACTTATATACCACTTACGTAAATTTTGAGTGGTTGCTATGGATGATGGATATCTACCATCTTCCCCATCATCACTGTCTTCATCAGAGTGATTACCATCTTCTATTTTTAAAATACAATAGATTTGATCATCATGTGAGTGTATGAAAGGAGCATCTATTTATTTCTTCTAAAAAACTCAACATCCATACTAGTGTAAATATTACTAGTTTTTAGATCCATAAATCTATAAACAAGTGCTTCGTCACTATATCCTAAGAATATATAGTTATTTTATTTGATATCAAGTTTAGTTATGAATTTCTTAGGAATATGCATACTAGATTTACATGCAAAATCTTTAAGGTGTGGAATTGATGGATTTCACCCTAACTGTGTTTCCTGTGGTCTTACTCCATCAAGAGCTATAATGGGAACTTTATTTAGTATAATTTTTTTTGTATTAGTTGCTTCTTCCTAATATGTTTTTGTTAAACCCACATCCTCAATCATACATTACACCATATCCATGATAGTATAATTTCTCCTTTCAAAAACACCATTCTAATTTGGTGTATAAGGAGGTATCATGTAATGACGAACGCCATGTATTTATAAAAAACATTGAACCCATTGTTGGTGTATTCTCCCCCTCCATATGAGTGGAGTGTATTTATATTAAGACCAGACTTGGTTTCAACAAGGGATTTAAATTTTTTGAATGTTTCAAAGATTTGGTATTTGGTGTGAAGACAATATATCCACATATTTCTAGATAAATCATCAACACGGAGCATGAAATATTTATACCCTAAATGAATAGGTTTCATGGGTCCACACAAATTGGTATACACCAGAGACAATTTTCCTAAAGCCCGAAGTATAGCATGTTTAAAAGTTGTTCAATATTGTTTTCCTACCATTAATGTTGGTACGTATCTATACCATTTTTGAGAGGTGGAAAAAACCTAACCATATCATATTGATGAAATTTGTGAAGATATTCAAAATTTATATGACCAAGTATTTCGTGCCATAATTGTATCCTTATTCATAAGGGCTTGATTATATCTCTGAAGAAAATCTAGTTGAAACATCTTGCCCACATTGGAATATTTTCCAATAATTTTTGAGCTTCATGACTATCTATTATGAGACATATAATTTTACCACCTTTATAGTCAAAACCAATATTAATATTTTGCTCAAATAATTGATTGACGGATAATATATTTTTTGTTGAACTAGGGACATATAGAACATATTTAATTTTAGATGTATGTATCCCAAGTTGTAGTGAAATTGAACCAATACCTTGAACATTGTAAGATGTATCATCACCCAAAGAAACATAGTTTATTTGGGTGCGTTTCTCAATGTGAAGAACTAAATCTTTGCTTCTTGTCATGTGGCAGGTTACACTCAAATCAACATACCAGATTGCATTTTTTGAAATGAATTATTCATTGAATTGTGCAATGTATAGGAAGTCAACATCTTCATATTGATCTTCTTATCCAACAACATTTTTTGTTGAGATGGTTTCTTCTTCTACTTTCCTTTCTTCTGTTCTTATTTATTAGTTTGTGGGCCTTGTTTAGATGGTTAGTTATTAGTTTTATTTCCACTTGACTATCCCTTTTGGAATGTATTATACAAAAAATATTTTTACAAATGTCTCATACGACCACAAATTGGACATTTTTTGGGCCTTGGGGCCTTTTTGACTATTTCCTTGCTTCAAAGGTTGTTTAGGAGACTTCTCTTATTTTTCCTTTCTAATGAGAAGCAAGTGCATGTTATTCAAATTGTGTAGTTGTGTGTAAAGCCTCTTTTTGTTGGATAACATTCACCAATTGTTCAAAGAAATTTGTTTGACCAGTTGTATTCAATGTGGTCATAAAAATTTTGTATGGCGAAGGAAAATCTCTCTATACAATAGGTACAAGAGAGTCATTTTTCACTTCTTATTCCATATCTTGTAGTGAAACTCTTAGGGTTGTAATACACCTTAGAAAAGACTCAATTTTTCAATTGGTTTGATTTTACGAATGAGTAAATGAGTTTATACATGAAGTAAAGTGTTTCTATATTTGTAATCATACATAATTTTTAGTTTATCCCAAGCTTCTTTTGTTGTTTTGGCCTCACGAATATGGGGTTGAAACTCATTAGATACACCAAAAAAAATTATTAATTTTTCTTTTTGCTTTGACTTGTCAAATGTGCATTTTTGTGCAACATAGTTTTCTGATCTAGTGAGTTATCCATTAACTATCAATTGTATATATTCAACTTCTAATTGTGCTCGAATTTTAGTTTTTCAAGTAACACAATTATTGGTTTGAAGTAGTTATGAATCAGACAGAAAAAATTATGTACTAAAGTCATGAAAATTTTGAATGTTTTTTTGCGAAAGAGACGAGAAATGAAAAATCAAGGCATTCCCCTTGCAAAGCAGTACACCCCCCCCCCCCCCCCCCCCAAAAAAAAAAAAAAAAAAAAAAAAAAAGAACTTTTATTGATTTTGGGCTCTTTTTTGGCCATTCACAATGATGTGGCACTATTTTCGGGTTTACAAAATTTTGGACTTTTTGGTAAATATGTAAACAATTTGGGCACTTTGGCCTCTTGACAAGTTTCAAATAGAAAAATTAATGTTTCTGTAAAACAACACACAAATTTGTAAAATAAAAGGCAATTTAGCATGTTTTGGATTATAATATACTTTAAGTTTAAAACACATTTAAAAATATACAATTTTTGGGGTTCAAATAGGAATTTTCCTCCATATTTAGTTAGCTATAACTAAAATATCTAATTGGTGGTACTGTCAAATTTTAGAGCCTAACAATTTTTGTTAAACTCAAAAATCAGAATTACAAACAAAGGAAAGAGCTGTAATGTGTATAGGCATTGGAAAAAATCTATGTGCATGACATAAATTGGATCAAATCAACTAAACTTGGAAAATATATAGAAATAGCATATTGCCCCTAAATGTCATTGATTTCCCTTGTTAGAACACATCTGAGAACAATAATCTAAGAGTCATCCCACAAACATAGGGATAAAATATTATCACCTAGACAACTAATAGACAACTAAAGTTAAAGTAAACAAATAAATTACTTTAAATAATTACAATTATTAATTAACACGCTATGGTGAATTAATCTAGGTTTATTCCTAAGAAAAGGAAAGATAAGTCATGGGTTTTTATGTTTCATTAACTTTCATTGTGTCCATTATTATGATTCCTATCTATATTCTTGGGTTATATATAAACTATGGGTGGCGGTGGTGGTTGTGGAGAATTAGATTGAAAATGTGAGAGATAGTGGTGACTTGGAGAATTAAGGTGTTTGATATTAATTTTTCTTAATCAATACCCTTTAAAAAACAATGTGAAAATTGTACTTTATTTCTCAATCAAAACTAGAACCATATTTTTCCTAGGTAGGGTCCAATTTTAATTGGTGTATGATTAACATTAAGGGTTTGATGATTTTTAATAGTGAATGTCAAAGTTGTTTTTACATTATTTAAATTTTGAATTTTTTGTAAGATTGGTATAGGTGTGTTATAGTTACCTCGAAATAGTTTATTGTTATCACAACATGTGTGTAACATCTTAAATCTATATCAATGATACTTGGAAATTCATCATCGATATTTATCTCACATAATTAATCATTGTGCACTAAAATGACTAGTTCCTGCACATATATTTCTCAATTAGCACTCTTGGCTATTAATCCACACTTGTTACTCATCATTAACTAGAAAAAAACACTTTCTAACTAAATAATAGCTAATAAATATAAATCTACATGTGTAGGAGTAATCCAAATAAATAAATAACTGGAATAAATAATATTCTACACTAACACCCCCCTTAAATGTATCTTAGGTGGAAAAAATAAATGGGTCCCAAAAATGAGGCCTGATGAGGTACCCAAGTACTATGTAACTTTCATAAAGTAGATAAAAGGAGAAAACCCAGTGGGAAAAAGCTCCCCCCAAAATAAAGAAAATAAGAGAAGGTAGGACTAAAAAATCTCTACTCAAATATAAATATTTTTGTAGCCACCTCATATCTTGTAAATGAGCCTCCTGGAGTGACTATGGATCAGAAGTAAATGCAGTGAAGAGTGGATCACTATGGAAAATTGAAAGAATTCATCAAGTGTTTGATAGATATCTAACCAAGGTGTGGTTTTTATACAAGGAACTCTGATCCTTATGCAAAATAGAACAATCGACTACTCCGTGAAGGGATGGTGTATTTGAATCAGAAGCAAAGAAGGAATGTGGAAGGCGCTGCAACTGTGTTCTAGAATTCTAAATGTCTTATGTATCTTGAATCAAGGTCCTTGCTCCATGAAAAGTCTATGGTGGACCAAAACTAGGTGGATCAATAAATGAATCCTCAAAATAGGAAGGTGATAAGGAGATGGTGGAGGTGGGTCCCTATCAGTACTGCATTGATCTATTCTAGAAGATAAGTCCACATCATCATAAATATGCTCAAGATCTAAAATTTCATCAAGTATAGGTGAATCTAATGAAGAATCCAAGGAAGGGGACAAACTGAGAGAAGGAATGTAGCTAAGTTTTATGATCGGCTACACCCACTACAATCATAGTGTCACCGTGTAACTCTATAACATATACTGAATCTAAAGTGAACTCAACTCGCATACCCTAACCAAGGTGAGTAATTTGGTAGAATGATAGGAGATTAGTTGATAGTGAGGGAATACTTATAACCTTATTGGATTTTCATCCACTCACTTCAAAAAATCCTCTCCCAATAACCTATGTAGAAGCATAATCACCTAATTGTATAGTGGACATGCCACATGAATTTAAGGAAGTTAACTATATGTGTGAATAGTCCATATGATGTGATGAAAAAAAATTAATAACCCATGTAGAAATCAGTGGTACAACTACAAATATGGATCTCCCCTTTGTTTTCTCTTTCCCTCTTCCATTGTCATTTTTCTTGGAGGATTCATGGGTTGATGAAGATGGTTTGATAGAAAAATGGACACCTATGTTGTTCTTCTCAAGAAAAATCGTGAGGTGGTCAATCTACTTCTTCAAACATTTTATTTCATCATGTTTTCTTGTGAAATACCCACATTTGATATTATCTTTGTTTTACTTAACACTAGAAGATTAGATTCTAGATTTTGATATTGAGATGGGAGGATTTTGATTCTTCTTGTTCTCACGATCCGTATTATTATGTTTCATTTTTGTTTGAAGCATTTTATTTCTCATGTCTATTAAATAGAGCATGTGATTTATAGTACTTCAGTGTACCTATATGAATTAGTTTATCTTGTTCATGAATCAAGTTAGCAACAAATTCATCAAAGGAGGTGATTTTTTATTGTGTCCCAAGTGTTTTTTTGGTTGCATGGAAGGTAGAGATGAAAACGGAGTGGTCAATACCAAGTTTGGTGAGGACAAAAATAATAAGGTTGGAGTCCTTTTGTCAAATTTAAAATATTTCAGTTGCATTCTTACTTATGTGAAATTTTTGAAGAAGTCATGAAGTGTGTACAAAAATTTTAGGGCTTAGGCTAATAAGCTCATTTTCCACTTTATGCCCTCTCATTTCATCTTGTTTCCCAAATATTATTTCCAATGTTGTCCACACTTCCTTGGGTGTTTTGGAAACACTTATATGAAAGAACAAATTTGGTGACACATATGGGCACAAGAAACCATAGGCTTCATCACACTTGTCAAACCATTTCTCTTTCTTTGCAACGGTTGTTGGTTCAATTTGCAAACCCGTAGTTATCTTTTAGATATTTTTTTTTGCAAGGCAAGTGATATGGAAGCCTTCTAGTCATGATAGTTGAATGGTGTGAGAAAAACAACTAAATTAGGATCCATTTGTAGATTTATTGTTTTTGTAACAAAGAGAGTAGAGTGCAGAAGCAAGGAATCACAACAATTTTACACGCCCTTTGATTATGATTTTAGACCCACCCTTTGACACTTTATAATTTTTAGTGCATTTTATAACGTAAATAGTTTCAATGGATTAGAAATGAAAAAATATGAAAATTTGAAGAATATGGCACTTGATTTCGAGTTATCAATCAAAAGTTATTACAATATTACTTTTATGTCAATAATGGCCTTTTAAAATGAATTTCACACAAAAAACTTTTAAAAATCACTATGGCTAAAAGAAAAGGTAGTCTTCTAACCAAATTTTGGAATCAACAAGAAAAGAGAAGAAATATTTGTTTGCTTGTAAGGGGGTTTTAGAATCCTTCCAAATCGGACCTTACCCTTCATCTTCTATAGGTGAAAATACAAGGGATATTATAAAGCAATAACTAATATTCTCCTTCTAACCTTTTACAATATTCCACTATAGGGCTTAACCCAATCCACTAGGCACTCACATGTGCATCCAAAAAAAGTCTATTTGATCCTAGTTTCAAATAAGGCTATTAAATACAAATTAATATGCAAAATTTTGGATTTTGACTTAACTTTGGAGAAAAATCAGCACACTGGCACTAACATTGAAGAGAAAACTAGGTTTGAAGGGTCATTTGGAAGGCTAGATGGGAAGAAACTAGGCCTCAATGTGAGTGAGGGACCATTCAAGGGTAATGGGAATTATTTGAAGGTAAAACCCATCTTAAATGGAGGTCAAACAACTCAAATGACATCGTGGAGGTTCAAAACAAGGCCTTTATAAGGCATCCAAGGGTGAAACAGTTCTAATCATCTTGCATGGAGGTCACCATAGTCATAAAACCCTAATACAAGTCATTTAGATTGTTGACAGGTCAAATAGGGTCATGTTAGGGTCTCAATGAACGATGAATGGTCTTCAACAGAGTCACCCAGATCTACAAAGTCATGGAAATAGGATGAAATATTGCGTTGAAGACCCCAACGAAGCTCAACCAAGATGGAAAAAAATACCTACAACCAAACCAACCATCCAATTGTGCCAAGAAAAAACAAAACTAGTATAGTGCCTGAACAGTCCAAAATGAAACTGATACCATAAAATTCACATTTTATAAATAGCTAATAGCAATTAAATGACATTCATATAATAGAACTTTCTTGGATACCATGTCGTAGTATCTACCAGGATCTTTGGATCAACTAAATGCATGGTTCAACAAGCAAAACTAACTAAAGAACAAATTGTTAAGAGAGAGAAAAATTGAAATGAGAATAACGTAATAGTTTGTATTCAACTCAATGAAAATAACTTTACAATAGGTGTTATATATAAGAGGAAGAAAGTGTAACTTCCACCTAGAATCACGGAGATAACTCCCATTACAGTAGTGGAGAATAAACCTAGAACAAAATGTAACTACCACTTAGATACTAAAGGAGGTAGTTAACTCTCGAAGACTAAAGAACACCTAAGAAAGATAAATCTACAAGTGTAGGAGTAATCCAAATAAATAAATAAATGGAATAATTAATATCCGACACCAACAAATGTCTACATATATAAAGAATGTCTTAATATACATTGAATATGTAAATGTATATTGAGCATCAGTTAACATAATAGCAAGATAATTTTTGAATATACGTTGTTAATATTATATTAACTAGTTTAATATATGATGGAGTTATCGAACATGCATTGAATATATGACTGTAATTTTATTGTTTTCTGCTATGTATTTAAACTTTTAATATGGATTGAAATTACTGAATATACATTAAATATGCTATCTAAATACACCCCAACCTAAAAAAAATAATTCAATAGCTATAACATGCTCAACAATTGTTGTCTCTCCTCTAAAAACTAAAATGACTTAATATGCATTGAATATATGATAGATTTTCTTTTCCATAGAATATGGTATTTTAAAAGGTAAAATAGGGTTTTTTCATGCATGCAAATTGATAAATTATATACAAAATGCATGGTTATTGATATCTGAAGATCCTATGATATTATTAAATATACTATGAATATCAATTAACATAATATATAAATATACATGGATAATTTTATATTAACTGGTTGAATATGCATTAGAATTACTAAAGATACATTGAATATAGTATTCCAATTTTGTCATGTTACTATGCATTAAAACATTGAATATACACTTTTAATATATTGTTGTCAATTTCCAATCACTAATTTGGTCATCAAGTGATTTCGGATTTGAGTGGATTCTTCATATTTTGTCTACGTTTTTCATGCAATGAATACATTTATAGGAAATACCAAGATTACATTAGTATTTTTTTAGTGTATATTGAGTAATTCAAGTGTATATCTACCTAGATAGTATGTTTTTTGATAGATAAGGGTTGGAAAGGCTCCAAGGGAAATTTACAGAAAATATATTACAATAAATTACTTCAGGAACCAAAGTATCTATAAAAAACCAAAAAAAAAGCTTGAGTCAAAAAGATATTGACTCAAACAGAGCCCCACAAAAAGAAACAAGAAACCCAAACCAAAAATAGAAAACTACAAAATCAACAATACAAATAGTCAACAACAAGTCAACAACCATGCACTTTTTCCCTAGTCCTAGAATTCAGACCAACACCAACCACTTGGAAATCCTCCTCGTCTGAACTGCTTATGTCAAGCTGCGTCTTCTTTCCTTTTTCATTTGCAACCATCCCCTGAGAGAATCAATCATGTTTTCTAACACTTTTATCTCTACATTCCACCTTTGACCATAACAGATTTATGTTCTGAGACTTTACTTGACAGACTAAATCCTCTAGAGCTTCAATTTTACTTGCAAGAAAGTTAAAAATAGTGTTACCTTCCACCAACCCACTAGTAAGATTACTCTCTTCATCATTCCTAGAAAGATTTTGTAATGTTTTCGCAACATCCACCTCCTTCTCGGCCCTCTCTTTCATTTTATAAATCCTAATCCTATCAGCTAAAGAGATGTGGTATTCCCAGTCTTCCCCCAACTTAATTCCAACCCCCTTGTTTGCAAGTTTGACCTACCCATTTTAACTAGTAGAAGGATTAACCCTTGATGAATAAGAGCCTTCATTTTTTCCTACTTAAAACTCTTAACTGAAAGTTGGAGAGAATTAAATAAGTAGAAAGGAATAATCATCCTCCTTCCTCTCTAGAAATGGTTCAGAAGCATCAAATGTTGAGAGTGCAGCTTCCGATACTTCCCATCCAGAGTAATATACATCATAATATATAAACATACTTCAGCTCACCTCCCCGAAAAATATTATCAGGCTATACCATCGTCCATAAAACAAATTTTCTCATCATGTTCAAGAAAAATATGGACTTCCTCTTGAAGCCAATTTCTATCCTTAAACACCTTACAACTACTAAAATCCATCTTAGTAACACTTCCAATTAACTCCTCAGAGACCAGAAAGCTTACACCCCTCATTGTAACAACCCCTTTATCCTAAACTGTAGCAAATTCCTTCGATATGTTTTCATCAAAACCCCTTAAACTATGAATAAAATAAGAAACTCCTCCTTCCTTAAAAAGATCCCAAAGAAATGAATCTCTTTCCAGACCCGCTGACGAAGAAGGCTTCGCCCTAACCCTAGTACCACCTATCTCGAAAACACATAAAATAAAGATGAACCAACCTTCAAATGATCCTGCATAAAACCTGCAACAAGCCTTTAAATTTATGAGCCAAACCAATGTGTACCCTATGATGATATCCGCATTAAATCTCACATGCTTGAAAATAATTTCAAGGATAGATCGTATCCTATTGTCATGCTCAAATCTTATTTTTTGTATCCAACACTACTTGTGTACTATGAGGTAAATCCACCTCACTTTGCCACCACATTTTATTATGAACCCAAACCCCAATATTAGCTAACATGTCTGCACACGTATCAGCTTCACGGAAAATGTGATTAAATTTAAAATTATTAAAATTTACCAATATAGTCTTAGCATCTCTAATAATAGTATCAATATTAATATGATTCTTTGAAAGCCCCTTCATCACATTAACAATATATAACGAATCTCCCTCCACTTGAATATACTTTATTTGCAAAGACTTCACCCATTGTAATCCAATTAAGAGTGCATAAGCCTCAACATAGTTATTAGATTTTTTTCCAATAGGCTTAGCATATGCCAAAACAAGGGAACCCACCTCATCTCTAATTATACCACCAGAAGTAGCTAACCCAGAATTGCCTTTTGTTGCTCCATCAAAATTCAATTTCATCCATCTTGTAGGAGGTTTATCCCATTTAGCACTTTTCCTTGCCAAATCTTTCAACAAGGAAATTTGTTATACACACTTAGATAGAATGTGAATATAAATAATTAATATTATATTAATTGGTTGTAAATACAATGGAGTTTTGAATATACAGAAATAATAGTACACCTGAGTTGGCCTAATGGTGAAGAACATGTGCTCTTGAAATAGAGGTCACAAGTTCAAATCTTACAGGGGGTAGGGTATGTACGCCTTGTTTGTAGCAAAGTTAGTTGCCTCCCGCATGTGAGTACGAGGTATTCCCATATGCTATAAGCTACTTGTAGGCCCAAAAATAGGCCGCCCCACGGCATCGTGGACTATAAAAACATATTATTATTTTCTACTCTACATTCAAACTTTAATATGCTTTGAAATTACTAACTATACATCGATTCTTTAACTACATTACCCCACCCCCAAAAAAGTGTTCACCAAAAATATTGAATTTATATTAAATCTATTACCTTAATTTAACCACCCTAAAAAAAGATTGTTCAACAACTAAAAGTTTTTATGGTGTATTCAATGACAAAAATATAACTTTATATTCAATGTATATTCAAAAATTTCATTACATAAGGCTATTTAATGTTCAATTCACCACAAAATCCATTGATACAATGTATTTAATGCTAAATTTACAATCGCATAGTCTGTAATTTAAGTGTATATAGATATTTAATGTTCACCATTGTTAGTGTAGGATTTACTTTTTAGTGTAGGCTTTGCTTTTTAGTGTTCACCGTTAGCTGGGTCATCTCTTATACACCTCGTTGGGCCTCCTTTTCATTGTCTACCGAGTTCTCTATGCATTCACCGACTCACACACATTTTCGTGGGGCTCAAGGTATTCAACTCTGACTCGCTTGTCACAAGCGGCGACTAAATACTGACTCCATCTCCATACGCCGAGTCACTCCTTGTGTCTCCCGTCCACGTAGCACTACTGAATCGACCGTTAGCCAACTTGCGGCCACGTTACATGTATTCTTGTATATATTATCTTGGCATTTTTCCGACTTGGTGAGCTCAATACCCAATGTCCATCTATCCTCCTTATCACTCCACAATGCATCATGGGCTTTTTGTTCCTTTGATTCTGAGTTGTTTCTTGGATGGTGAGTTCCTCGAATGCATAGATGACTCTTCCTTTACATTATATTGACCGTCAACACCGACTTACCTACCCACCGAGCCATTGAGTCACATCTCTTCCATGTGGCGAACCCATGACACCTCTATATCCAATTGATGTCGAGGCCCCGTGCAACTTGGGGGACTTCGTCTTTTCTTTTCATTTTGGAACTGTGTCGCAAGGATGCGTGGTTACCCTTCCTTTGCCAGTGGGCCCGCGTCGGAATTTTTTCCTGTTAACTCATTGGGCTCGCTGAGTCGGCTCGGCGAGCCAACTTACTCTTCACCCCAGTATTGATGAATGGTTCGATCACCTTGTCCCTGGTAGGATTCACTTTGAAATCCGGGAGAGCTCGCCTCCTTCATTTGTTAAATTGCATGGTCAAATATGAGCTCTATCTGCCTAAATAAATTACTTATGTGGCCCAGTCCTCTCGTGTCCTATGTTGTTTGCATTACATAGGTTCGCAGTTGGCTCGATTTATCATTGGGATAGCTCTCTCGGCCAAGGCCACAACCTACCTACCTGTAGATTTGAACTCGGTTCTTCCCCAACACAAATTGACCTATTATTGAGACAACTCATCCGCGACTTGCATAGCTCCCTCTTTCTCTCATAATGGCTTAGCCCTTCATATTTCAATTCGACCTCCTCTTGCACATTCGATCAAAACAAGACCCATGCCAAGATAGCTCGGCCTAATTAGTTTGAAAATATTGATCCTCTTATCATCAACACGAATCACTAGGAATCTAGTATAGATCGATTAAGAGCTTGGGAGTATCGTGTGAACAATCCAGAGGCCATTTTTACATCCTAACCACCTACAACCTCAATGTAGCTCGATGGGAATTCTGAATATAGCTCGGTTAATATCCTCCCTTTGCACATGGCTCGGTCTCACAAAGTATAACCAGCTCAGTCCCTGTAAAATGATAGCTTAGTTATAAACAAACATAACAGCTCGATGAGAAATTCAAGGGGGTTGGTCTTTATTCCCTCTATGAGCCTGGTCTAAAACATAACTAGCTTGCCCAAAATTTGAAAACAATCTAGCCAGACTCAAATGAGCTTGGCTTCATGATAAAGAGCAGCTTGGCGATGGCTTGGTTAGCTCGTCTAGGACTAGAGTGCAACTGTCCCAATCTCCTTTGACTCTTCATCATGTTCCTTGTGCTTAGAGGTGCTTTTAGGAAAAATGTTGGATCTTTCCATCCTTTACCGAGTGGGCCCTTTGGTTAGTTATCACAATAATCTTCTTGTTATCTAATTTCACCGGGGTAGTGAAAGTAGATAACAAAACCTAAACACATTCTAGCATCATGTAATTCATCTATATCACTTTACATGCCTCATCCATGAAATGTGGTTGTGCACCATTACTCCATTCAAAGCATCCATTAACTACCTTCTCCCATTCTAAACCCTACACAATATGGATCTAGTGCCTCAGTGTTACATGTTACTAACCACAACGATGGTATAATAGTCAAAGTGCATACATAAATGCATATTTGAAAGACTAGCCCACAAATAAAGAAGTGTATAACATAGTTGTATTAAATATTTTGAAAATCACTATATGGATGGAATTTCACTCAAATTTTTATTAGATATGACCTTCATTTTTGTTGATTTGACTAAGAAAATTATTGGTCATCACGGTATTCAATAGGAGAGTGAGGACGCCATTGGATAAGTCACAAGTGGAACCTAAAAAAGAGTGTCAAGTTTGTTTATATAATTGAGTCTGAGGAAGAGATAGTTGAAGCCAATCAAATTGAACTTCAGACTAGTCCACCTCATAATTTTTTTGAATTAAATGTTAATGTTAGTGGAAATTATACAACTTCATCAAAGATATTTTTCTTCAGAAATGAGTGGATGAGTGAAGAAATTATATGAGATAAAGAGATGTTGATGATCATGGATTATCCATTAGAGATGATATATAAAAGTGGGGGGTCACAATGGGTTTATTCTCAAATTAGTTGAATGGAATCATAACCTATGCAATGCAAAGGACCCCCAGCCATATTAATGGATAAAAAAGAGGTAGATATTATGTAATATTATAAAGATACGAATAATATGGGTCATGGGATGAAAATCAATTCATTAAAGGCTTGCGTGGAACACATGAAAAATTGGGTCCACTTCATTAAAATATGGTATTCTGGGTAGATATTAGTGGGTAGGGTTCAAAAAATGACATTGAGATGAGTCTTTAAGGATTGTAAAAGGCCTAGATCAGGACAGAGTAGTTATGTTTATGCCATACATAAATTCAATATTTTATGACAACTTAGACACAATGTATAAAGCAAAGCAATATGACCATCAAATATTTTGGAACTATGATGAAACTAGCATGCAAGCTACTAAGAATTGTGGGATGAGGGTGATTACAAAGGTGAGAAGTAGGAGTGTACCCCACCTGCTCCCAAAGAGTAGATAGTGGATCACAATACTTTGTTTTGTTAATGTGATAGGGTAGAGCATATCATGCCTCTATTTTTTTAAAGAACAAAGGTAACTAGAAATTTAGATTTCAAATTATAAGCGTGGTACATGTATGGTAGCCCAACCACATGTGTGGATAACAAAAGAATTGTTTCTAAATGGGTTGTACCACTTTACAAGATTAGCTCTAGGTGGTGTTTCACCATTAAATATACATCTACTTATATATTATGGCCATTAAATCCATTTAGCTAATGGCACAATCTAGGAGGTAATGTAATTGGGTATAGATCTTATCAATTTACACATGCTCACTAGAAAAAATATACAACCATTATATGTTAGTGTATTGTCACCATTTAAGACATAATTTAAAGATGAGTAATCCAAATAGATGGCCAAACATTACAAAGTAGATGTCAAGAGATAAAAATTGGAATCACTTAGTAGCAAGGATTTGAAAAGAGATTTAACTCCATCCAATATTAAAGTTGGATTTAAAGGACTAGAATATGGCCTCTAAACCATAATGCACTTGTCAATGACATGTGCCCAAGTGATGCATTAAATGTTGACCTGAAGTAGGAGGAAGTAGAAAAAGAGAACATTCTCGAAATATATGGATATATAGGGAATAAATTAAATCATTTATGTATGAAAATAATGAAAGAATCCAATAACAAGATGAAAACACAGGAGAAGTAGTATGTATTGAAATAACTTAACAAGCAAGGGTATAAGTGGCATATTTGAGGGTCCAAAACATTCAACAAGAAACAAATGTCAAAGTTGAAGATAATAAAAACATACCAAGTCATTCAACCAAACACAAAAACCCATGATAACCAATGATGGGATGAGTATGCCAACATAAGTAATCCAAGCAGAATGGTTGAAAGAAGCTACTACAAACTTGGGGATTTTAATATACCTCCCCTATGACGACATATCACTTTCGATATCACCCCCCTCATCCTACCATTATAATTGGGATAATTCACTATTATTAATGATTTAATTAATTACAAAATGAAGAGCAGCATAATTTAGAAGCTATAAATTTGGAGACTTTGGAAACATGTATACAAGGCATGCAGGAAAATCCATGTAATGCAGAATCTGGAAATGAGGAGAGAGGATCACTATGGAATTTCCTAAAGCTTATAATTGCTAGGGTTAAAGAGAGATTAGAATGTGTGAAAAAAGAGACTATCAAGTTAAGCATACTGTCACAAATTCTCACATCAAGTGACTAATTGCAATCGCTTGAAGAATAAGAAGTACATAGGAAGGAAATGAAGGAGCTAAAATTAAAGAAAAAAGAGTAGATAGAGGATAAAAATCAAAATAGAATCATCAAACAAAAAATAAGGGAAGAAAACAAACTTGAAAGAGACATGAAAAATAAAAAGAATGAAATGAAGGAGCTATAAAAACAGTAGAAAAATTAGAAAAATAAGTAGCATGAAAGGATTTAACGAGAGAAAGGAAGGGTTAAAAAGGAGATGCAAAGGAATATACATTTAATCAATCTAAGAAATATTTTTCCTTCACCACACCCAATTATGATGGATTTCTACAACATATACGCATCAAACTTCTAGATGTGGCCAATTACTAAGTCTATAACCACTATTCTCCTACAAATCAAATGTAGAGTAATTTAACAATGACAATGCAATTTCCTACACATGTCACAAATTCAATTCAAATGAAAATTTCTCATCAGGTATCCTTCATCACGTAGAAAAAACATATATTTTCCTACTTCATGTGCTATGCAGGTCACAAATTTAAGCCAAATGTAATCGAGTCATGTAAGTAATATGCAGTTTCCATTACCAAGCACAACAAACATGTCATGTATACCCCAAAAAAAGAATGCAACAACAATAGAAAACAATGAAAGAAGTGATACAATAGGCGGTGCTAAAGAAGAATTCAACTTTTGTACAATATAAAGTTATGTTTCATGTGGTAAGTTGAATTCATTTATGTAACTTTTTGTTATGATACACATCTATTAATGTAATGATTCAATGTATGCAAATTTTTGTTATGATAACAATTACTAAATGTATGAAATTATAACCTTATTATGGAAGGAAAAGGTAATATAAAATATGTAACTATTTTGTGAAAATATAAATAAAGTATCTGTATTTTTAAAACTTCATTGATTCAATATGTGAGCAGATTTTTTAATGTCTATAGGTCTATAATATCCTAAATTATAGTTTCCTTATTCTTTATGCAAATGATTCAACTATATTGTAGCAAGTTACATGTAGTAAGTGACCTAAAACACATTAAAAAAACACTAAACAAAAATATTTCAAGAATATTGATAATAATGAAATACAAGTCATTTCCTAAGTAAAGTCATAAATAATTGTAGACACCCTAAAAATACCCATTGCACATTATAATGTCCACAAATAATAATAAATCCATTATTCACCCATATCCCACTCTAGAATTAATTTTTCAATAATCTTATTATACTTACTATACAATATACACCCCTTTGGCTAATCTAATTAGCTATTTAAATAAATAAAAAATCAAGTATCTACTCACCTTCCGCTCATCTCCACTTCACTAGTCATCCCATTCAAGTTGACTAGTCACCCCACTACAAGTTCTTGGATCCTAATATTCCAACTAATTAAATACAATATGTCATGTACAACCAACTTTGGAATAAGTCAATTAAATCAACTAAATCCACAAGACAATGCTTTTTATTTCTCATTCAAAGAGCTTCATTTACTCCCCATTCATTTGTCAACTATGCTACATAATGGATCAACATTGACTAAACATCAATGGCCATTCAATTCCAGTCAATTCCACATTATCCATTCAATAACCTTCTAGAAGCTTCTCCTATGCATATATAAATAAGAAGCTTCATTGCCTCTCCATTTTCATCATCTGGAAGCTTGAATAAATTGTAACGTGACATTCTGCCAAAATACTGCCAAAGAACCAGTATTGTTATGTTGCCCATTTGCATCACCCATTCATCACTAATCCAATTCATTGCCATTCAATAATATCAATCATTAATCCCTTTACATTGCTCATAGTTGAGTTTCACTTCCATTCGAAATCATTTTGGAGTAGTCGCATATTAGAAGGAAGTCAATCTCTTATCTAAGATCCAACAAGAGTGTCACTCGACCCCACTCTTCAGCACCTCTTCACTTGGTCCAATCTGAAGGTTGCATGAAGCTTTGTTTGGGACGAGATTCATTCTCATTTCATTGTATGTTGCTTTCTGTGTTTTTATTTTCTCTTGTATACATATTCTGGAACACGCCCGAGTTGAACACCCACAATTTCTTAATCATTCTTTACAAAACTAATATTTTTTTCATGTATTTTCTTATTGTTTGGAGACTACTGACCAATTTAAAGGGTCATTCCATGAGTTAGATTGATGAGTAGTTTTCAAAACTCAAACATTTTTCGGCCATATTTTGTCATTGTTTTTCTTATAACTGGATAATTTGTGTCTCTATATCTTCGTTTGTGCCTTCTTGTAGCACTAGTGTAATGTGCTAGTTTGACCTATGACTAACTCTATTCTTCTAGGTTTGTGTGTTTATTAAAGTCTTTATGTTAGTGTGCATTTCAATGTGTTTCTGTTACAGTCTCTACGCTAGCATATTTGTTCTAACTCTATTTTTACAAGTATGTGTTTCTTCCACAATCCATACGCTATGTGTTAGCCTTTAGTACAAGATGCGTTTTATTATATGTTATATGTTGCACCAAGATGCATCTTTGTTATGTGCATATATTCAGGTTTGCATATTTTTCAAGTACATTTGCTTGCATTTTATCCGCATTTCTGTGTCTTAGTCTATGTGCACTAGCGTTATGTATAAAATTTTAATTTATCTGTAAATTTCCATAATTCGAATAATGGTTATTACCTTGTTTCTTTGTCTAATCTCTATGAAAATTTCTGTGCATGTTTTTCACATAAAACCGAATCTAACATACGTCATTTTGATCATTTTTTCTAACCAAGTTGCATTGGTTCTCTTTTTTGTCTTTCATATTATAACATTTCATTCCTACAATCAAAATTGTGTATGCTCTTCTTTCACACCCTTTTTGGACGAAATTGAAAATCAAAAGTGATTAAGATTGTTATATTACTTTGCTTACACTTGTATCATTTCTAATCTAATGTGTTTTAATTTCTAAATCCAACTTATTTTATTTTTTGCTTGCTTCATTTCTAAACTTGTTGTCTAACTTGTTTTATTTCCTAACATAGAATTTATATAGCCTAAACCATGCATGTTCTTCTCTCATGCCCCTTGGGTGAACTTGAGAATAATAAATGGTTGAAGTTGTTTCATATCAATCTTGTATTTGGTTAATCTTGTTTTGCAGGATTTTCTAAGTCGAAGATTAGCCAAACTAAGCAAATATTTATTCAAAAACAAATCAATCTACTAATACATTTGCACGTAGGACCTTCTTGCTTTAAAAATATTGCTAAAAATTTGCTAAAAAGTCATGTATAACTTTGGTTTACTGCTTGTCATTTTTCGCACTCATTTTTTGTAAAAGTGGGAAAGAACTTGCATATCAAACACACATACTTGTATTGGCACGTAGAGAACGTGGATTTCATCACCACCTAGCTACATCAATTGATGTTGACCTCACTACCATGCACCAATCATATTGCATTTGCATTGCACCTAAGAACCTATTCTCTATCAGTGTTCAGCATTTTCAACTTGCCTTTGTCCCCCGCTTACAAGTAAAGTTGTTCGTGACATGGGTTACTACAGATCATATGCCTAAAATAGTTGTAACTACATGAATTTTGTGGCATCATCCCTATAAATTCTTTGGGGAGAAATAAGGACATCATTCACTTACCATTCCACTCATTACCCTATCGCTCAATCATAAAATCCATCCTTGGAGTGGTGATTCATTCTTCTAGAAGATTGATATTATTGATCGGGTGAGTCTCTTTCAATATTCCATGTGTTCCCCATACCACTTTTTTCCCCGTAAAAATTTGGTATATCACGTCTCGGATATTTTGAAAGACGCATCTCTATTAGGAGTTAAAAGAGTCTTTACATTTATTTCATTCCACGAAATTATGCTTGATTGCATTGTCATAAATAACTTTTACATTTCTCGGTGGTATTTTTCCTTTTAAGCCAAATCAAATCACAATTATATCATTACTTGCTTGTTTATTGTTTGTAAACATTAAAATTTAAGTCGAATCACTAGGTCAATTTTATTTGTTCTACAACCTACAATCAAAATCAAATCCAATCCAATCAAAAATTCAAAATGAAATTTTATCCTTTGTATACACACCCTTTGATCGAACTAAACTTGATTTCTTAAACACATCTTATCAAAGTTAGCCTACCATTTGGTAGTAAAACCTTGAACATTTATTCCAATTCTACTATCCTGTGAGCACTATGACAACATAAACCTGTCCAAAATCCAACGCTTATCCAAATTCCTCTGAGCTTGTCAGGATTCATAACCACAAATTCACCCTTCACTTTAGGTTCATGCCTTTAGACAAAATGGTGATTACTCACAACAAAAGATCCATAATATCTATGAGGAGCTTTGATAGAATCAACCCTCTTAACAAAGACATTTTTGATAAAGAAAACAAAGCTAGACAACCCAAAATCGTTGAAGAATAAAAGAATAAATATAAGAACTCTCAAGAGACAAAACAAAAACCAATAACTTCTTCATATCCTTGTAATAGAAGAAAACTAGCCTCATATTTCAATGAAAAGAACTCGAAACATATCCTAGACAAACCTGAATCAACCACATTAAATCCAAAATCCAACAATTAAACGAAAACATCCAATGAAGCCTTGTTAGAAAAAATCCATAAGATGACACGAAAACTCTCCCATGTGGGTTCTAAGATTTCCGAAACAAAAATGATGAAGAAAAAGAATAACCTAGTCTAAAAACTAATGAAATGTTAGACACACCTAAAAAAAAAACTCTCCATTCACAAAAGAGTGTAAGAACATGAAATAAATTCTAATGGGAATGCAAAAACAAATCAAATAGTTTAATTTTGAAGAGATTTATCCTTATCCATTTGATAAAGACATATTGCATGCATACCATTTCCTCTATCATTTGAAACTCATAAGTTTGAAAAATATAAAGGAAATAATAACCCAAGAGAACACATAAAAGAGTTCTTCATGGCATGCCAAGAAGTATCTTAGAATGATATATACCTCTTACATCCTTTTCCCTAAGAGTTTAGGAGGATAAGCTTTATATTAGTTTTAACACCTTCCTAAAGGATATATTTACTACTTTCGACGAATTATGAGAAACATTTGTCAAACACATTTTCATTTAAATAAGATTTTGAGGTCACTATGATGGACCTTTGCAACAAAAAGTAAATAAGTAATGAAAAATTCACATCATTCCTCCAAATATGGCGAGGGATTACAAGTCGATTCCCTTGTTCACTTCCTGAGAAATAATTAGTAAGATTTCATGATACCTAATCTTAATACTAAATTTTTATTCCAAATGTAAATGCAGTGCTTAACCAAATTCAAGGAAATAATCGATAAGGAAACATAAATTGAGAGATCCCTCATTGTTAAGGGCTTCATCAAAACTCTTTTTAGGGATCAACCCACCAAGGATAACTTATCAAAATCAAGATGAGTAAAGATTCATCAATCAAAACCGCAACGACGTGAATGACAGGATCACCGATTCTCCAAATGTTTAAAATGTCCAAGCACCACAATCAAATGTTATCTTAAATTATTATATAATACATTGTTTTATTTGTAATCGACTAGTATTTGGTTTCTCTTTCCTTTATGGAATCCTCCCATCCATTTGACATTTCCACTGAATTGTTGTTTTCTTGTATATATTCAGCTTTTTTCCTTGCCTAGAATCATCAATAAAATATATTTGCCTTCTCCCTTTGAATATCATTGGTATCAGAGTGATCTGTCTTTCCTTGGCATGGTATTTGGAGTCATATTGAATGTGAAAATGTGTGGAGAATTTCTTAGCAACCTGCAACATTGAAAACGTGGAAAGCAAAGGAGCATAAACCTATTTGAAATTCTTTTGAAACATGGCGTGCAAACCTAAGCTTTGGAGTTAGAAGCAGAGAAAAAGTTATTCTTTGTCTTTTTCCTTAAAGAAGACCATCGTGGAATTTTGGAGAAATATCAGAAATAGATTGAATAGTTCAGCCTTGAATATTTTCTAGAGCACTCATCCTTTGGCCTGTGTGAAAGCATTCTTAGCGTTGAAGTTTATAAACATGTGATGGAAAACTCTTGCCGTGGAGACTTGTCCATGCAAGTGTGCAGCATGGAAGTCTCATGTGTGGAAGATTGGAGCGTCTGAAGACTCCTGCAAAATGTGAAGGAGAAATAAACATATGTCATGCATTCCAGATGTTGAGAGCAGCACTACGAGCAATCCAAAAAATGAACCTCCATTAAGAGGCCAAGAACAAAGTACTGTATTATATTTTTAATTGCTCAACACCCTTCATAATAATGATAACCTGTAATTTGAGGAGCTTGTGTGTAAAGTACTACTTGAGTTGTTTTGGTTTGACATACAGTGTCGAGCCAAGAAGGTTCATGTAGATATCAAGAAAGGCTACGAAGAAGAAGATGAACACAAGATAGAACGTTGATTAAATAAAATTTAACTAACACGGAGTAAGTTGGGGATAGTTAATCTAATCTAGGAGGACAAACTTTGAAAATAACTAAGTATTACACTAATCAAAGATATAAAATAATCTAGAATAATATATGAAAGAAAATACTAAGCCCTAATGTGCAAGGAGAAAAGGGAAATAACTCAGCTGATAACAAATGACTGTAGTAGATTGTCGTAGGTCTAACTAAAAATTATGGGAATAGGAACAAATGTGCAGAGGTCTCGAAAATGCTGGATATGGGAGATTTGAAGGGACTAGGACACCTGAGAGAGGACTGGAACACCCGCAGGTGCTATGTTAAGCAAAACAAGTGCCTTGGTCTGTGGAAAATCTATGCAACTAGTTCTCATAGGGTCGAGAGGTGGTCTGAAACCCTCATTGTGTATCACATCTACTTTGCTATCCTACATTGTATGTTGCCAATAATTCAAGATAATTTAAATACTTGTAAGGAAACTAAAAGAAGTATCAAAACCCTAAAATAGAAAGATGCAAATGAATGGTTCAGACTGACCTTAGTTGCCACAACAGTAGGTTTACTACTCTGAACATTACACTACATTTCAGACCCAAATGTGGTTTTGGTGTGTGTGTGTATGTTGTGCCCTAGTTTCTCTTTTACCAGTCACACTTTGTGAAGTAGAGAGCAATAACTAAATGTAGAATATTTAATAACATGTGTGCATGGAATAGAATATAATCCCTCCCCCTATGAAGTGTGATGCAAACTTCCTAGCTTGTGCCTTTTTGAAGGAGATATTTGGATGAAAATGCAATAGATGGATGAAAATCTAGATGAGTGATAGTAGTAGATGATTCTAGGTCCCTCATTATGGTATCGTAACTTTATATTTATAGGGTTCTCTTGATTGATTTCGTAATTAACCCCAACATGGTTAACTAGGAAACATATAAGAAGAAGAAATGACTAGAAAGAGATCAAAAAGTGGTGGGAAAGTAGAAAAATGATCGGGGCACCCCTGGTGGGACCAAAGCGTTGACAGGTGTCCCAGTACTACCCTAGGTGCCTTAGACAAGGCTAAAGTGGTAAAATACCGATACAAATTGGGCATGCAGATAAAAATGTGTGGAAATGATGAAATAAAAGTAAAATAAGATGGCCAAAAGACGGGGTTGATTAGTACTTTCTTCCCTAAAGAAACTTCTAAATAGTAGTATGAGATTGGGATAAATAAATTTCTGAAGTGCATGATTTTGTGACTACATTTTCCCCCCACTTTATGTTGGTGAGATGAAATCTCGGTAACATAGATTAGATAGAAGTGCGTACCTGATGTCCATGAAGAGTGTAGTAGAAATGTGTCAAAGGACTAGTCAAAAGCTTGGAATAAAAGAAAGATGGAGGAACATGGAAACTAAAGAAGAAAAATGTGCAAATAAAAAGTGATGAGAGTGAACCTAGGGCGAAACACATGTGTAACTGTTGTGGTGTACATACATGGTTAGTAAAGCATGTGTTATCATAGAATGTTGTTATTGATGTTGTTGTTGTTGTTGTTGCCCCCAATTTGAATGCTTGTTTCTCATACGTCTGGACCCGCAAGGAGAAAACGATCAAGTAGTCAAATATGTATGTATGTAAGTGTAAAAAAAATGTTGTGTAAAATATGCATGTTTATGAAAGTGTAAAATACGTAAATGTAAAGTACATGAAAAGAAAAGTGTAAATGAAACAGGTGCACCTGATCCATGTTGAGAGGAAGAGTGTAGAAGAATATCCTATACTGCATGTTTTTTGGATGATATCACACCACCCTAGCTGAAGAAGTGTAGGGAGGAAATTCTTTGTGTCCCTCAAGCTCTAACCGCTTTTTCTTACATGTGTGTGAAGAGATATTTGTACTGTCCTAGTTTTTTGGGTGATCCGATGCCACTGGATGAAGTAGTGTAGAGAGTCACACCCACTGTAACCCTCACACATGTAACTGCTTCCTAGAATTGTTAAGGACACCATGTCTTATGAAATCTACAGTGTGTGGGGTTCGTAAACTGGTCTGAACCCACTCGCTGTAGAAAATTGAACCGTGCCGGTGTAGATTCTATGTGTTAGTATGTAGAAACCCTCAAATGATGCCCCCCTCTTTGGGGGTTCATTCAACATCACTGATATGAGAATGCAATACCAAAAGAGGAAAAACCACGTGTACTTTGTAACTCTTCCCTGTAGGGGGAAGGGAATGCACTTGGTAGAAACCCAGGCATGCAAAAGAAAGGATTGCTAGCCAAAGACAAGTGTAAACAAACAATGCATGCATATAGAAAACATGTGTAAGCTACACATACATTGTGTTAAATGAAAACACATAAGAAAATAAGTAAGTCACACAAAGAGGGATGCAAACATGGGACATCACTCACGATGTCGCAAGACATGCAAGGCCATAATAGCCACAAACAACAAGCAAGTGTGTACACAAACATATGGTAAAGCCGCATACAATGACAAATAATGGCAGATAAGTATAAGAAAAAAAGCAAGTAGTCATGGAAACATATAATCTTGGAAAACAAATATTGCACATGGAACACCAGTTAACATATTAGATAAATAGCCAATGTGTCAAAAGCATGTATGATCAAGTAATGTAAGATGCTAAGTAAAAAATGAAACAATAGCACCTGAAAGAGATGAATGTGGATGCCCACAATGACCATTGTATGAAGGGTAGAAGGTGAGCATCCATGTCGCGTGTAGGATTCTTGTATCTACTATCACACTAAACAAAGGCATGAATGCGCATGTGTGGATGGTATAGATAATGACACATAATAAATAAATCTAACATGTGTAATAAAGTGATCATGTAAAAAACTGGTAAGCAAGAATAAATGCCCCTAAGACAATGTAGTATGCCATGGATGGATGGAATGAAATGTAGTATGCCCCTCGAGTGGATGGAAGTGTATGTAATGAGGTTCATTTTTTTTTCTAACTTATCAGTCAAGAATGAACTGTAAACAAGAGTGTGTCATCAGGAAATGTTCAAGTAGTGTTTGTGTCTAACGAGATGCGGTGAATGTGTATGTGTAGTGATCAGGTGTGACATATAGAAAGGATATTCGTGAACCCTATAGCCAAAGTGTATATCATGACTTTCATGAATGGATGAGTGATGATTTAGCCTAAATGTATATCACTAAAAGATGAATGGATGAGTGATGATTTAGCCCTAAGTGTATATCACTATAAGATGAATAGATGAGTGATGATTTAGCATTAAGCATATATCACTATATGATGAGTGGTGGTGTAACCTAATGTGTATACCACTACAAAATGATATAATGTAGGTGGTGATATAGCTTAAACCGTTATACCACTACTAGATGAAAAATTGAATGATGATTTAGCCTAAGGTGTATGTCACTAGACTAGGATTGTTGCATGATGAAATGTTTGATGGTGAAATGTTGCATGGTGAATATAACGTCCATTTAATTTGTAAACCCTTGGTAGTTGAGTATGGACCGAAAAACTATAATGCATCATAGGGCGGTGATTCCGGCACGTGGAAGACAACGTAGTATGTATGACGAGAATAAATGACCATGTGATGAATAGTATGTGCAAATGCGTGGTGTGTAAAATGTGACGCTAACAATGTATAATATGTGATGTAGTAATGTACAATGTAGGGATGAAATGTAAAGATAGACACATATGTAATGTAACATAGCGTAGTATGTAAAATATATTTGATATAGAAATGCACAATGGATGATGTAAATATGCACATGGACACCCTAAAAATGTATGTAATGTGTAGGATGAATAGAAAATTAACCTAGACGTGTAGATGATAAAAATATTGGAAACACTAGTAGAAATGTGTGATGGATGAATGCTTAGATTTCAAAAGGTTGAAGATAAAATGATAACTGTGTGGTGTATGACGTGTAAGTATGTGTGATGAAATGCAATGTATAATGCCTATAGTGCAGTGTGTGGGGTTCAGTGTAATGGTAATCCCTCAAAAATCAAGTGTGAATTGAAGCACAAGAGTGCGTCATTGAGTAACGATAATTTTAAAAAGCATGATGAAAGTGCAAACATGTTAGAGGTATAAATGTTATAATGACTGATGGGGGGTTTAGGTGTTATGCCCACCACGTGTATGCTAAAGAGGGAAACTAGGGACCGCTATCAAGGAGATCATCATTGTCATGATAAAAACCTACCGGAGAAGCATTGGAAACTTGGTATGCTATAGAATGAGGAGAGTCATATAAGGAACCATTACAATGGAGTGTGTACACATTCATTGTGTATTCTTCATCAGTAAATGTGATCGGTGGAAAACCATGAGCATGCAAACGAGAGATGTTGGGAACATATGCACGAGAAGAATCATTAGAACTAGAAATAGTGTCAAAAGGCATAGGAAACTTGAGTGAAGAGTGGAGGGCATCGATTGTGCCACCAATATAACTGAGCTAACATTGTCAAAGTGTGAGTGGAGCATCACGAGAGGTACGTGCAAGAAATATTGTCAAATGAAAATCCCACAAGCCATAAGTTGTTGTAATGTGAAAATAACCATGATAGAGATGTGGGGAATGAAGAGGGGGTAGGATATCATTAAGTGTCATACCAAACCTAGGAAAACTATTACGGGTACAAATAGTATCTAGACAAGTGGAATCAATGGGAATGTGTTGCCAAAAGTATCTGTTAATAAATAATGTGTATGTAAAGGGAGGTCACAGAGTTACTATTGGTGGAGGAGAAGATGAAATAGTGTCGACATTGTGGACAGACCCCTTATACAATATTGTTAGCCAATTTTTCCCCTTGGGAAAAATTAAACAAACAAGAACTTGCACGTGGGAAAAAACCAGGTTGATTCAATCATAGAGGCTTGCATTTTGGAGTTGGGTGAATAAAGTTAAAACTATAGGGAATCTCAGGAGATTGAGCTATTTCGAAGAATCAAGAAATTCCGAAGTCAAAAAATCAAAATTTAGAGGTGGAGCTTTTCAGAGATCTCCGCAGGATAAAAGTTTCTGAAACTTGAAACTATGAAAGTCTAAAATTTCAGACTTTCAGGTTTTGGGGTTTCGGAGCGCAAAGTTAGAAAAATGGAGGAAAGGTTTCTAAAACCCGAAACTATAAAATTCCAAAATTTTAGACTTTCAGATTTCGGGGTTTTGGAACTCTCGAAGCGTGAAGTTGGAAAAATGGAGGAAAGGTTTCAAAACCCGAAACTCTGAAAGTCTGAAATTTCAGACTTTCGGGTTTTAGGGTTTCGGGATCTCGGTGAGTGAAAAATGTCTTAAATCTGAAAGTATGAAATTTTGGACTTTTGAGTTTTGGAGTTTCAGAGGTGTGGAATTCAGGGTTTCGAAAGTCTCGGCGACAAAAACGGAAAAGGGACCAAAAATATCTGAAATGCTGAAAGTCTAAATCCCGAAAGGGTTTAGATTTCAGAAGTCAATGTAGGTTTTAGGTTTTAGAGTTTCACAATTTCAGGTTTCAGGGTTTCAGAATTCTCGAGGTGATTTGGACAATGAACAGTGAAATTTTTTCGAAAAGGCAAAATGTTCGAAACTCTAAAAATCTAAAATTTCAGATATTTAGGTTTTGGGGTTTTAGACTTTCAGAACTCTCAAGAAAAGTTAGCGGATGAACAATGTTTCAATCTCTGAAATGGAAATGTCTGAAAGTCTGAATTTCAAGATTTCAGAGGTTGCATGCATTTCAGACTCCGAAATGGAAATGCCTGAAAGTATGAATTTTAGGATTTCAGACGTTGCATGCATTTTAGACTCTGAAGAATGACAGAGCCAGCCACTTGCCATTTTTTCATAATGACACCTCGACCTTCAGATGGCCATAACTTTTGACTAGGAGCTCAGATTTGCACAAGAAATGAGTTTTTGGAAATATCTCGACGTCTGCTACACGACTAGGAATGGATATCTTAAAATTAGTGGGACTAAGCTATTCAAAATTAAGAAATATAGTCTACCATTTTTGAGGGTATCAGACTTCTCACCTACCAAAATAAAGTATGGGCTTCCTTTCTTGCCCAACAAGGAACAAAACATGGAGGCATGGGTTTTGCAGGAGAACCCATCATTGTTGCAGGTGAATTAAATGAATTTCTTAGGTTGTTAGAGTAGAATTCGAATTCTTCTCATCTCCTCTCATTATTCCTATATATTGTAAGGAGGGGAATTTTTCAGAAGGTTGGACATTTTTGCTTTGCACCCTCCTTATTCTCTTTCTAAATGTGGATTTGTGGAGTTCAAACCTCCCATTCAAATTGTAATAAAAATCTTGCCTATTGGCCATTGTAGTGTACTGTATCAAATTTATGGAGCAACAATACATGTTTGTGGATGATTTTCAACCCTCTCTTGTGTTCATTACATCTCTCTAATCTCTCACTGCAATCTTGGTTATCTGTGAATGGTGGTTGTGTTACATTTCAACGGTTTGTGTTTAATGGAAAAGTAAATGTTCATCATTCCTTTGGTGTATCACATCTATTAATTTAGGTTTATTTTCTTGCATCTCCTTAACCATGTCTCCTTGGTAAGTTAGAGTAGATCCTCTACAATTTGAATGTGTACATATACACAGAGGAATAGGAACTGGCCTTCATCTGGAGTGCTTTCCTGGTCACAAATTCCCACACTTTGGGAAAATATCCATGTTATGTAATCATACTGAGAGTCTCAACCCATCGAGTTGCAGACATTCAAGGGTGTTTTGATTACACATCAACAAATACCATAGCATTATTAGAATGAGGAGTCTTGAATTGGTATTCACTTGGACCTTCAACTAAAAAGGTTTCTTCAAAATAAGATTCATCTATTCCTAGAGGGATAAAATCAAGTTGTCTTAAGGAATCGTCTTTAAGTTCTATAACATAAAACTTGTCATTAAAATATTCAAAAGCATCAGTGTGAGCATCATCATGTTGTGTGGTTATATTGAGTATATTATTAGGTGGCACCAAAATTGGAGGGGTAGGGGGTGTAGTGGCTAGTGGAGATGGGGGTATTAGCAAGGACGAATATGGTAGATGAAATGATAGCCGAAGTGAGAGTAGATATAACAAGATTACTAATGGTAGTAGGAGTAGATTGTGAAGTGCTAGACTGAAAAATGTCATAGGTGTCGAGACTGTTATATGGAATGCATTGTGGAGGAGGTATGGTCATAACAGTAACATGATCTATGTAAAATTACTTGATTGGCTCGGGGTTGGAGGTAATAGTGTCTTCATAGCCATCATATAAGAACTTGACAGATTGGTGGATAGTAGATGGAACTGCTTGCATTGCGTTAATCCAAGGTCTCCCTAGCAAGATATTGAATTGAAAGGAGGTATCGAGGATGTAGAACTCAGTGAAGACAATCTTAGGTTAGAATAGAATGTGTAATGAGATAGCTCCTAAGCACGTGTGAGTGGTAGAGTTGTAGCCGCGAATGAGAGTAGAATTATGAGAAATTAGATTATCACTTATACCTAATTTCTGTAAAAGAGAATGACCACAAATATTAACAGTAAAGCCATTATCAATGAGAACTCACTTGATACATGTAGTGCTGATAGCAGAAGTAATGAGCAACAAAGCACATGGGTTATTTTTGGAAAAATGTGACATATTCTCATCAGTACAAGAGATAGCGCGTGGTAAATTTCGAAGAGATTGGATGAGATGTGCAAAGGCCTCTGTGGAGTTATCACATTCAATATGAATGGAACATAGGGAAGCCTCTAATGTATTACGAAAATCTGGTATAATACACAATAAGTCATAAAGAGAGATTTTAGTGGGTGTATTTTTAAGTTATTTAATAATGTCATAGCCCTTAGAAATGGTAGGTGGATCTGCCAGTGTAATGGGTGGTGGAAGAGACATGGGTGGGGTTGTTGGAAGATTAAGGAGAGTAAAATGAGTAGTGACGACATTCATAGATGGATCATATATAGGCGTGACAAAGAAAGGAGGATGTTGGGTGCATACACACATGAAATCAGTGGTGGTAGTAACTATACCTAATATCTTGGTGGGTGTGTAGGTGGGATAAGAAGATTGAGCCATGAATTGATAAGGGGATGACATGATCAAAAGGGAGTGTTAAAACGTCGAGTTCACCAAAATGATTAACTCAAATTCAACTAATAAGGAGTAAGTTGGGGATATTTAATGTAATCTAGGAGGACATAAACATTATAAATAACTAATTAAATGCACTAAGCAAAGGTATAAAATGATCTAGAATAATATACGAAAGAAACTAATAATCCTTAATGTGCAAGGAGAAAAGAGAAAGAACTTAGTTTATATAAGATGATTTTCGCAAAGTGCCTCAAGTCATACTGGAAATTCTAGGAACAAGAAAGAATGTGCAGAGGTCCCAAAAATGTTGGATCTGGGAGATCTGAAGGGATTGGGACACCTGTGAGAGGACTGGGGCACCCACATGCACTTTGGTAAGCAAAACAAGCACCCTGGTCTACGGAAAAGTTATGCAACTGGTTCTCATAGGGTCGGAAGATGGTCTAAAACCCTCATTGTGTATCGCATCTAATTTTTTTTCCTACACTATATGTCGTCAATAATTCAAGCTGATGTAAAGACCTGTAAGGAAACCAAAATAAGTATCAAAACCCTAAAAAAATAAAGATTCAAATGAATGGGTTGGACTGACCTCAGCTACCACAACAATGGGCTTACTACTCTGAGTGTTGTGCTACATTTTAGACCCAAATGTAGTTTTGATGTGTGTGTGCATGTCGTGCCCTAGGTGCTATTTTTCCAGTTGCATTTTTTAAGTAGCGAGTAATAACTAAATGTAGAAAATTTTGCATTTTTTAAGTAGCGAGTAATAACTAAATGTAGAAAATTTAATAGCATGTGTGCATGGAATATAATAGAATCCCTCCCTCTATGAAGTGTTATGCAGACTTCCTAGCTTGTGCCTTGATGATGGAGCTATGTGGATGCAAATGCAATAGCTGGATGCAACTATATATGAGTGATAGTATTAGACCATGCTAAGTCCCTCATTATGGCCTCATAACTTTAAATTTATAGGGTTCTCTTGATCTGATTTTGTAATTGACCCCGACGTGGCTGACTAGGAAAAAGATAAGAAGAAGAAACGATTAGAAAGAACCCTAAAAAATGGCGGGAAAGTAGAAAAAGGATTGGGGCACCCCTAGTGGGATTAGGGCGCTGACGGGTGCCCCAAGTACTACCCTAAGCTCCCCAAAAAAGGCTAAAATGATGGGAAAATTCTGAAATAGACTGGGCATGTAGATAAAAATGTGTGGAAATGACGAAATAAAAGTAAAATAAGATGTCCAAAAGATGGGGTTATTTAGTACTTTCTTTAGTAAAGAACCTTCTAAATAGTAGTATGAGACTGGGATAAATAAATATCTAAAGTGCATGATTTTGTGATTACAAACACCCACAAAAGTATCCATGTCTCATTACAAGAGCATACCAAGTCCACCTTCATTTTATTGTTCCTCAGTAAGGTATTATACCTTTCAACAAATAATAATAATAATATTTTGTTTTTGAAATCATGTTGGCTCCAAAAATATTGCTCTTAGATGCCTAACTCTTGAACAGGGCCAAGTTTTTTTTGCATGGAAGATAAAGATGAAAACCATTCTCCTCTTTGAATATCTCTGGGAGATCGTAACTAACTGGCTTGTCCCACCAACGTAGATGAGAAAACAAAGTACGACAAGGCCGATGCAAAATCCTTGATGTTGATGACTCTAAACATATCCGATGAGGTGCAACCACATATATAGAATGTGGAAACATCAAAGGTTCCCTAGGATACTTTGTGCACGATCTACGAAGCAAATAATTTGACAAAAATTTTATATCTCCATTCAAAGCTTCAGACCATGAGTATGAACGAAGGTGAGAAGGTGGAAGAATTACAAGTATATCTTGTTGCACTCATAGAAGAGGTCGAAGATAAGTTGTTTATCCCTCTCACACCATGAGCCCTTCTGTCCCAATTCTAGAAATTTATCACCACATTGACCATCACACAAAAGGAGGTGATATTTTCCAAACTGGTGAATTTTCTACAACAAAAAGAATTCATTTAGACAGTGCAAGAAGATATTGAGGACAAAGTATTGATCTCTAGGCAAAAGAAGAGTCAGAAGCCTTGTAAAGGACAACAAGAGAAAGGACACAAAAGCAACCACATAAGTCTCAATAGAAAAAAAAAGTCTCAAAAGGTGAATCGATGGTGTCACATATGAACCATGAATATGCATGATATTGTGAATTGTTGGTAAAATGGTCGCACACATTGTAATTTTGGAGAAGAGAGCACAACTGGCCAAGGTGATTCAAAGAAATCCAAGTGGCATCCTCACAGAAAGAAGAAGAAAGGACATTTCATGGCCTAGCCATATGATGACATAGATGAGGATGTTCTAGAATTAAAGACATTGAGGTGCACATGAAGATGATTTGGTTCTCATATCCCAAACATCGTAGCCATCAGAGAATGTTTGGTTGATAGATTCAGGCACCAGCAAGCACATGATAGGAGATAAAGAGATATTTGACTCGTTGACTAATCAAACCATTGGAGATTGGGTATGAATTGTAAAAAACAAGGAGTATGTAGCAGAAGGGAATAGGAAATGCTACCATTCCTCTCGGGATGAGAAAGAGTGTACTTTGACGAAGGTGTTCTACGTCCCTGGCTGGACCAAAAATATCATGTTTGTATCTTAGTTGTTGAATCAAAAGCTCAAGGTGGACTTCCTAGTTCAGAATGGCATCAAATCATGTTTGATATCTAAAGAAGGTATGATACTTGCTAGATATTTTTTGAAGGATCAGTTATTTACATTAGATGTAGTTTCATCCAGTGCAATTGCATTATCTACCTCCATTATTGAATTCACTAAACACTAGCATTATCGGTATAGACATATTTATGTTGGCTCCCTCTATTATCTCAGTTTAAAGTAGATGGTATGAAGAATTCCTCCTCTCTCTCAGTCATTACCTATCTATTTTGGATGTCTAGTGGGAAAACAACATCGGGATCCATTCAAGTTGAGTACATTTCGTGCCAAGAACCATCTCGAGGTCATACATACTGATCTTTGCAGACCCTTGCCTACCTTATTTTAGGGTTTTCAGTACTTCCACTTATTCACTGATGATTATTCTTGAAAAAATTGGGTGTTCTTTCTTCACATGAAGAGTGAAGATTTTGAACATTTCTAGACCTTCTATAAGAGAGTTATTCAGCAGACTGGGAAGTCCCTTCTTGTGCTCCACTTAGATCGAGGAAGGGAATTCACATCAAAGAAATTATTGGCATTCTGGAAGGAGCATGACATCACGTAACACCTGACTACCCCCTATAATCCTCAACAAAATGGAATTACAGAACATCGCAACTGTACTATCATGGAGATGGCTCGATGTATGCTTTCCACTATAAAATGGAGAAATTTTTTTGGGTGGAAGTAGTCTAGACTATTGTATATCTTTTGAACCGAGAACCTACAAAGATATTAAATGAAAAGACACTAGAAGAGGTATGGAGTAATTGTAAACCTTCTATTCCTCATTTGATAGTATTTGTTTGTATGACATATATGCGTGTTTTAGATAAGAAGAGAGAGAAGCTTGATGCAAAAACACACCAGTGCATATTTTTGGGGTACAATTCTACCTCAAAAGCCTATTGTCTTATGGATCCTGAGACAAAAAAGATATATGAAAATACAGATTTTTTTTTGTGATGAGTCATCATTTGACTCATTTTTATAGAAGGAAGATTCAACACCAACCTCCTCTCATAGATTGCTAACACATCCAGATGATGAAAACGAGGATTATTCAAAGAAGAAGGATGAGTTATAAGTAGAGTTGTTCATTGATCTTGGGAATTTGGAAAATAATTTATCACAACAGCAACAACGTCAGTTTCCGAAGTGGGTCCAAAGCACCATGAGAGACTCCCACCTGAACTCTCTTCTAGACACTCCATCAGGAGTTTGTATGAGAAGATAGGTGATAAATGAGGTAAATCTCATACTCATGAGTTCATTGGTTGATAGCACCGAACATGATTTAATTCATGAAGCACTTAGTCATCCAGAGTGGAAGAAGGCCATGGATGTGGAATATGACTCCTTGATACAAAATCATACATGGAAACTTGTTGATCTTCCTGCGAGTAATAAGTCCATTGGCTACAAGTGGATTTTAAAAAAAAAATATAGGGCAGATGGATCTATCGACAAGTACAAAGCGTGACTAGTTACAAAGGGTTATGCTCAATAGGAAGGAATTGACTATGATGAGACCTTTACGCCTAATGCAAAGATCAAAACCATCAGATTTGTCTATGCATTTGCAACACAAAACGGATGGAAAGTGTAGTAGATGGACGTGAAAAGTGATTTCTTGAATGGTGATCTCAAAGAAGAGGTATACATGACCCAGCCAAAAGGATTTTTCAATGAAAAACATCCTTAGAGGGTATGTCATCTAATTAAGTCTCTTTATGGACTTAAACAGGCACCTAGGACATGGTACATAAAAATAGATTATCACCTATTGCATCATGGATTCACTCGTAGCCCCTCTAATCCAAATATTTATATAAAAAAGATAGGAAGAGATATTGTCATTTTTGTTTTTTATGTATATGATATTGTGATCATAGTGAGTTCGGACAATATCTTCGAAGATGTGAAGAATGATTTAAATAGATCCTTTGACATGATAGATTTGGGGCTACTTCACTATTGTCTTCACTTGGTGATATGGCAGAAAATGGATAATTTTTTATCTCACAGATGAAATACACCAAGACACTCCTATAAAAGTATGACATATCAAATTATAAACCTATGTCCACTCCTATGGAGAAAGGTTTGCAACTTTTGAGATTTTAGGATTCACCTCAAGTAGATAATACTCTCTACAGAAAACTTGTTGGGAGTCTCACTTACTTGACATATACCAGACTAGATCTTTACTTATCTATGAGCTATCTCTCTAGATTTATGCAAGAAATGAAGAAATGTCATTGGGTGGAATCAAAGCATGTGTTGAGATATATCTGAGGTACATTTGACTATGGTCTGGAGTACAAGAATAACTTTGAGTTATTCTTGTAGGGATATAAGAATCAGAGTATGTTGGATCCGTTGATAACAGGAAATAAAATTTAGGTTATATTTTTCATCCCGGGTCCGGACCTATCTTATGGATAAGTAATAAGCAAATTTTTGTTGTTCTCTCATCCATTGAGGCAAAGTATCACACCACACAAGGAACTGTTTGCGAAGTGATTTGGCTACGTCACATTTTGGTAGATATGTGCCTTCCTGAAGAAAATCCTCTCATCATTCATTGTGATAATCAGGGTGTGTTGAAGCTTGTGAAGAATCTAGATTTCCATGAGAGAACAAAGCACATTGAGTTCAAATGTCACTACATTCAAGAACAAGTCTTGAACAACCACATTCAACTCCAGTATTGTCCAACAGATGCTTAGATTGTAGATATACTCACCAAGTCTCTTGGAAAGGTGAAATTTGAATTTTTTCAAGGGTACATTTGTAAAAATAATGTATTAAGAGGGGAATGTTAGCTTAAATTATTAGATAATACATTGTTTTATTTTTAACTAGATGGTATTTGGTTTCTCTTACCTTCGTGACATCCTCCCATCCATTTGACAGCTCCATTGAAATGTTTCTATCATGCTTATATTCATATTTTTTCCTTTCCTGGAATCATCAATAAAATATATCTTCCTTCTCCCTCTAAATGTCATCAAAATCAATCAAATCCACTAGTTAACCAATCTTCATTACTAGGAAAGAAACTGCTCCTTGTGAATTCAAATGAATATAATTCACACCACTTGGTGAAAGCCTTTCTAGTGTATTTTTTCACTTATCAAGTGCAGATCTGATAAATTTTACAATATCAATACCCTTTGAAGTGGAGAAACCAAAATCAACATGGTACAAAGGAAATGAATATTGTGAGTACCAGCATATCCAAGGACACCATACGGATCATTGTATGAAACTCTGACATTATGTTCAAGATCTAATTGACAGCGAAGATATAGAAGTTGAAAACAAATCAAATAATAAAACTCTTAATGAGAAGTTATAAGTTTTTTAAGACCCTTTTCTGACACATGATGAAAAAAATATCTCAAAAATAATAAGGTCTAAACATCAAACAACATTGATTATGACTCAATCATATCATTTTTCGATCATGAACCCAACATTGTTGGTACTATCAAAATTAACACTCTTGCTTATGCAATAACAACATGACATGAAAAGGTTTGGGTACTTTTAGAAAAGAAACCTTCCACATCTATAGTACATCAAATATCCAATCATCCTAAGTATACTATTGATCCAAAATAGACATTGAATACTAAATCTTCCTTCGATTCTTATGATATTTTTAAAAAATTGAAGAAGACGTCCATGAAAATCTCCCTCATTGAGTTTCTTAAGACATCACATGTGCTTCAATACATCATTACTCGTGTGTTACATGATGCAGGAGTTGTTAAGGATATTGACACCCAACAATTCCAAGCCTTGATTGCAAATATTTAACCCAATAGTCTTGTCCTATCATTTAGTCCTCACGACCTTTTGAACCCAAATATCACAAATAATGATTCCTTATATATTTAATCACTCATTACTCACTATAAAATCAAAAGAGTGCTTATAGAAAATGAATCGGCGCCGAATATTTTCTCCATGGAGCTATTAAGATGTCTTGGATATACTAAGGAAAGTTTAGGAAATAATGTCATCACTATTTGTGGTTATGATAACAGTGAAAGAAAATACTTTGGAACAATCACATTATCCTTAAAAGTTGGACCATAAATATTATAAACCTTTTGTCATGTCCTTGGTTTTCCATGGATCCATGCCATGTAGGATGTTCCTTCTACCTTCCACCAGTGTATTAATTCCCTCACAAAGGTAAATAATTTTCCTTACATGATGATGAAAAACCTTTTGAATACTAAAAAAAATTTAGAGGGGAGATATAAGAAAGAAAATTTATTTCCCATCTACAGATAAATCCACTCCACCTTCTATCATCCCATTTTCTGAAACCACACGTATTGACCCTGATACACTTTCAAAGCTTCTTCCAAAGGACTGGTATAAATAGTCTTGATAATGAGTGCACACCTTCTACATCCACTAATCCACCTTCTACATCTGCTAATCCACCTTCTACATCCTCTAATCCACCTTCTACGTCATCTAATATGCCTACTACTTCATTTGAGTAAACATCCATGTTAAAAATCATTGATAAAAGATGTGGTGAGTACCAATTTCAAAACGTTAAAAAATACTTTTTACATTGAAAATCTACCTTTATCACCATACATATATGGAAAATCAAATGCCTCCCATATAAAAATAGATCCCATCTACAAACTTAGAAAAAACATTTTTTAACAATTTGGATACTTAGAAGATGAGAGAATTCCAAGTTCTGAGATCTCTTGGTTGTATGATGATCGGTTCGTTATATGTTATCAATCACCCGAACACATCAAAGGAAACAAAATCATGGAAAATATGCAATGGAAGTGAAAAGGTCTTGGAAAGAATGAACAAGGTCATCTAGATCCCACTATCCCATCAGAAAATATTAACTCATATGGTTTAGGTTATAAACCTAATGCTTCCACGTGCAAAGTGTATGCTGATACATCGAATAAGGGTGAAGACATTGAATCTGATGTTGAGATAGGTTCCACACATGACTCTTTAAGGACCTTTATGATAAAATACTTTTTGACCAACTTTATATTCACACCATCACCTTTGACATTTTCTACCCTACCCTTATCAATCAAGACCAATCAAATCACATCACCATGGAACTCTTTCAAAATGACAAAGACATCGAGGAGTTTCTAAAAACTCGGGGATCACATACCCCTTTTGATCACTAAAAGGAATTTAATAGTAATATGGATGCTATAACCTACTTGACAAAGAGCTTGCAAACCCCCCCTCTAACAAAATATCCTATCTAGATCATCTACAACCAATTCTAAATTTTTCATTTCATTGAAAAATATCACAATCATAGTGTTGTCACGATTCTTCTCACTCTTCACCTATTTATCTCATGTCATCATAAGATAAGATTTAATATTGCTCCTATTAGGTATTGTGTATTTCATCCCTCTTATGGTTTCTCCCATTTCAGATATTTTCACCTTTGGTATTTTCAAGAAGCTTACTGATGGCAAATCCTCCTTTTAAAGAAGTTCTCTCCTTAACAAGAAATCTCTAAAAATTATTTACCTAGATCTTTTTGACTGTGAACCTTAGTATTCACTAATGAGCCCTCTCGTCCTACTAGTTAATGTGGCACTGATATTTGGGGGAAAACAATCATTCCCAACAAGCACACTGTAAAAACAAGGCAAAATAAATCAAAAATGCAAAAAAATGTAAATAGTTACACCTTTCATCCTCTACAGTATTTGGTGATGAGTCCATGCTTCTTACTAGTAGTGTGAGGCTGGGAAAGGAGGGAGGTAACCTTAATCTCCTTTTTTTTTCTTTGGTGATGATCCCATACCTCTTACTAGTGGCACAGGGTAATACGTAGGGGGTCATTTTTAAAAAACAATATGAGAAATAATGCCTTGTGACAATATGCATCAAAAGTGCTTAATAGATCAAAATTACAAAGAAATAATTTACATGCTAATTTTAAGAGAGACAACCATTCTCTAAACTATATCTTGCCAATTAGTAGGCCACATGCGGGCCTAAGTATATTAAATACCTATAAAGTGAAAATCATCTTGGAGTTGGTCAGGGAATCCTACTTGGAGATGAGTCATAATTTCCCAACGGGACCATTGTTATACCTCATGTCTTTGCATCCATCATCTTCATTTTTGCTTCACTATCTCATGTGTCTCATGTCATTCTTGGATCTTTTTGTTAAGCCCTCACATCTTACTAATTGTGTGGATTCAAGGGTGGAGTACACCATCCTATCATTATATCATCTATGATACATTATGCCAATGCAATGAAATATTTAATATTGTTTAAAAATGAGTTCCCAAAGTGCAACATGTGACCAAGTATGTTTCCATATCTCATTTTCTCTATCATATGATATCACCTCTCATGTATTATACTATCATATGTTCCAAATAGTTGGGATTTTTTCCATAAATTGTATCATCCATCCTCATCACAACTAGGTCCCTCACATCGATACCTAGTAAAAAAATCCCCCAAACAGAAAATATTTCAAAAACTACCAAAACATATAAAACCAGTCAAAAATATCATAAAAATCGAAAAAACATTTCAAAAAACTTAAACATATACAAACATCAAAATCCAAAATAAATAAGAAAATCTTCCAAAACTAACAAAAACATATAAAACCAGTCCAAAATCTACAAAAAAAATAAAAATATCACCCATAAAACCTAAACACTTCTAACAACCAAAAATTTGAAAAATTAACACATTGAGTCATATCCCGGTGTTTGTTCCAAACATCAAAAACATCCTACTCAAAATCCCTTGCATGTATTCTCACTTGGAGAAATCTCGGCTCTCATTTTCTCCCTCGCATGTATCCTTTCTTGGGGAAAATGACACAATAAATCTTGAATCATCTTACCCATTTCCTACATCCTTTCTTATGGGAAAACAAATCAATAAATCATCATTGTGGAACACATTAGGGACAATTAAATGTCTTTAAGTAAATTTGTGTTGCATTGTTACTTTTCTTAGTTAGTTTTTGACAAATTACAAGTATTTTGGTTCATTTGTAGTCATGTTGCATACATTTATTGTGTATATTCGGTTTGTTTTTTAAATTTTTTAGTGTGTGTGTGTGTGTGTGTTTTTTTTTACACACATAATGAGTTACTCATCATGGTTCTTTAATAATCATGGTGCAAACTATATTGTGCAAAATAAAAACAGACTGCTCTAAATTACAAAATTTTAATCTAAGCTAAAACTACAAGTAATGTCATTCCCATCATCAACTCAATCACATATCAATTAAAACTTTTTATTTAACCCTTCCTCCAACCTTAATTCACATCCCAAAAACCCTTTTTTTTCATTTGACCCTTTGTTTCTCATTTTCTAAGCATGTTTTTCCATAACCTCACGCGGTAGTCTCTTATTCCTCATATCAAGAATTTGTCCACTGCTTTGTCGCATCACCCATCCAATCAAGGGGGCAATCCCTAGGCACAATCTGGATTCGTTGGGGCATCTAAATGATTCATTGCATAAAACTGGGAAGTCTTGAACACTTCTTTTTCATTCGTTCACTTATCTACACGTGTCTACTTTATTTAAAATGTTATTAATTTGTGATTAACTAAAACTGGACGAACTATGTAGTGCTAAGATAGTTAATCTAAGCTATGCAAAATTGTACTAGATTAAATAAATGTAGTAAAGAACTATGTTAATGACCTAAAATATATATAAAATGAAATACTAAACCCTAATGTGTAAGAGGGAAGAGAAAATAACTCATCTGGATAACAGAAGTCTGTCAGACTGTGTCGCAGTGATAAATAAAAAATTAGAACGCAGGAACGACTGTGATGAGGTCCCGCAAAGAATAGATCTGGGTGATGTGGCTGGATTGGGGTGTCAGGTAGAGGACTGGGGCACCTACGGGTGCTCTGGTAACTAAAATAGGCACACTGGTCTATGAAAAAGGTCTGGAATTGATCTTCACAGGTCTGGGAGATGACTAATATCTTTCACTACTTGTCACATTAATTTATCTGTAATGCGTTTGAATGCTCAAAATATTCCAAGAGGAAGAATAACCTATAAAATACCCAAAATGAAGTATCAAAACCATAAAAAATAAAAATGCAAATGAATGAGTCAGATTGACCTCGGTTGCCATAACAGTTGGCCTACTAAATTGAGCGCTACACTACATTTTGGACCCAAATGCAGTTCTGGTGATTGTGGTGTGCATGTCGTGCCCTGGGTGCTCTTGTGACAATCATACTTTATGAAATAGAAAGAAATAAATAAATGTAGAAAATGTAATAGAATATTTTCATGGAATTGAATAGAATCGCTCCCCCTATGAAGTGTGATGCATATGTCCTAGCTTGTGCCTTGATGATGGAGCTATGTGGATGCTAATGCAATAGATGGATGCAACTCTAGATGGAGTGATAGTGGTAAATGATGTTAGGTTCCTCATTATGGTCTCATAACTTTATATTTATAGGGTTCTCTTATCTAATTTTGTAATTAAACCCAAAAAGGTTGGCCACAAGAAAGATAAAGATGTAAAATGGCTAGAAATATCCCAAAAAGTGGTAGGAAGATTTGAAAAGGATCAGGGCGACCCAGGTGGGACCAAGGTGCCAATGGGAGGCCCAGTACTAGCCTGGGCACTCCAGCCAAGGCTAAAATGATGGGAAATGACTGAAACCGAATGGGCATGTGTATTGAAAGTGGTAGGAATGAAAAAGTAAAATAAAATAAGATGGCCAAAAGAAGGGGGTTAATTAGTACTTTCTTTACTCAAGAAACTTCTAATAATATTATGAGACTGAGATAAATAATGTCTAAAGTGCATATTTTTTGACTACATTTTTCCCCCACTTTATGTTGGTGAGATGAAAGCTCAGTAACATAAAGTAATTAGAGATGCGTACCTGATGTCCATGAAGAGTGTAGTAGAAAACGAGTCAAAGGACTAGACAAAAGAGTGGAATGACAAAAATATGGAGGAGCATGGAAACTAAAGATGACAAATGTGCAAATAAAAGTGATGAGAGTGAACCTAGGATGGAATGCATGTGTAGTTGTTGTAGTGTATAGTATACCTGCATGGTTAGTAAAGTGTGTGTTATCACGGAATTTTGTTGTTGATGATGTTGTTTTTATTACCCCCAATTTGATTGTTTGTTTCTCATACATACAAACTTGCAAGGAGAAAAATGATCAAGTAGTCAAATATGTATGTATGTAAGTGTAAAAATGCTATGTAAAATATGCATGTATATGAAAGTGTGTAAAATACGTGAAATGAAAAAGTGTAAATGGAACATGTGCACTTGTTCCATGTCGAGAGAAAGAGTGTAGAAGGATATCCTATACTATGATTTTTTTGGTCAATCTCATGCCACCATGGCTGAAGAGTGTAGGGAGGAAATTCTTCGTGTCTTCCAAGCTCTATCCACTTCTGCTGAAATGTGTGTGAAGAGATCTTTGTACTCTCTTGGTTTTTTTGGTGATCTAACGCCACTAGCCGAAGTAACGTAGAGAGGCACACCCACTATAATCTCCAAGCCTGTAACTACTTCCTAGAAATGCTAAAGGCACCATGTCTTGTAAAATCCATTGTGTATGGGGTTTGTAGACTGGTCTGAACCCACTCACTATGTATAAATGAACTGGTATAAATACGATGTGTTAGTATGTAAAACACCCAAATGATGCCACCCCTCTTTAGGGGCCATGCGACATTGCTAATAGGATACATGTAGCCCAAAAAGAGGACCAAACGCATGCACGATGTAACCCTAGAAATTTCTTGGTAGAAACCAAGGCACACACAAACAAGAAGTCTAGCCAAAGACAAGTGTAAACAAACAATGCATGCATATAAAAAATAGGTGTAAGCTACGTAGACAATGCAGTAAATGTAAACACGTAAGAAAGTAAGTAAGATACACAAAGCGGGCTGCAAACATGGGACATAACTCATGATGTCAGAAGACATGCAAGGCCATCATGGCCGCAAACAAAAATCAAGTGTGCACACAAAGCATATGGCAAAGCCCACATACAAGAAGAAAAAAAATGGTAGATAAGTACAAAAAAGAAAAGAAGAATTCATGGAAACATGTAATACTGCAAAATAGGTGTTGCACATGGAATACCCATTATTATGTTAGATAAATAGCAAATATTTCAAGAGCGTGTATGATCAAGTAATGTAAGATGTTAAGTACAAAATCAAATAATAGCACCTGGAAGAGATGAATGTGGATGCCCCCAGTGACGAGTGTAGGAAGGGTAGAAGGTGGGAATTTGTGATGTGTGTAGGATTCCTCTATTTGCAATCACACTAAAAAAAGGTGTGAACACACATGTGTGGATGGTGTAGATAATGACATATAATAAATCAATCTAACATGTGTAGTAAAGTGATCATGTAAAAAACTAGTAAATAAGAAGAAATGCTCCAAGACAATGCAATATGTTGTGGATGGATAAAATGAAATGCAATATGGAATGATAGGAATCATGCGCCCCATGATTGGATGGTAATGTATGCAATTAGGTTCATTTTATTTTCCCCTTCAGCAGTCAATATTGAACCATAAACGAGAGTGTGTCATCGGGAAATGGTCCAATAGTGTATGTTGTGTCTACCGTGTTGTGATGAATGTGTACGTGTGGTGATAAAATGTGACCTAGAAATGATGTGTGTGAACCCTATATCCGAAGTGTATATCACAACTAGATAAATGTATAAGTGATGATTTAGCCTAAGCGTGTATAACTATAAGATGAATGGATGAGTGATGATGTAACCTAAGGTGTATACCACTACAAATCGATAGAAATAAGTGACGATTTAGCCTAAAGTGTATGTCACTACAAGATGAAAAAAGGGAGTGGCTATGTAACCTAAGGTGTATACCACTACAAAATGATAGAATAGGTGATGATTTATACTAAACCGTATATCACTAGGTTAGAAATGTCAAATAGTAAATGTGTGACAAGTGTAAGGTCCATTTGATTTGTAAACCCTTAGCAGTCGAGTATGGACCGAGGAACTAAAGTGTGTCATAGGGTGGTGAGCATAGCGCGTAGAAGACAACATAGTATGTATGATGAGAATAAAATACCATGTAATGAGTAGGGTTTATATATGTGCGGTGTGTAAAATGCGATGCTAAAGGTAAACAACTTGTAATGTATAATAAGTGATGTAACATGGGCATTAATGTAAAATGTAGGGATGAAATGTAAATCTAGACTCATATGTAATGTAACCTAACATAATATGTAGAATATTTTTGATATAGAAATACGTAGTAGATGATGTGATTATGTACGTAGTTAGCATAATGGTGTATGTAATGTGTAAGATGAATATCATATGATCCTAAACACGTAGATGATATAAGTATTGGGAAACTAGTAGAAATATGTGATGTATAAATGTGTAAACATCAAAAGGTTGTAAACAAAACTAAATAATGTATGGTGTATGATGTGCAAGGTGTGATGAAATGCAAATGTGTAATTCCTATAGTGTGATGTGCGGGGTTTAGTGTAAAAGTAATCCCTCAACAGTCAAGTGTGAACCGAAGCACAAGAGTGATTCATCAAGTAGTGACACGTAGCATGTATGATAAGTATGTCTAATGTGAAGATATGAATGTATAAGAATGCAAAAGATGATGAGGATAACTATGCTAATAATAGATAGGGGAATATTGTGTAGGATGAATGTCCTTCATTTGATGCATGAGTTGAAAGCGCGTGATCATTCTCTAATAATGGAGGTATAGTAGACAAACGTTGTTGTGGTGAATGAAGCCTATGTGCATGTGAGGGATGAATGTATGAAGAAGGCTGTGGCATCACAAAATGTGTTGGTGATGGATATCTATGTGATACAAAATTCGAAGGTGAAGAAGACCCACGTGGAACAAAACAAGGTGGAGATCTATGCCGAGATGTAGTAACTGTGTGAGGAAAAGGGTGATACTTATGCATAGGGATAGTGGAGTGATGCGGTTGTGGAGATGATACGTGATTAGGTAAAGTACGAGTAGCTTATGTTCTGAGTAGCATAAAATGCGAGACAGTAGATGACGTAGGGGATGCGTTAAATACCACTCAGTGGGATGGTGGCCACGAAGTAGATGGAGGGACAACCCTTCCTATATGTTGGGGTTAGAAATATGGTGGATGGAATAGAATGAATACAGGCCTTCCTTATATGTTGGGGTTAGCACACCGGTTGTACAGATAATATATCAAATCTAAGCATACATGCAAATAAAAGTGGATATTCTACCAGAAGAAATATGTAAAACAAGATAAATAAATCAACACCAGATTTAACGTGGTTCACCCAATGTGGGCTACGTCCACCAAGAAACAAGCCAATATACTATCAAAAGATTTGAAAAGATATATAATTGAAGATTTACAATCTTCCACACCTCTCAGATGTTCAGTGCTTTCTTCCTTCAAAGAACCAAGAAATCTCTCTCACACAATTATCTTGTAATTATGATTAACTGTAACATCCTCATTTCAAAACACCAGAACAAGGGAATTTTTTTTTTTTTTTGATAACGTTCACTGTTATGAATTATAAAATTCAAACACACGTTTAAGTTTCAATAATTGTTCTCTGCCCAAACAACACAGTTTGGATCACACAATTCCTTTTTAAAACGAATGTTCCCTGTTCGCATATTTACAATATGGAACACACATTCAATTCCATTCAATCTTATAACAGATTCTATATGCTGCTATAAATGACTCGATGAACTGCCGATCTTCCATTTTCATGGCTCGGAGTTTCAACGATCCTTCATTTCATGACTCGGCAACAACCGATCCTTCATGTTCATGACTCGGCAACAACCGATCCTTCATGTTTGTTTATGCATAGTATATTATATATACCTGTTCTCATAACCTTCCCCGGTTATCGAAGTGATCCATTTAAGAAGCCTATCTGAATATCTGTTACTGATATTCATCTGACATCTTGCATCTTAAATTAAGTGATAAGGACAACGTAACCAGCAATTGCGATACTTTGGCCAAATATTTTCACATGCTTTGCATGATCATATTCCTGGATGTGATACACATCTACAGAATACGTCCTTCACTTCACTTCACCTGTTATCTAGAATGGTCTTTCCTGGCTCCTACCAGTCCTCATCGTTTAAGATCAGTTTTAAACTTTCAATTCCAGCTAGTAATATGAACGGGTATAGGAAGGCACTCCTGGTAACTAAAGATACACAGACATACGGTGTCGTTACCCCACGACTCCGTGTGTCTATTTATCTTTAGTATTCCAGAGTCACTCCGTATACCAGATCATACCCTATCCCCCTTCTAAGATCTACACATTCAGCCTATGTATTCTAAATGTTTTAATTCGGGAGAGCATTGCTATATGTCAGCTGCAACATTGTGTCGTCATGAAGACCCCGTCTTCATGAAGACACCTTGCTGTAGCTGGCGTATGCCAATGTCTTGCAGAATCCACTCATCGAGAATACACATCCTGCTCAAGTGCCTTAGCCACGAGTTAATAATTAAAATCAACTTTCAGCATTCGTGCTGATCCCTTGATCCTCGTTTCCGTTGCAGTTGTATATAACTAAGAGGGACTAAATCGTCCATTAGTTTGCTATGTATCCTCTCCTTCATATTGAAGGGCTACAGTTCCTTACTTGGTTTATTTATTAATCATTGGATTAAGCAGTCCGTACCGACGGACGTGATAAGTTTAACCTATTAAACTTAGCCAAGATTTTTCCAACTGCAACTAATTTCAGAATATTAACTTATTAGACGTCATTCAAATGAGGTCTAAACTTCGAGAAATGAATTCATTTGTTCTCCTTAACGTTATATAGTTAAGGTCCATTAGTTATGGATATATTTATCCTATATCCTTTATTCTGAATTTTATCAAACGGGATCATTAATGGAGTTCGAAAGCGAAGTTCGATTACTCCGAGGTTGAATTGATATTCCTTAGCTCCTAAGCTAATCCTGAATACCTTCTAATTATGGAATCATATTCTTCTTAATCCTTTATAGTGTCAATTAAAATTCATCTTTACCCAAGTATGAACTAATTGCACTTTTCAACTTAAAAGTTGCATTTAAGTAAGGATAGATATCAGTTTCAACTCAACATCCATCCAAGGATAATGAAACGATTCCAAATCAAGAAATAACATCATATTCCCAATTTAAACAACAATATCAGACTGATATAATTATTGGAAATATCACACTTGTAATTGTATTCAATATTTCAAGTCATAATTTGTACATTTGCCAATCCAGCTGATTGGGCATAATTTATACAAAACATCCATACAACTCATGGACAGAAGAATATATTTTCTTCTTTTCACAATTCCTCGAAGAGGAATAAAAGCAACAATTACAATTCATTATCAAATCAAAAGCATCAGAAAACAGCCAAGTCTTCATTCTAATCAAATTCCATCTGCAAAATGAATTGCACAGGTCAGTTCAATGAACTGAGCATATTAAGCACTTATCCTTAAAATAAAGTGCTTCAATTAACTGTTTCAATAAAAGAACCCTGCTTTTATGAAACGACAGTAAAACATCAATCAAGAAATAGGCACAAAGGAAAGATCAGCATAATAACTGAACAATCAAAAACATCATCACAATCAGCCAAGGAACTGCTGTCCTGTTACCACATAATCATTGCAAGTATCAATTCACAACATTTGTAAAGTTAGGAATACCAATAGCTTGTTGCCTATATAACATACAGTTATCCTTTCCATGCCTTTCATTAATAAAAAATGCAAAGGATGAAACTTAATTGAAATATAAATTCATTACTTCCCTTTCCGTTCATGAATCATAATAAATTCAAAGCATGCAAGTACAAACAAGAAAGCGAACAGCAATGCATATAGTTGCTTCCATCTAAGCACTATAAAATTCATCATTCACGAATTCCAGATTTCCAACTGAATGAAAGAAGAAAAGATCACTTTTTCAAGTCATTCATTCATATCTCTATTTCCTTCCACATAACTGTCCTAACAGTGAAACCCAAACAAAAATCAATTCAAGATAACAGTTCAGAGTGAAACTTACAAAATCCATCCGGTATTCACTTTCCGGCGGTAAGGATAACTTCATTTATAATCAGCTTTAAATGAAATCAGGGAAGAATTCACCATTCATATCCATACTCCATTTGAATCAGACTCATATAAAGATCCGAAACAGATTAGTACAACATTAGGTACATCCAAGATCAAACAATATAAGGCTGCATACCATATATTTACCATAATAAAAGAAACCATATTTCTTTCACTGCATACTAAACAGAAACAGTATTTCAATCATGCAGTCAATTAATCACATGATTATCTAATTCTAGGAACGTACCCCATTCAGAATAACATTTATTCATTGCTGTTACCTACAGCGAGTCCATTATTCACATGACTATGAACTTCATCAAGTTAAAACAGCAGGCAGAAGAAGGATTTCCTTCCAACAATGATTCTACCCAATCCATTTTCCAGTTTCATAACAGTATGCACAACTTCCAGAATGCAAAATCAGACATCATTACCTTTAGCAAAATAACCATACAGGATGGCAAAATATGAACCTAGTACAGTCAAGGCAACTCCCATTGCATGACAAAATTTCATTGCATGTATTCCTTGCTCAGCAACTCAAAACTAATTTGTAACCACCAAAACAGTCCATCCTCAAGGACCGTTCAGCATTGATCAACATAACTAATCACCATACTTTCCTAGCAAGATCACCTTATTCATTATAATTTCAGAGGGAAAACTATTTCTTTTCCAATTCCCATAAACACTCATATAAAAGTCTAATGCCCATTCCATTTTTAAAATACAAGATGCTATTTCCCCATAATTCAAAACAGCAGAAGGGAGAGGAAGTCTTATTTCCCTTTTAAGCAAGAAAGGAAAGAACAGTCAAAGACATATTATCATTTCTTACTCCATGTCAATTTTGTATGCTCATACAAAAGAAACAATGTTGTATTCATCACAATCAACACAGCAGAGAGAGAGGAGGAAACTATTTCCTTCAAAGAAAGCTTCAGTAGAGAAACAACCTCAAGCTGTTCTTACAACCAACACAATCATATCGCAATTCAGATGACAACAACAATAACACAACAATAGAATAACCCATACTACCTGTACAGTTTTACCTTCCATTCCACAAGAATAACCAATTAAAATTTTCATACAATACCCATAACCAGCACCTCATGGAGGTATTTCCATTCAAGAAGAGCAAGACAGTTAGACACAGCAACGGGGAACGAATTTCCTATCATTTCCAAAAGAAAAGACAGCAAGGGTCGACAAACCCAATTCATAGTGACACAACTCATATAACATGCATAGTCTTAAGATATATATGACGTTTTCCCATTACTGTTAAACATCCAGCTCGACAGGAAGGTATTTCATTCAATAAAATACAAGGACAGTCGAACTCAGCGACCCATAACGATGATTCATATTATTTCCAAATAATAGCAAGAGTCATCAGTCCCCAATCATAGCAATATAATCATGACTGTATTTCCATTTTCCCTTTACATGCAATAGTAGTTCCAAGCACAACAACAAAGAAAACGATTACACTGTAAGGAAAAGATCAAACAGTCTGTTCCACTTCATACAACATGTACAGAGGAAGAAAAGGTCTATTTTATCCCACAATACAGTCAACAACCACCACAGTAAATCATTCCCAACTTGATTCGAGCAAAAACACACCGAAACCACGCAACCAGAACGATTCATCATATCATTTTCCAACCAAAAGTAGCAAGAATCGATGAAACCCAATTCGAATCGACTCAACAACAAATCACACAATCCAAACCCAAGAGCAGGGTTGTTTTAATGAAACATTTAATCAAAGCAAAGATTTTAAAGAGAAGGGCTTAACATGCCTGAAATCTCTTTTCCAGAGCTCGAAGAAAACCTTATTGCCGCGTTTTTCCTTCCACAACGACAACACAAACTTCCCAGCACTCCTTCTTCTTCAGGCTTAGCAACAACCTCGAAACTCCAAGAAAAATGTCAAATGCTAAGAGCTGGTTCGACTGAACCAGACCAAAAAACCAAATGCAGAGCAACTTCGGCCAAAACCAAATCGAACAATGAAAAATCAAATTCCCTCATGCTGTTTCCAAGGCGAGTTGGTCGCGAGGACCGAAACAATCAATGCATCAAAGGCTCTGCCTTTTTCCTTACTTTCCACGCCACCACCACTTGGGTTGGCAAACTCTAAATTTCAAAATTTCCATGCAAATTGAATTTGGCTCTATTTCTAAATAGATGCCTCTAATTCCTTACCTGCCCCGCCAAAAACTAGCGCTGTCCACGTAGGGACAGTTCATTAAATGCCAATGAATGCCTCCTTCCCATCCTTATCCCTTTCCCTCCAAGGGTCTGCGCACCCCTTAGATTAGGATTAGTTTAGGTTGCAAGTAGTATTCAACCTAGGTCCTAGTTTAACCTTAGGTTTTAGAACTTAGGTTTATTTTCCCCCCTTTTTTTTGTAATTTAAAAATCCACTTAGGATAGTAGTGTAGGATGTATGTTAGGACTTAGGGTTAGTTTAGGTTTAATTCACACTAACCACTAACACTAACAACTTCCATCCAGCCTCCTTACTAACATTCACGTTAATGTAGAGCAGGACGTTCCGTCCTTCAGATTACGTGCCAAGGCCACCCGTGTCCAGGCATTTCTTGCCTCACGAGGTCCCAAATTCAACAGTACAGGGTTCAAGAATCGAACCCCTATCGTTGGCATTTTCATGTTAGTTGTTCACACCTGCAATCAGGCGCTGCACGCTCATAACAATCTCAGTCCGGTTCAAGTGTGAATCGACACAGAAATCACAAGAGGACCTTAGCATACTTGAATCAATGGAATTGATTCAGGGTATGCTGTCAATCAGCAACAAGAGCTAGCAAGTATACGACAACTTGTCGTCACATCAGCAAACACATAAGTACAATATTTGCTGTCCCATACAATAAATCATAGCATACAAGAATCCAAGTTAGCAACACATTCTCATAAGATCAGAACATATCTTAACATGTTTGCCTTCATTTCAGCAGCTACAACAGTATGTAAATCATTCACCAATTTGACATACAAAATCAGAGTGTTACATTAACACACACACATTCTAAGCCCTAATTTTAACTTCATATAGTTGTTTTTAGACTTAGGGTATATAGCCATGAAATTACAATTAATAAATCTATTTTAATGCTAAAATAAATTGAATTCCCGTGAGTTAATTAAAAACTCGTCACACAGGTAACTGATGCTAGTTCTACCTAACTGTCATCAGTTCCTACTTGCCTTGACCGATACCAGTTTTCCCTTAACCAATGTCAGTTACTGTGTTTTCCAACAAGTTCCAATTGCACACTAAAATGAACTAATTGAGCTCCATAAATCAACAATCTCCCACTTGGATTTTAATTATTGCACCATACCTGTACAACGTCATTCTTGGATCCTTCATTAGCTTTATTTCTTCCTCCTCAAGTCTCAAAATCGAAGACCAACAGAAGTGGAGTGTAGCTCCAACTTCTCCTTTGATAATGGCTTTGTTAGCATATCCGTAGGGTTCTCACTCATATGAATATTTTTCAGATTCAACTTCCCATCCTCCAATATCTGCCGTATGAAGTGATACATCAACTGAATGTGTTTTGTTCTCAAATGAAACGTTGATTTCTTTGCCAAATTAATTACACTCTGACTGTCACTGAACAACTTGCAATCATCTTGTTCCTTTCCCAAGTCTTCCATGAACATAGTCATCCATATCATCTCCTTGCTAGTCTCTATAGATGCAACATACTCTGCCTCTGTAGAGACAAAGCCACAACCTTCTATAATCTTGAAATCTAGCTAATTGTTATCCCACCTACTGTGAAAATATATCCAGTAGTGCTCCTCCTACCATCTATATCTCCAGCCATATCCAAATCAACATAGCCACACAATGAAATATCTGAACCTCCATAACATAACTGCATGCTAGATGTCCCTTTCAAGTACCTGAGTATCCATTGGACTACTTTCAAATTTTCTTTACCTGGATTGGCCATATATCTTCTCACCACTTCCACTACCTGTGCAATATCTAGTCTGGTACAAACCATAGCATACATGAGACTCCCAACTGCTGAAGCATTTGGCACTCATGTCATGTATTTGACCTCCTCTTGTGATGTAGGACACTGATCTTTGCTCAATTTAAAGTGTTCAGCCAAAGGTGTACTAACATGTTTTGCATTCTGCGTGTTGAATCTTTCTAACACCTTGTAGATATAATCCTCCTAAGACAAATACAATTTCTTGTTTTTCCTATCTATGTGTATTTGCATACCAAGGATTCTTTTTGTAGATCCTAAATCCTTCATAGCAAATGTGTGAGCTAGCTTTCCCTTAAGCTCGCCAATGTCCTATATACTAGATCCTGCAATAAGCATATCATCCACATACAGTAACAAAATAATATAGCTCCCCTTTTCAAGCTTCTTGAAATAAACACAATGGTCAGATTCACATCTCAAGTAACCATGCTCATGCATAAAACTATCAAACCTCATGTACCATTGCCTTGGAGCTTGCTTGAGCCCATATAGACTCTTTTTCAACCTCCACACTAATTTCTCTTTACCCTTGACTTCATACCCAAGTGTGTGCTGTATATAAATCTCTTCATCCAAATCACCATGAAGGAAAGTCATCTTCACATCTAGTTGCTCTAAATGCAAATCCTCTACTACAACTAAGATCAATACAGTACGAATAGAAGTCATCTTAACAAGAGGAGAAAATATTTCACCAAAATCAATACCTGCTTTCTGTGTAAATCCTTTTACTACAAACCTTGCCTTATACCTTTTCTATCCACCCTCTTCTTCCTTGATCCTATAAACCCACTTGTTCTACAATGTCCTCTTACCTACTGACAACTTAACCAAATCCCAAGTCTGGTTCTGTTTCGAGTCCATTTCCTCATCCATGCCATGCTCCCACTCCATGAGGGTCTTAACCTACATTGCTTCTTCAAAGATTTCTGGTTCACCATTATCAATCAATAATAAAAAATAGAGAAGGTGCAAATATTTCTAGAGGTTTACTTACCCTTCCTGACCTTCTCATAGGAGTTTGGGGTACCAGAGGCTCAATTTGGGCCTCCTAGACATTAGTATCCATGTCTAATAGTGATTGTTGTCGGTAACCTCCAACCAACGTCAGTTCTGCTAACTGATGTTGGTTCTGATCCTCTGTAACCATCAACATTTCATCTAACTGATGCTAGTCAGGGCATAACCTACCATGGTTACTGTGTATTTTTGTAGGTGTTTCTTTCAAACCCTAGAGTTCATTTTCATCAATAAACTTCTCAATTTTCTCATCCTTTGGTACCAAAATTTGATCCTTATACATTCTCTTTTCATTCCATTCAATATCACGAATCCTAATAATTTTAGAATTATTTAAATCCAGAAAACGGAATCCGAAATCACCATATCCATAACCAATGAAAGTGCATCTTTTGGATTTTGCATCCAATTTTTTTTTCTATTTTCCTTATCAATATGCACAAAAGATTCTGAACCAAAAACTTCAAGAAAAAAAATATCTACCTCTTTTCCGGTCCAAGCTTCCTCTGGTATTCCTCCATCTAGTGAAGTTGGAGGACCATGATTAATCAAATAAACCGTTGTATCAACTACTTCTGCCCAAAAATTTAAGGACAATCTAGAATGTATCCTCATACTTCTATCACATTCCATGATTATCCTATTCATTCTTTCTACAACACTGATCTCCTGTGGTGTACTTGGAACCATTCTTTCTCTACGTATCCCATTCACTGAACAATAATCATTGAAAGCCTTGCTACAATATTCACCACCTTTGTCGGATATAAGGCACTTTAACTTTGAATTTGATTCATTCTCAACAAGGGCTTTCCATCTTTTAAAATTTTCAAAAACATCATATTTATGTTTAATATGATAAACCCATACCTTTCTTATAACATCATCAATGAAAATAACATAATACTGGGATCCTCCAAGAGAAGCTACCTGAGTTAGTCCCCACACGTATGAGTGTACAAGCTCCAATTTTTGCTCCTTCTTAGTTACCCCAACTTTGAGAAATCTCACTCTCTTTTGCTTTCCAAAGATACAATGCTCATAGAAATCAATATCTAAATTATTCAAATCTGATAACTTACCCTTAGCCTTTAAGATCTACATTCCTTTTTGACTCATATAACCCAATCGATTATGCCACATGCATGCATCTGAATCTGAAGTAGATTTAATGTAGAAAAGGAATCAGTAATACATGTAGATAAATATAACGTTCCTACCTTCTTACCTCTTGCCACAAAAAAGCACCCTTGGTGACTTTCCAAGAGTCTATTGTGAATGTAACCATGCAACCAGATTCATCTAGTTTCCCTATAAAAATAACATTCCTCCTAAGGCTTGACACATGCCTCACATCTTTCAATAACCATGTAATTCCTTTCTACAATTTTAGATGAACTTCCCCTTTTCCAGTAATATTGCAAGGTTCATCATCACCCAAATAAACATGCCCAAAATTTCCTTGGACATAATTTTTAAAATAACCCTTATTAAGGGTTGCATGGAAAGAAGCTTCTGAATCTAAAACCCATGATTCAATTCTATTGTCCAAAGAAAGAATAAGATCATCTTGCATTACCTCTTATGAAGTAATATTCACCTCTTTACCTTTGTCTGGTTGTTGATTCTCTTTATCCTTTGACTAACAATATTTTTTTGCATGTCCTTTCTTTCCACATTTCCAACAAGTAATTCCCTTACCTTTGGACTTGGATCTGCTATCCCTAGACTTTGATTTCCCATTACTCTTACTCTTGGATCTCTCCTTCTACCTGCCCCTGCTTTCTACATTCAAAGCATTTCTAGATAATGATTCCTTTGTACTCTTCTTGTGAATTTCTTCATTCAAGATTATACTAACCACATCATCAAACAATATCACAACTAATTTTAACTAATTTACTATAGATCTAAAATCATTCAAATGAATAAATGCATATTCACCTTCATGCATATTAGAACTAAATAGTTTTTTCATCAAATAAAATTTATTTGAAGCACTAGGTTTTTCATATAAATTAGCAAGAGATTCCTTTAACTCTACTGTAGAAGTCACTTCTGTTATATTGGAAGCCACAGATGCTACCAGGCTCAATCTTATAGATCCTAGAGCCTTTTTGTCAAGAATCTTCCATTCTTCATTAGTCATCTTCATAGGTCTAGACTTCTCATCGAACAGTAAATACAAATCTCTTTGATACAGGTAATCTTCAATCTAATTCTTCCATAATTGATAATTTCGGCCATCAAACTTCTCTACCTTGTATTTGTTTTCTTCTATCATTCTTGTAGCTCCCACTCAATCACAAAATCCTTTGTGAGTAAATCTGTGAACACATAAAATCCTCAAACAAAGCTTTGATACCAGTTGTTGGGGTTAGCACACCAATTATACAGATAATATATTAGATCTAAGCATACATGTAAATAAAATCAGATATTCTACCAGAAGAAATATGCAAAACAAGAGAAATAAATCAACACCATATTTAACGTGGTTCCCCCAATGTGGGCTACATCCACCAAGAAACAAGCCAATCTATTATCAAAATATTTGACAAAACATACAATTGAAGATTTACAATCTTCCACACCTCTCAGACATTCAGTACTTTCTTCCTTCAAGCTTTCCTTCTTTTTCACTAAGAAATCTCTCTCACACAATTATCTTGTGATTATGATTCACACACACCTTTTAAGCCCTAATTTTAACTTCATATAGTTATTTTTAGACATAGGGTATTGTTGTTCCCCTCAAAATTCCCCTCTTTTGAAATTCAAAAAATTTGAAAATTTTGAGTTGACACCCTTCAGTAGTGTTTTAATGAAGTAAGAAATTCAAAGAGTTAGTGAAAAATCTATTTCTTGGAGTCATTTTAGTGACTTACGGGTATGTCAAAAATTTTTGTCCCTCATGTCCCAAGTAATGGTGGGCCTCCTGTTCACTGATCAGTCGAGTCAGACATTTTTTTCCCATCTGTCCCAAGTACTGGTGAACCTCCTGTTCGTCGATCGACCAATTTCCCTGCAAGTCTTTATCCGTCAACTTTTTCGGCCCATCTGTCCCAAGTACACCTGGACCTCCTATTCACCGATCACCCACATCGACCGAATCAGCTCTTCATGTCCCTCGCATTTCTGTGTCCCTTAGACCGCCCATGCTCTTTTGGCCTGCATCACCTGCATCGGCCGCATCGGTCGAATCAGCTTTTCGCATCCCTCATGTCTCAATGTTCCTTGGACCGTCCGGGCTAGTTTTTTCCACTTTTCTTGCATTTTACCTTTTTGAGTTAGTGTAAGGTGCATTCAATGCCCATTTATCATCTTCTCTCTCCTAAATGGCTATTTAAAGGGGCAACCATCTATGCATTTGTCACATTGCCTGCTCATTATTTCTTGGCCGCATTTGTGCAAATTGAGTCATTTTTCCACCTGCATGTATCTCCTTACAATATTTGTCATTAGCCTATTATTTGAAAGCCATTCCTATACTCACTATCAAAATGAAGATCAAATTTCAAGGGCACGAGAATCTATCCCCTTTGGAGACTTATGTGCCCGATATTGGAGATACCAAATTTCGGCATTTGGATTTCGATGATTTATGGGGTAGATTAGCATGTGACAACCCTGCTCCCATAGCCCAAATGATAAATGATAGTGGAATCGTACACACTACTGGTTTTCCTCTCTTTGAGCAATGTGCCAAAACCATGCTCACTTGTGGAGCTAGTTTCAATCCAGACACCAAAGAGGTTTCCAATGTGCACAGTGAGTTGATTATGAAATTAGATGTTGCCGCTATTGCCGCTACCCTGCGCATTCCTGAAACAAAGGACTCTAGTGTTCTCACTCTCACTCAGGCTCAGTGTTTGTTTGATCAAGACAATGAGAAATATAAAGCTTGAATAGAAAAATCATGGTTGAAGTGCCCTAAGAAAGGAGCGTCCCGACTCTCCAAGGCATTGTTCAGGGTCAATTTCAAGGAGGGACTATAAGATATCATCACCTTTCTCGCTCGGATTATGGCAATTCCCTCTACTAATGACTTCCATTTTTGAATGTGCCCTTTCATAAATATAATTTGTGAGGTTAAGTAAAATATGAATTGGGTTGAGATTATTTGTGGAAACTTGACTGAACAATTTTCAAATGTTCAGCAAACTAAGAAGTTCTACATGACCTCCTATCTCATGTACACCTTGGTTGCATCTCGTGAGTGGATCGGTTTCACTTTCATTGAAGACAAGAAGAATGAGCCCATCTATGCATATTTCCCTTAGTTTACCCTCAAGGTCAGTAATCATAATTTCATAAGGGTAAATGATGCTTTCACATTGTACATTGTTAGGCTCTTGGAGGGAGACACTGTTAGAAGGTTCTATGATGAGGCTAAGGCCTTGATAACCAAGTATGGGGATTTCTTCACTTAGTTCCGAAAGTTATCATACATCAGGCTAGCTTGTTTTGAAACAAAACCTCTAAAGCTTCCCATGTTCTGCTACAACAAAATGGCATTGGTTGAGGTGTGTAGGCAGTTGGACAAACTTCATAGAACTTATCAAGATAAGAATATTTCTGGTCTTCATTTCCCTATCACCTTGGGAAATTATACGTAAAAATAGCTCTCAATGCCCAAAATATAGAAAGGGCTATTGCTCCTCTTATAGTTCACTTCTTAAAGCCTAGGACTTGCTTTGATCTTAAGAGATACATTGATCAAAATCTCAGAACAACTTATCATCACCGTCTTGATATAGAGGACTACTGGGCTGATGTGCTGATGATTTTGAAGCCAACAGGAAGTATTTTGGTAGATTTTCTCTAAAGCAGATCATTGACTTCAACCTCTACTAGGTGCCTGAAAGGCTTAAGGATGATGATGAAGATCTGAAGTCCTTCAAGTATGAAAGGTCGATCAAGCAAACTCCTCTGGAGACCATAGATTGGTATGGGAGGGACAAAGATGACTTGGATAATGTGATCTCCCCTGTCTTCGTCAGAACTAAAATTTGGTATGACATAAAGGTACATGACCTCAGGATGAATAAGGACAGATCCTCTTCAAGAGAGACTTCCACACCTAGAAAGGAAGTACATACACCTAGCACTGAGTACTTGAGAAAACTCCTCATTCTTCTTCAATGAAAGAACCTGAGTTGTCTACTCCTTCCTCTTCCACTAAAATGCATCAGAAGAAGGATAAAGAGGTAAAGCAAGAACTGATTGAGGAAGAGAATTTTCTGGAGCAGTCAGAATTGTCTATAGGGCCAGAGAAAATTATTTTTCTAAGTGAAAATGATGATGATGAGATGAAAGATCCAGAAGAAGCTCCTAAAATCACTGCTGAGATAGAGAGGGAAGGACCGAGGACTGAATCTCCAAATTTAATAGTCTCCTCTGCAAGGGAAACCCCTGAGGTTACATTTACTTCCCCATTGGAGACAACAGTGGCTCACACTCTGAGTGCCATGAGTTCACTTGCACTCGGGTCCCTTGATTCTTCTATTTCTTCTTCTTCCTTTGCATGGGTGCAGCCCCTAGTTGACAACAAGAATAGGAATTCTTCCTCCCGATTAAAAATGCATGATTTTGATGTTGTAGCTACTCTGCTTTGTACTACCCCTCCTCCTATAGCAAAGAAAGTAAATATCACTTCGAGGTTGGCAACTGATGCCCGAGGCCAACAGTTCCTAGAGGTTGCAAATCCCAAAGTAGATAAAGAGGAGAAAGATATTTTGATCTCTAACTTAAAGCTTTCCAGAATTCCAATGGGAGAGTCCACACCTAACAGTGAAGTTCATAACCTTCGGGAAAATGTGACTAAGGTTATTGAATGAGTAGAGAAAGGAAAGAAAACCATGGAGCAGTTGGAAGAGCACAATCAAGTTCTTTCCAACTTTATTAAATCCTTATTGGCAAAGGATAAAGTTTTGGATCTAGCCCCATTGCCCACTCTCCCACCTCCCATAGTTCTTAGCCAATATGAAGTCCAAACCATCAAAGAAATTCAAAAGTATTCTACTTGTGGGAAGGATTTTGAGGCCATGGTGGATGATATGACTGTGTTAGGTTTAAATTTTATTGAGGAAGCCTTCAAAGCTTGAGAGAAGGTGATCAAGCTACAACAGAGACTTACTTCCTCAATCAAGACTATGGACAAGGAGTTGAAACTCTGGAGTGGATGTGTCACAGATCTCCTCCTGATGGGTCAAACCAATGATAGGATCTCGTTGGCCAATAATGTGTTTGATGATATCAAGAATAACTTGTCAAATACATGGATCTTTAGCATCTAATGGAAGATAAAAGTTCTAGAAGAAGCTTTGGGAGAATTAAGAAATGTATGGCAAAAAGGGGAGTCCTTTAAAACTTGTGTTTCATCCACCTTCAAGGATATTCACTACCATTTTCAGGATGAAACCACAGGTGCATGCTTCTCTCTCCAAGAAATCAAAGCTCAGTTTAAAACCTTTGTCAAGGATGATTGTTCAAAGAGTCAATAACTAAAGAGAAAATGAAGGACATTTGTTCTCTCTAGTCAGCTATAGCTGAGGCCAATAAAGAATATCTGGAACATAGTGAGTTTGATAAAGACATGGATAAATTCCTAGACACGAGGACTCATGCTACGTCGAACACAACGATTCCAAGGGGCATGGAGATAGCGGAAACATTGAAAATATTCAGGCACCGGATCCTCAAAACAGTGGGCCCTCCTCAGCCACAGCCGAATGCCTCCACTTCTAGCCCTTGACTTTCTTCTTCTTCTTTTAGTTCAGACTTATTTTTAATTTAATTAAGGACGTTATATTGTATATTTTCTTAATTAAAATTTTGGTTAAAATAAATGATTACTAAATGTAACCACTTTGTAAGCTATATATTGGGCTCTCCACGCCATTCAAAAGGGTTGGAACTCTGATAATTGTTGAAAGTGTAAAAGAATTAAAAGCTATCAATACAAAAGGTTTCCCTTCCTATTTTCTATCTGCATCTACTTACTTTCTCTCTAATCTATCTAAAGTTTGTGAATCATTAATCTATTGTGTTGAGAAGCTTTGAATTCTTATGGATGTCATTTCTAGAAATTTGTGTCTATGAAATAGTATCTGATAGTTTAATTTGAAAATTTTTGTTCTATATATTATCCTTACTTAGCATTTATTAGGAACTATTTTGCTATCTATATTTCCTTGGAATGTTGTTATGTTCCACCTTTTCCCTATCTTAGTTCTTATGTTCTTTTGTATTGATAATCAACCTTTGCATTAAAACACTTTCATGATATCAAAGTTCCTCATCAAAGTTGAAAGTTGAACATTTGTAAATAGTTTTGTTGTTTACTTTCAATAAAGGCACCTCTCCCATTAAAGAGGAGAGACTTTTTGTCCCCTGATTGTTGTTTTCATTAAATTCCTAATTTGAAAACCAACAATTTTTGGTGACACTACTTGGGATTTGTTTCAATGAATTCCAGTGTAAAGAACATTTATTGATCATTTCTAATCTGGAAACTTTGAGATTTCCTCACGGAAGAAGGGCTCTTGGAATTGAAGATTCTCAGTTCTAGCTCTTGGAGCAATAAGGATTTCCCCTTCCTTCAACAATGAGAAATAGAAGAACTCGTTCTACAAGCACACCCTTCTTGAAGACAGAGCTCTTAGGAGTGGTATCCCTTAAGAACAGCTCAGGCCTAATCTTCACACTTTAATTCTTGCTGGTGTTTCATTTCCACTTCAAACAATCTTTCCAAGGATGGCAGCTCCATTACCTTGGGGCCAATGAGTTGGGCCTCTTGCCCTCCCTCAACATTTGCATGAGTTACCCAAGGGTAACAGAAAGAACTTTCCCAAGTTCAAAGGTGATGGAAAGGTACATCATGATGAAGACATTGCAACCTTCATAGTTGCATGTGGAGTCCTTAGAGTTGAACATGAGGATGTCTCTATGAGGATTTTGGTGGAGACTTTATAAGAAAATGCAATATATTGGTTTTACCATCTCCCCACTGGGAGCATTACCAATTGGAACACCATGACAACCCAATTTGAACAGCGTTTCAAACCTACAGAAGATGTGCATGCTTTGCTAGCCCATATTTCTCAAATCAAGAAAGAACCACAAGAGCCCATGAGAGAATTTGTGGCCAATTTCAACAAGCTGATTAAGAAGATCCCATAAGACACCCATCCTGTGGATCAATTTCAAAAATGTTCCTTCCTAAATGCTCAATTTCCTGAAGTAAGCTATGCACTTAGAAGAGTCAATCTTGCAACCTTGGATGTTGATCAGAGATTAGTCGTCAGTGTTGAAGATGACCTGATCATGTCTGGAAAATTGAAGAGAGACTCTTCCAAATCCAAAAATTCTTCTTCCTCTACTCCTGGAGCTAATGCAAATCAGTTAGTAGATAAGCTTGCTAAAGACCTCATTTCCATCAAGAAATAATTGGCTCACCATGCTCCTTATCAAGACATTCCAAGGAAGAAATTTCAACCTCAAAATCATTTACCCTCTTCTCAGACAAGGTTGGAAATCGAAGGACCACCCATCAAGGTCCATGTTAATGTAACTCATGAAGTTGAAGAACCTGATGATGAAGATGTTAATGAAGACTTTGAAGAACTTGGAGAAGAGGCTAAGGAGGAGCTTGATGGATCTCAAGTTAATTTCCTCACTATTGAGGGCATTGATGAAGAAGATGCTTATGATGTAGTGGCAGAGATGAACAGTGAGTCATATGTTGTTATGACTTAGGAGAAGACAAACAAGAAAGAAAAAGTGATGGAGCCTATTAAAAAATCTAAGTATCCCACAACTATTCTAGTGATGGCAAGAAGAGGATCTCCTATTCCCACTACATCCACATAAAAAGGTGAGTTCTGCTAATTCCTCTTCTTTTAATCATGCTTCAAAAACTCTTCTACTCCTGCTTCCAAACCTAATAAGCCTAGGATTCCTAGTGATGATACCCCATCCACCTCTAGATCTTTTAATATCATTGATCACCCCAAGAAGACAAAAATCTAGATTTCAGAGGCTAAGTTTTATCAAACCCATCCAAAAGCATTTGACAAAATGGTCCACTTTGTTAATTCCCATTCCAAAATCTCATCTAACACTTCTAAAGGTCTTTTTCCCACTCCCTCTTCTACATCCCAACCGAATCTTGTAGCTGCAGTCACTTCACCTAATGAGAAAATCAAACCATTCTATGTGACTCTCCTCATAGTTGGCCATAGACTCAGCAACTGTGTCATAGACTCAGGAGCATCAGACAATGTGATGCCTGCCAAAGTGTCTCATGCTTTGGGTCTTACACTCACATGCACTATTGGTTCTTGTTATTCCATGGAGAGTAGGGAGGTGCCTTTGGTCAGAAGAATTAAGGATGCACAAGTAGCTTTTGCTTCTTTTCCAGAGAAAAAGGTTTTAGCTACTATTTTGGTAGCTAATATTCCTCCTTCATATGGCATGTTGTTGAGTAGAAATTTCTGTAAGGATGTAGGAGGAGAAATTCAAATGGCTAAATGCCATTATACCAGTCAATGGAAAGATGAAGAATTTTCTACCTGAGAAGTAAACAAAATATATTGTGTAAAAGATAGATGATCCCAAGGCACAAATACCTTATGAAGATATTGGGCATGGCAACTACATTCTCATCCCCAAAGAAGTTTTCCATGATCCTAATAGTGTTTGGAAATTGGAATTTGATGGAAGGTTCTCTTCAACTTGTGTTGGGGCTGGTGTGGTATTGATATCTCCAAAAGGAAAGATTCATCCTTTCTCCTTCAAGCTACAGTTTGAAAATAAAAATAACATAGCAAAATATGAAGCCTTTTCCTTGGACTGAATGCGGAAAAAGAAAGAGGTGTGAAGAACCTCCTAGCTCATGGATATGTGGAACTATTTGTCAAACAAGTTAGAGACATTTTCCAACTAAAGAATAGAAGGTTGAAGAACTATAGGAATTTGGTCTGGGATTCTATTGAATTCTTTGATGCCTTCTCCATTGAATCAGTGCCAAGGGAGAAGAACACTAGAGTTGATTCCCTAGCTATTTCAGAGTCCTTGCTGATGCCTCATCCTAATTTCTCTCAGGAAAAATTCACCATTGAAATGATCCATAGACCAAGCGTACCAGATAATGCAAACAACTGGCAAGTTTTCAATGATGACCAACATTTTCTCTCTTTCCTGGAGCTTGGGGATAACTTTGATCAATTGTACTTTGAGGGAAGTGACAATATGCCTCGGGAGAGTGTCTCTTCTAATGAGGAAGGTGTCAAGGAGGAGATGGATCAAGATGGATGTATCAAACTGAAAGGTAATAAGATCCCTAAAGGGTTGGTAAGTCTAGAGGAATTGTTTGATAAACATGACAGATATGTCAAGACCAAAGCTTCTAAAGGAGCTCAATAGTATGTTGAATATGAAAAGATTAACATTGGGAGCCCTACCAAACCCAAACTAGTGAACCTTAGAAAGTGATGCACTCAAGAAGAGAAGAAGAAAGTGGAAAATCTGTTGAAGAGTAACGTTGATGTCCTTATTCTTATGATGATCTGAAAGCTTTCCAGCCAAAGGAAATGTAACACTCTGAACTGTTGTTACTTCCTCCTGAGCATTCAAGTGTTGATATATGAATTCTTCTGTAAAAGGATGTGTTCCTTTGATTGTGAAGTCATGCTTGATATGTACCGTATCTTCTTTGCAATTGAAGATCTTTGACTGAGTCGGAATATGATTGGACTCTTTTATTTCTTTCATTTTGCACCTGAGTTTAATCTGATCTCGGAATGAATTGTGGATTTATCCATCTATAAGACTTAGCCTTGGGTCAGTGGCATTGATCCAAGAGATGCTTTAAGTTTATTTGAGATGAACAAAAATTATAGACCTTACGCAGGTTGCAAGGTCTAAATGCGTTGAATAAGCTATTCCAGAGTCTAACTCAGGCTGATCGTGTTAAATGAATTGGCTCCCAATATCGTAATATCAGGAAGGTCTTGATCATGGGCCAGGTAATAAATTCATATACATTTATTCAAATAGCCTATTGGCGGTGCTGGAGTGAATCCTTTTCGTGAATGTATGTCTGTAGGTTCTTATTCTGAACATTCTAAATGATAGACCTAAACTGGATTTATTAAGGTTAATAACCTAAACCTAAACTATAACCTATGGGATTAGATTAGTGCTAATCTAACCTAGGCCTAAGCTATAAACTAAATGTTCTAAGTTAGCAACCTAGCGCTAAGGAGGTTAGACTAAGTATCATCTTAAATCCTAACCTATGTTTCTAACCTAACAAATGTTAGTGGAGGAAGGGGACCTATGAAGGGGTGCGAGCCATGGGCGGTAGTTTCTATGGCATTAAATGGAAGAGATAAGTATGAAGGACAAGAATTAGCAGAGGTTTCAACGGCTAGTGAAAGCTGACGTGGCAGAGGAACCAAACCTAGAAATGGTATTTGATTTGTTTTTATCCATCGCCATTTATGGCGGTCGGTGGCAATGGAGATTGAGTGGGAATTTTGGAGTTAATACAATTAATGAACTCGGTCTTCGAGCTCGGATTTCTCGGGAAGACATGCAAAATGGAAAACTGGTAGTTTGTTTGGTTTTTCATGCGCTTCGGTTTTCTCTCTGTTTGATCACTGGTTCTTCGCACCAGTCTACTTGGTGTTGCATGGCAAATATGAGTGTAACTCGCTCTTTTCTCTATCAAGGAAAGTTTATAAGGCATGGAAATAACAAATTATTGATGTTGAATCTAACGTGAAAAAGAGGAGAAGGCTCGAGCTCTTTCAGTGGTCTTCTTCGGATTTTTAAGCAACATTACCAGGCATGTTAGGCCCTAACTTTTAAAAATCTTGCTTTCTTTCAAATGATTTCATTAGAACAAATCTGTTCAGATGATTTTTGGGATCAGTGGGTTTTTTATGGTAGCTTTGTGTGATTTAGTTGCTGTATCTTCTTACTGGCTCGATTTTTCAAGTGAACCCTTGATGGGTGTGCATTTTGTTTCGAACGGATGTATTATCTTGCTGTGTTTTGCATTCCGGATATATTTTGTAGAAATGTTGCAAGGAAAATATATGAATTCAGCTCTGTAGGAGTCCATGAATTGTTTTCTTGTTTGATTCAGACTTCATTCTATACCTTGTTGTTTTCTCTTATTGAAAATGATACTGTTGGATTTCTTGAATGTACAGTATATTCTGACTTTTTATAAGATTTGTCGTGAGTAATATATGTTATTGTTGTTGTTGGACTTCTTGAAATGAAAATATGTTTTGGTTTCTATAGAAGTATCGCCGTGAATACTATTTGTTATTGAATTCCGTTGGAATCCTAGAGTACACAGTATTTTGACTTCTGTAGAAGCTATCAATGAGAATACTTGTTAGTTTAGACTCAGTTGGAGCCCTAGAAAAGTATCTCGTATATTTATTTCTGTCGCTTTGTTTTGATTACTATGGCTTAGCAATGAATATCGCAGATATTGGTTTAATTGGAATCCTTGATATGTATCTTGAGTTACGAATTTTGTAGAAGTTTTGGTGTGAGCATTATTGGGATTCTTGAACTGTTGTTGCATGAAATTAACTCTAATCGAAGCTTTGTTATGAGCACTAGTTGTATGTGATACTGTTGGAGATCTCGATATGTTGCGAGTTGGTGTGAATCTCGATTAAAACCCTCGTTGTGTATGCATATCGTTCTGACTCCTTCTTAGCATTCTTGTGTTCCTGTCTGTTCACTTCTGTGGAAATTAACGGAAAGGTTTTCTTTACAAACCTTACTTGGGTTAAGACCATGTTGTATCCGTAGTAGCTTGACTTAGAATGAAGCTTTGAGGAAAATACTGATATGGGATTTGGCTTCTGTGAAGACCTTGTTGTGATTATTTTTCTTGAAAACAACTTCCAATAGAAGTCATGGCTGTTTTAGCGTAAGGATTTGTTTCAGTTGAATGAGGCTATGCATGTTTGTGTTTGATTCAGTATGAATGTCACTTTATATGCATATGGAACATCATTTGTTTTAATGTTATCTAGCCCCTTGTTTGACTGTGATAAAGAGGTTGTTCTTTTGATTTCGGCCTTGGATTTAAGTCCTTGCTGTGTTAGTAGGGATTAGATTGAGCTGTATGTTGCTGAGTGTTTCGACTCAGTGGGATTGCTCTTGTGTTTGTGCATGATTACGTCTTCTGTTATCATGATTATCTAGTCGTGTGCTTGACTGAAGTAAAGATCTATTAACTGTACCTTGAAAAGGGATGGCGTTGGATATTTTCTCATTTGTTGAATAATATGGAAGGTTATGTGGGGTCTATTTGATGGATTAATCATCACTGCCTTGTCACGAGAGCTACTGTGTTGTGCAGTAAGTTATAGGAAATTTTTTATATGTGTATTCTGACGGATTGTAATTATTCCTGTGGTCTCGACTGGCTTAGTTGCAGGGGTATAATGTGATTGCATTACTCTTAAGTGGACAGTATAGTCATGAGCATGTATGGAAGGGACATCTGAATGTCTCGGTTTCTTTCTCTTCTGCTGTAAAGTATATGTTGATATATTTTTATCTAACTGTTGGATTTGTTTTAACATACTGATGGATTCATGAATTGTTATGATATTCATTTTATTATGTTGAATATAATGATCTTTCTGATGTTTGCTGTCCTTGGGATTTAGATGGATAGTTGTTTTGGATACAATTGTTCTCCTTGGTCACATACATTTATGAAGAAATATCTGAATAGTATCTAGGACTATTTAGTAACTATAATATGAGTTACGCGTTTATAGTCATGTTTGAATTACAAAAGAGCATAGTCTGAATATATTTACATGTGTGGTGAAATGATTTCATTTAAACAGGTTGTTTAATGAAAACAATTGGTGGATTGCAATTGTTGTAAGAATTAGTGCTTATCATTCTCAGTTCATCAAACTGACCCGTGTTGACAATTTTTGCAGATGATTGTTGTAAGTGGTAAAGGCACGCAGATCTGATATGATGTTTAGATTGTTTAATTTGGTTTTATGATGAATTACAGCTTGATTCTCTGAATGTACTACTTGAAGAAAGATGTTCTTTTGCTATTGAGTATTATATCAAGTATGGTGAATGCATAAAATGTATTTGATTAGCTTGAAAGGAATGAAAAGAGATATTTTTTACTTATGTGTTTGTATTCGTATCTTGATGGTTTGACCTTCTTCAGTTCGAATGATCTTGAGAGCATTATTATTATTGTATAAAGTGGAGACTTTTGTGAATCTCTAAGTAAGCTTGCAAGATTATGTGACTGAATACTTAAGATTGTTTAGTAGTTCTAGTATGTTCTATCTAAAGCTAAATCGGAATTTAGATCACTGTCTTACTGGAAGCTAGGGTTAAAATAAACCTAAGCAGGAAGCTAAACAAGCTGAATAAATTATTACATCCTAGTCTTGATCTAAGTCAGGATAACGTTTAATTGGATTCTTAATCACTATATCTCGATACTATTAAGTAAGATATAAATTCAGTTATGAGAACTGATATAAACCTAAAAAGGGTTTGGTTAGCAATCTCATGTGAAGGATGAGGGTTATTGTCTAATTTTGTTGATTTAGAATTATGTATATTCTATGAACTCCTTGAAGGGACCTCTAGTCTTAATAACTTCTCTTGTGTAAAGGGTTTTACTTAGAAAGGTAATTCTAAGGTGAGGAACCCAGGGATTGGGAAAGACTACCCTTAAGGGAGCGTCTTGTAGTATAATTTTAACTCAACGTATGTAACACTTATTAATAAGTAGATCTTTTCGAGGTGAATTTAAAGGTTGACGGAACAAGTCAACTGCAGGGTTGTACCTTCGAGAATATTAGGATCTTCTCGAAGATACAACAATGCGGGTGACTTATGACGACACCCTTTGCATTGATCGTTAAGATTTACACCTTAAACACGAATAAGTTACTCTGGGACTGATTAGGAATGTGGTCTCGTTATAAGGCTTCCCTAGGAGACTCGGGGTATCTTGACACACTAGATTAACTAGGATTGACCCAGTATGTCAGCGTATCCCTAGTCCTTGGGAGCATCCCTATAACGTTGTCATCTTACTAATCCATTCCTGAGTGAATAACTTGGGACATGAGAGTCTGACAGAAGTCAGTATAAGACATTCTACATAACATAGGAATGGGGTGAAGGACGTATTCCAGATTGACGAGTATGCCATCAAGGAATATGAGACATAAACAGTATGTTTCAAATCGTTGGCCAAAGTATCGCAAGCTACTAATTGTGTTGTCCTAAGTCACCTAGTCCAAGGGATGAGATGCCGATGAATAATAGTAACAATTATTCAGATAGGTTCCTTGGACAGAGCATTCTAAATCCCAGATAGGGAAGAGAACCGCAAGAGTATTGTGTTAAAATAAAAACACCAACTCTTTGATACTCATGAATAGATCGGTAGTACTCCGAGTCATTACAGCTGCATATGGTTATCTATTATAAGAATGGTTGTTTTTGATTTGTGAGTTCTAAATTATGTATTTAGAACTAGGAAGCATTTATCAAAAAAAAAAATTACTTGTTCTAATGTATAAAAATGAGGATGTTACAAAAGAATAGAAGGTTGAAGAACTATAGGAATTTGGTCTGGGATTCTATTGAATTCTTTGATGCCTTCTCCATCGAATGAATGCCAAGGGAGAAGAACACTAGAGTTGATTCCCTAGCTGTTTCAGATTCCTTGCTGATGCCTCATCCTAATTTCTCTGAGGACAAATTCACCATTGATATGATCCATAGACCAAGCGTACAAGATAATGCAAACAACTGGCAAGTTTTCAATGACGACCAACATTTTCTCTCTTTCCTGGAGCTTGGGGATAACTTTGATCAATTGTACTTTGAGGGAAGTGACAATATGCCTCGGGAGAGTGTCTCTTCTAATGAGGAAGGTGTCAAGGAGGAGATGGATCAAGATGGATGTATCAAACTGAAAGGTAATAAGATCCCTAAAGGGATGGTAAGTCTAGAGGAATTGTTTGATAAACATGACAGATATGTCAAGACCAAAGCTTCTAAAGGAGCTCAACAGTATGCTGAATATGAAAAGATTAACATTGGGAGCCCTACCAAACCCAAACTAGTGAATGTTAGAAAGTGATGCACTCAAGAAGAGAAGAAGAAAGTGGCAAATCTGTTGAAGAGTAACGTTGATGTCCTTGCTTATTTTTATGATGATCTGAAAGCTTTCCAGCCAAAGGAAATGCAACACTTCATTCCCCTCAAACATGGGATTAAACCTTTCAAGCAGAAGTAAAGGCAGTAGAATCCAAAGATTTTCGACACCATTTTCCAAGAGATACAGAAGTTGTTGAAAGCCAAAATCATCTTTCCCATTCATCATTCAACATGGAATGCTAATATTGTACCTGTCAGAAAGAAAAATGGTGAAATTTAGATCTGTGTTGACTTCAGGAATCTAAATCAGGCTTCTTTGAAGGACAACTATCCCATACCCATGATGGAACAGGTGTTACAAGTTGTCACAGGTTCAAAAATGTTTTCCATGCTTGACGGTTTCTTAGGATATAACCAAGTTGAAGTCAATACTGCAGATCAGCACAAGACTACCTTTACCATCCCTTGGGGTAATTTTTCATACAAGAGGATGCCCTTTGGCCTCATTAATGTTTTTGCCACCTTTCAGAGAGCAATGGACTTGGCTTTCGGGATTTTGAAAGAAAAATGTATTGTTGTTTATCTAGATGATTTAATTGTGTTTTCCAAAACTAGAGCAGATCACTTTCAGCATCTTGAAACAATCCTTTTGAAATGTATAGAACATGGAGTCTCTTTGAATCCCAAGAAATTTGTATTTTGTGTCATATAGGGCAAGCTATTGGGACATGTTGTCCCTGAACGAGTTCAAGCCATCCAGCAGATTCCTCTTCCCACAAGAAAAAAAGGAGTGCACTCTTTCTTTAGTAAGATCAACTTTCTGAGAAGATTCATCCCCGATTTTGTAGAGCTGACTTTGAATATTTCCCAAATGATGAAAGGAAAGAAGACATTTGATTGGTCCTCTGAAGGAAAGGAATCATTTGAAGGCATTAAGAAAGCTATTGCTAAGACTCCTATCTTAGCATGTCCATATTTTAGTAAAGATTTTATTATCTATTGCTATGCCATAGAGAGCACCTTGGCTACTGTGTTGACTCAGAAAGATTTTGAAGACCATGAGCCCCCAATTTCATTCATGAGTTATATTCTGAAAAAATGTGAGCTGAAGTACACTATGATGGAGAAACATGCTTTTGTAGTAGTTAAGGTTGTTAAGTAGTTTCAATTTTACAATCTTAACTCTCACTCTGTTGTGCTTGTACCCGATACGACTATCAATTCTATTCTTACACAACATGAATTTGGGACCAAGAGAGGAAATTGGGTAGAGAAGGTTCAGGATTATGATCTCGACATCAGACCAATGAAGCTAGTTCAAGGTAAAGGCTTGTGTGAACACATTGTCAAAGGAGCTGGCATGAGTTGCCTAAGGATGAATTTGATGTCCCTATTGTTTTGTTCCTCAGCTCAATAGATGAGTGGTACACTGACATTTCTCACTTCCTCACCTATGGTGAGTGTTTGTCTCACTTAACTACCAAGGAGAAGAGAGCTATCAAGTTATGGTCAGTGCAATACGTGTTGTGGGAGAATTCTTTGTTCAAGCGAGGAGTGGATGGAAGATTCTTAAAGTGTGTTGATAAAGAGAAACAAAAGAAGTTGTTCTCAGCCTTTCATGATTAAGCTTGTGGGGGTCATTTCTCATCTGCTGTCACTACTCACAAAATTCTTTGTGCGAGGTACTATCAAGCCTACTTTGTTCAGAGATGCATCAAAGTGGGGTGACAAGTGTGAAGCTTGTCAAACCTTTGTGGGAAGACCTAAGTTGGCTGCTTTACCACTTAAGCTAGTTGTGATCGAAGAACCTTTTTAACAATGGGGTTTGGATTTCATCGGAATACTCAACCCACCTTCAAGTGCAGGACATACTTATGTGTTGACTACCATAGATTATTTTACCAAGTGGGTGGAAGCCATCCCAGTTAAAAGTACTACTTCTAAGGTAGTATGCAATTTCATCAAAGAAAATATCTTGATAAGGTTTGGAATACCAAACAAGATCGTGACCGATAATGCTTCCAATTTTTCTTCTGTTGAGATGATGGATTTTTGCTATGGGTATGGAATTTATCTCTCTCATTCTTTAGATTACTATCCTCAAGGCAATGGACAGGTAGAATCAACAAACAAAAATTTGGTGACTATTGTAAGAAATCTTGTCAATCAATCTCAGAGAAACTGGCACAAGAAGCTTTATGACGCTCTCTAGGTAGATAGGCTTACACCTAAAAGAGTAATTGGGATATCCCCTTTTCAAGTGGTGTATGGTGTGGAAGCTCAATTTCCAATGACAGTGGAACTACCAGCTTTGCATTTGATGAAATCTATTAAGGACCCCAGTTTCAATGATTCTTTAGATAAAAGAATCATGTATCTCCATAAGCTAGATGAAGACAGGCTGCAAGATTTTGATAGGATCTCTACCCATCAGCAAAAGGTGAAATTTTTATTTGTCAAGAAAACCAAATCCAAGGATTTCAAAGTTAGAGATATTGTTTTACTATGGGACAAAAGGCATGAGCCTTAAGGAAGCCATGGTAAGTTTGATTCTCTTTGGCTTGGTCCTTTCATAATCAGACACTTTGCTAGTGAAAATTGTGTCTATCTTGATTACATGGATGGATCTTCTCTCCCACTTCCTTATATGGGTAGTACTTGAAATAATTCAAAACTTAGGTGAATAGGAAGTCCTTTGTATATTATGTACAGTGTGTGTTTTCCTTTCCTTGCCTTTTTTTGTTGTTTTTTTTCTTGCTTTTGTGTGTTGCCTTCTGTTTTGAGTTGCCTTTGACTCTATTTCCCAATGGATAAGGCACTAATCTTCTTCCCCAGAGTTTTTCTTGAAATTATTTTCTTGCCTCGTTCCTGAGATCTATTCAAGTCATCCCTAGAGAGAGCCAGTTGTTGTTCCCCTCAAAATTCCCTTCTTTTGAAAGTCAAAAAATTTAAAATTTTTGAGTTGACACCCTTCGGTAGTGTTTTAATAAAGTAAGAAATTCAAAGAGTTAGTGAAAAATCCATTTCTTGGGGTCATTTTAGTGACTTGTGGGTCTGTCAGACATTTTTGTCCCTCATATCCCAAGTACTGGCGGGCCTCCTATTTTCTGATCAGTCGAGTCAGACATTTTTGTCCCATCTGTCTCAAGTACTGGCAGGCCTCCTGTTCATTGATCGTCCAATTTCCCCGCAAGTCTTTGTCTGTCGGATTTTTCAGACTTTTTCAGCCCATCTGTACCAAGTACCGGCGGGCCTCCTATTCATTGATCAGACAATTTCCCCACAAGTCTTTGTCTGTTGGCTTTTTTAGAATTTTTCATCCCATATGTCCCAAGTACGCTAGAGCCTCCTATTCATCAATCACCAGCATTTCCTGCATCGACCGAATCGGCTCTTCATGTCCCTCACATTTCTGTGTCCCTTGGACTGCCCGTACTCTTTTGGCCCACATCACCCGCATCAGTCGTATCGGCTTTTCATGTCCCTCATGTCCCAATGTTCCTTGGACAATCTGGGCCAATTTTTTCCACTTTTTCTACATTTCACCTTTTTGAGTTGGTGCAAGGTGCATTCAATGCACATTTATGATCTTATCTCTCCTGAACAACTATTTAAAGGGGCAACCATCTATGCATTTTTCACATTGCCTGCTCATTATCTCTTGCCCACGTTTGTGCAAATTGAGCCGTTTGTCCACCTGCATGTATCTACTTGCAATATTTATCATGAGCCTGTTCTTTGAAAGCCATTCCTCTGATCACCATCAAAATGAAGATCAAATTTCAAGGGCACGAGCATCTGTCCCCTTTGAAGACTTCTATGCCCAATATTAGAGATAGCGAAGTTCAGCATTTAGATTTCAATGATTTATGGGGTAGATTAGCATGTGACAACCCTACTCCCATGGCACAAATAATAAATGATAGTGGAATCATGTACGATGTTGGTTTTCCTCTCTCTTTCCAATGTGTTGACATCATGCTTTCCTGTGAAGCTAGTTTCAATCCAGACACCAAGGGGGTTGCCAATGTGCACTGCGAGTTGATTGCAAAATTGGACACTATCACCATCGTTGCTAATCTACGCATTCCCAAAACAGAGGAATCTAGTATTCTCACTCTCACTCAGGCTCAGTATCTGTTCGATCAAGACAGTGAGAAATATAAAGCTTGAATAGAAAATCATGGCTAAAGTGCCCTAAGAAAGGAGTGTCTTGACTCTCCAAGGAATTGTTCAGGGTCAATTTCAAGGAGGAACTATCAGATATCATCACCTTGCTCACCTAGATTATGGGAATGCCCTCTACCAATGATTTCCATTTTTGGATGTGCCCTTTCATAAATATCATCTGCGAGGGTAAGAAAAATCTGAATTGGGCTGAGATTATTTGTGAAAACTTGACTGAATAATTGTTAAATGATCAGCAAACTAATAAGTTCTACATGACCTCCTATCTCATGTACACCTTGGCATCATCTCGTAAGTGGCTCGGTTTCACTTTCATTGAAGACAAGAAGAATGAGCCCATCTATGCATATTGCCCTTAGTTTACCCTCAAGGTTATTAATCATAATTTCAGAAGGGTAAATGATGCTTTCACCATGTACATTTTGAGGCTCTTGGAGGGAGACACTGCCACAAGGTTCTCTGATGAGGATAAGGCCTTGATAACCAAGTATGGGGCTTTCTTCACTCAGTTCTAAAAGTTCTCATACATCAAGTTGGCTTGTTTTGAAAGCACACCTCTCAAGCTTCCCATGTTCTGCAATGAAAAAATGGCTTTGGTTGAGGTGTGCAGGCAGCTGGACAAACTTCATAGAACCTGCTGAGATAACAAGATTTTTGGTCTTCATTTCCCTATCACCTTGGGAAATTATACATGAAAAACAACTTTGGATTCCCAAAATATAGAAAGGGCTATTTCTCCTCTTACAGTTCACTTCTTCAAGCCTAGGACTTGCTTTGATCTTAAGAGATACATTGATCAAAATCTCAGAATAACTCATCATCATCGTCCTGACACTGATGATTACTAGGTTGATTGTGATGATGATTTTGAAGCTAGCAGGAGGTATTTTGGTAGATTTTCTCTAAAGTAGATCATTGACTTCAACCTCTACCAGGTGCTTGAAGGGCTTAAGGACAATGATGAAGATTTGCAGTCCTTCGAGTAGGAAAGGTCGATAATTCACACTCCTCTGGAGACCATAGATTGGTATGTGAGGGAGAAAGATGACCTCAATGAGGTGATCAACCCTATCTTCGTAAGAACTAAGATTTGGTTTGACAGAAAGGTACGTGACCTTAGGATGAATAAGGGAAGATCCTCTTCAAGAGATACTTCCACACCTATGAAGGAAGTACATACACCTAGCACTGAGGTACTTGAGAAAACTCGTTCTTCTTCAATGAAAGAACATAAGTTGTCTACTCCTTCCTCTTCCACTAAAATGCATCAGAAGAAGGATAAAGAGGTCAAACAAGAACCGGTTGAGGAAAAGACTCTTTTGGAGCAGTCAAAATTGCATGTTGGGCTAGAGAACATTATTTTTCTAAGTGAAAATGATGATGATGAGATGAAATATCTAGAAGAATATCCTGAAATCACTACTGAGATAAAGAGGGAAGGACCTAGGATTGAATCTCCAAGTTTAACAGTATCTTCTGCAAGGGAAACCCCTGAGGTTACATTTACTTCCCCATTGGAGACAATAGTGGCTCACACTCTGAGTGCTATGAGTTCACTTGTACTCGGGTCCCTTGATTCTTCTGTTTCTTCTTCTTCCTTTGCATGGGTGCAGCCCCTAGTTGACATAAAGAAAAGGAAGTCTTCCTCCAAATTAATAGTGCATGATTTTGATGTTGTAGCAGCTCTCCTTGGTACTACCCCCTCCTCCTCTAGCAAATAATGCATAGATCACTTTGAGATTGATAACTAATGCCCAAGGCCAATAGTTCTTAGAGGTTGTAAAGCCCAAAGTAGATAAAGAGGGGAAAGATCTTTTGATCTTTGACTTGGAGCTTTCCAGAATTCCAATGGGAGAATCCAAAGTTCATAACCTTCGAGAAACTATGACTAAATTTATTGAACTAGTGGAGAAAGGAAAGCAAACCATGGAGCAGTTGGAAAGCACAATCAAGTTGTTTTCAACTTTATTAAATCCTTATTGACAAAGGATAAAGTTTTGGATCTAGCCCCATTGGCCGCTCTCCCACCTCCCATAGTTCTTATCCAAGACGAATTCCAAACCATCAAAGACTTCCACAATTATTCTACTTATGGGAAGGCTGTTGAGGCCATGGTGGATGATATGACTATGGTAGGTTTAAAATTTATTTAGGAATCCTTCAAATCTCGCAAGAAGGTGATCAAGTTGTAGCAGAGACTCACTTCCTCAATCAAGAATATGGACAAGGAGTTGAAAATTTGGAGTGGATGTATCACAGATCTCCGTTTGATGGGTCAAACTGATGATAGGATCTTGTTGGCCAATAATGTGTTTGATGATATAAATAATAACTTGTCAAAGACATGGATCTTTAGCATCGAATGGAAGATAAAAGTTTTAGAAGAATCTCTAGGAGAATTAAGAAATGTATGGAAAAAAGGGGATTCCTTTAAAACTTGTGTTTCATCCACTTTCAAGGATATTCACTGCCATTTTTAGAATGAAACCATAGGTGCATGCTTCTCTCTCCAAGAAATCAAAGCTCAATTTAAAACCTTTGTCAAGGATGATTTGTTCAAAGAGCAGTCTATAACTAAAGAGAAAATGAAGGACATTTTTTCTCTCCATTCAGCTATAGCCGAGGCCAATAAAGAATATCTAGAGCATAGTGAGTTTGATAAAGACATGAAGAAATGCCTAAACATGTGGACTCGTGCTACGTCCAACACAACAATTCTAAGGGGAATGGAGATACTGGAAGCATTGAAAAGATTCAAGAATCAGATCCCCCAAAAAGTGGTCCCTCCTCAGCCACAACCGGATGCCTCCACTTCTGTCCCTTGACTTTCTTCTTCTTCTTTTAGTTAAGACTTCTTTGTAATTTAATTAAGGACTATATATTGTATATTTCCTTAATTAAACTTTTGGTTAAAAGAAACGGTTACTAAATGTAACCACTTTGTAAGCTATATATTGGGCTCTCCACGCCATTCAAAAGGGCTAGAACTCTGATAATTGTTGAAAGTGTAAAAGAATTAAAATCTATCACTACAAAAGGTTTCCCTTCCTGTTTCCTATCTACATCTACTTACTTTCTCTCTAATCTATCTAAATTTTTTGAATCATTAATCTAATGCGTTAATCTAAGCTTTGTATTCTTATGGATGTCATTTCTGGAACTTTGTGTCTATGAAATAGTATCTGATAGTTTAATATGAATTATTTTGTTCTATATATTATCCTTACTCAGCATTTATTAGGAACTATTTTGCTATCTATATTTCCTCGGAATGTTGTTATGTTCCACCTTTTCCCTATCTTAGTTCTTATGTTCTTTTGTATTGATAATCAACCTTTACATTAAAACACTTTCATGATATCAAAGTTCCTCATCAAAGTTAAAAGTTTTACATTTGTAAATAGTTTTGTTGTTTACTTTCAATAAAGGCACCTCTCCCATTAAAGAGGAGGGACTTTCTGTCCCCTGACTGTTGTTTTCATTAAAGTCCTAATTTGACAACCAATAGGTACATAGCCATGCAATTACAATTAATAAATATATTTTAATGCTAAAAATAGATTGAATTCCCACGAGTTAATTAAAAACTCGACGCATAGGTAACCAACGTCGGTTCTAGCTAATCGTCACCAGTTCCTACTTGCCTTAACCGATGCTAGTTTTCCCTTAACCAATGCTGGTTACTGTGTTTTCTAGCAAGTTCAAATTACACACTAAAATGAAGTAATTGAGCTCCACAACTCAACAGATGGGTCTAACTCGAGGGGAAGGGGAAGTGTAATAAGGTTTCTTTCAAGAATTTGTATCAATATAATATGTGGAACCATGGGAAGGGTGCTAAATGTGTGCTGAGGTTACTGTAGTTGGACCTCCTTAGAAGAAGCGATAGTGTTAACAATAACTAAAGTATTGGTTGGTTTTGTTGTAGATTGTTTAAATGACGTCTTGTTAGGAAAACGGGTGGAATATGAAATCTTCTCTTGATACTTAAGCTTTCTGATGGATAGGAGTTTATTCTCACGAAGCTTGAGAGTGTGACAAAGGTGATCAAACGAAGGAGAGGATTTGAAAATAACACTCTCTTGTAGATGTGGTATTAAACTTTGAATAAATAAATCATGAAGCTCAGAGTCAACAAGCACGTTTGTCATCTTACCTAAATTATTCTTAAATCTTGAAACATAGTTAGCGAGGTGTTCATTTGAGCCTTGTTTAAGTTGTGCTAATTGAGCATAAGAAATCTTAGAGCCAATGTTTATATAAAAATGAGTGAGAAATGCATTCGCTAAATGTGTAAAGGAGGTTACTGAGTGAATGGGTAAGTTGTAAAACCAACGCATCACATAATCATGGAGACTACGAGGAAAAAGCTTAGGTAAAAGGAGATGATCATCAGCGAAGTCAAGGAAAGTAACATGAAATTCTCTAAGATGTTCTTGTGGGTCCCCATGTCCATTGAAGATGGGAAGTTTAGGGGTGACAAATTTAAGAGGAAGTGAATAAGAAGAAATGGTAGGAGCGAATGGATTATGCAAAAACAAAATAGAATCCAAGGATGGCAATGCATTGGAAGTGGCCTATTGTAATTTACAAATTTGAGCGTTAAGGTCATGATAAAAAGAAGTTAAGTCTTGGTTACCAACTGATGAGACATGGTGTACATGAGAAACTAGAGGTGGTGTAAAGTGGTGGGTAGGAGTAGGGATAGAAACATGAATTGTAGAAATGGGAGGAAGAGTAATAATGGGTGTTTGAGTGGAAACATAAGTGGGTACGGCTGTAGAAGTGGTGAGTTCATCCAAGTTAGTATCTTCCTCGCAAACAACATGTAAAAGTAAATCTAGATCTTGGGGATGCTCAGCAAGGTGAACATTGATATCCTTGAGGTGAGCATCAGTAAACTCCTCATGAGAGTGAGCCATAACAAGATAAGAATAAATTCTAGAATAAAATATGGAAGAAAGGAAAGTCTTAGAAGCATGAATGGTCGATGCAGGTTCACCAAAATGATTAACTAAATTGGACTAACTATGTAGTGCTCAGATAGTTTATCTAAGCTATGCATAGCTGTACTAAAGTAAATTAATGTAGTAAGGAAGTATGCTAATTATCTAAGCAAATATATATAAAATGAAATACTAAACCCTAATGTGCAAGAGGGAAGAAGAAAGAACTCATCTGATTAACTTAAGCATGTCAGACTATTTTGCAGTGATGAACAAATAATTAGAAAGTAGGAATGACTGTTTCGAGGTCCTACAAAGGATGGATATGGGTGATGTGGCTGGACTGGGGCACCCACAGGCACTCTGGTAAGTAAAACAAGCACCTTGGACTAGGAAAAAGGTCTAAAATTGGTGATGGGTGTCATTATTCCCTTCATTTGATCAACTTGTAGTTGATGTCATATTAAAACCAGGGGTGTGTCTGAAGCTATATGCAACAAGTGAAGTCTCAGGTGAACTAGTAATTAATTGTAGTTATTATAATTATTTTTATTTTTTCTTTTGGGGGGTTTTGTAGTGCCTTAATATCTTCTTGGCCAGAGCCTTATTGAGGTTAAACTGTAAGCAAATTACTAAAATAAACACACATTTCTAAAATAAACAAACTCTACAGAATTAAATACACTACTTGAAATAAACAAACTTTGTAGAATTGAACACACTGCTAAAAATAAACACACTTTACAAAATTGAACACACTTTTAAAATGTTGTTTAAAATGCCTTTAAGGAAATAAGAATGTAAAATATAACACCTGCAGGGATAATAGATAGCTTAACGTAACCGAATTTAATTAATGAATCAAAAGTACTACAGAATTGCCAAATAACCTAATTGTACAAAGTACTTGAAAATATAAATACCAATGAAAGAGAAGATCCTTTTTCTTGGAGGAGTGGGCCCTTGCTCCACCTTGAATCAGGAGTTAACACAATATATTACTCTCAAAATTAAATGGTTATTCTTATTATTGAATTATTTAGTCTTACAAAACTAACTGGAGGATCCCTCACATCTATCTTCAGTTCTCTATATATTTTTCCATCTGAAGATTCCTTTTCAATCATGAGTGTTCAATAGCTATCCTTTCACCTACATATTCTAGTTAAACTAAATAGTTCCCAGAGTAGATATGAAATTTAGAAAACTAGTTAGATATACAGTTGTTGGTCTTACATATATATTTTGGAGTGTGAAGAACCGAAAAATTGTTGGTATATTTTTTATTGGAAGGCCCATTCTTTTCTCTAGAACCAAAATTTGATAGCGTAAGAAGATTCCCATTGATTCCATAACTTTGGAGAAGTTCCGGAACCAAAGTGAAACCTTCCAAAACTAACTGCTAAAGTTCTAGAGCTAAGTGTTGGAGTTCCGGAGCTAAGCCGCATTTTAGCCAACTTCCTCAAAAAGATGTTGGTTACTTAACAATTCGCTTATCCTGACCAAATATGACCTATTTATTCCAAAAATTGAATTTCCACACAATTTGTTAGGAATTATAAAGTTTTTAGACATTTGAACTAAATCAAACAAAATATGGACAATTACATCCTAAACTTATATTTAGATCAAACAAAAGTTATGAAATGTAGACAACTTGATTAAAAGGGTAGTAAAATGAGAGTATTCATTGCACATTGATGAGGCATATTTTAGCCTCATCAACTGGTCTTAATAGGTCTAGGAGATGACTTTTATTCTTCGCTTCTTATCGCATTAATTTCTCTGTTATGCGTTGAATGCTCAAAATATTCCAAGAGGAAGAATAACCTACAAAATACCCAAAAGGAAGTATCAAAACCCTAAAAAAATAAAAATGCAACTGAATGGGTTAACCTGACCTCATTTACCAAAATATTGGGCTTACTAAATGGAGTGTTGCACTATATCTCAGACCCAAATGTAGTTCTAGTGAGTGTGTGTGAATATCGTGCCCTAGGTGTTCTTGTGTCAGTTGCACTTTGTGAAATAACAAGCAATAACTAAATGTAGAAAATGTAATAGAATGTGTGCATGGAATAGAATAGAATCCCTCCCCCTATGAAGTGTGATGCGTATATCCTAGCTTGTGCCTTGATGATGGAGCTATGTGGATGTTAATGCAATAGATGGATGCAACTCTAGATGGAGTGATAGTAGTAAATGATGCTAGGTCCCTCATTATGGTCTCATAACTTTATATTTATAGGGTTTTCTTGATATAATTTCGTAACTAAACCCAAAAAGGCCGACCACAAGAAAGCTAAAGATGTAAAATGGCTAGAAAGAGCCCAAAATGTGGAGGGAAGATTTGAAAAGGATCAAGGCACCCCAGGTGGGACTAGGGTGCCCATGAGCACTCCAGCCAAGGCTAAAATGATGGGAAATTACCAAATCTGACTGGGCATGTGGATTGAAAGTGGTGAGAGTGACGAAGTAAAATAAAATAAAATAATATGGCCAAAAGACGAGGGTTAATTGATACTTTCTTTACTCAAGAACCTTCTAAATAGTAGTATGAGACCGAGATAAATAATGTCTAAAGTGCATGATTTTGTGACTATAATTTGTAATAACACTTTAAAGAGGGGAAAATTCAGTCACCATAAAAATACCCATTACACATTATAACGTCCAAAAATACTATTAAATCTATTATTCACCCATATCCCATTTCAAGAATTAATTTAATTAATTCTATTCCACTCACTATACACTATACACCCCTTTGGCTAATTTGATTAGCTATTTAAATAAATAAAAATCAAATATCTACTCACCTTCCACTCAACTCCACTTCACTAGCCAACTCACTCAAGCTGACTAGTCACCCCACTCAAGTTATAGAATCCTAAAAACATGGAAGCAAATATGCACATACAATTTGGAATAATTCAAGAGTAAACTAATTTGAAGTAAAGCCTCTTTATTTCTCATTCAAAGAGCCAACTGCAAAAAATAAATCAACCATGTTAAATAAGGAAAATGAAATCAATAGCCTATAACTCAGTAAATTCCGCCATCCTCAATCCATGGCTTCTTCTGCATCTATAAATAAGACTCTCCATTCCTCTCAAATCATCATTAGAAGCTTGAATAATTTGTAGTGTTACTCTGTCAATTTGTTGTTTGAAATCACTCTTGCACACTATTATGTTGTCCAATTGTTCACCAAATCATACAACCACTCATCATTGCTCGTATATTGGCTTCACTTCCATTCATAATATCTTAGAGTAACCACAAATAAAAAGGAATCAGTCTCTCATCCGGATCCAACAAGAGCGTCACTCGGCCCCACTCTTTAACTGGTTCAATCTAAGGTTGCAAGGAGCTTGTTTGAGAAAGGTTTGCACTTCCTTATTATTTCCTAAATAAATAATAACCTTACCTAAATAAATAATACTTATTATTTCCTGCAGATGTATGGTGTCAAAAGTCACAATTATAACACTATCATCAATGCTTTAAAAAGAATAATCCCTCATAATCCCACTTCCACCTTTAAATCCATAGAAACAAAAACCCACATGCAATAAACACATTTGAATCAATATCAGGATCCATTGTTTATTGAAAAATATAACATCATAGCCATATATTCAATGTATGGAACAATAATCCTTGTGTATATTCAACAAATCAATATAATATTCACCATGTAAACTTGGATATTAACTTCCTAATAAACACCACTTATGTAAATTTGGGTTATTCTTTAATCATTATGTGAACTGATACTTAATGTATATATAAATATTCAAATAGTTTCTAGTTGTTATGGTAAATAAATTATAGTTGTATTTTCAATAATTTCATTGTATACTAATATAATAGAGGGAATGCATTTTGTATGCAATAGTTCATCTTGCACATGCTTGAAAAGACCCTATTTTTGCAATTAAATAGATTGTTTTTGTTTAATTTGTGGTGAATGGAACATTAAATATAAAACATTTAAATTACTCAATATAAGTTAAAATATGGCTGTAATATTAGTATTACTTGTGAATGTGCTTGTTGTAAGAGAAAAGTAGACAAAACATCAAAAAGCCACTCAAATCTAGGCTAACCTAATGACCCACTTGGAGATTCAAAATAGAGATAAATATAGCTTAGGAAAAAAATTTGAGGATGGACAAATAATGTGGAGAGTTGAGGACAGACGAAGACAAAATTAATAACAACATTGAATAGAGTAATGGTGCGCATCTAGATTTTATGGATCATATAGGTGTGGTGATGTTTAGATGTATTTACAAACTATCAACATACACTTAAATTGTTGAATGTACACTTAAAAAAAGCTTATATTTTTTCCTTTGAAAACATTGTATTCCTCAGAAAAAGTTCTATCATATATTCATTCATTTAAGTGTTTAGGGGAGAGGAAATCGTTGCTGAGCATGTCAAAATTATTGAACATCTTTTGTCAAGATAGGTTGTATTTAGTTAACATATTCAATGTATATTCAATAACTTTAGTGCATATTAAAATTTTGAATGTATAGTAAAAAATGGAAAAATTGCAGCCGTACATTCAATATATGTTTAGTAAATATTGTAGTGTATACACAACCAGTTATTATAATATTAAACGTTTATAAAATCATGAAACGAAATTACCACAAACTCTACACTTCTTTGGAGAACATAAGTCGTGTTGAAGACTACACTCCTTAATTAAAAAAATAGGGCTAAAGCCATTAAACATGCTACAAACAGAAGTTGTATCTGAACTGATAAAGGGCTAGAAAAAACATCTCATGTGTCTTGAGCAAAACATAATAATAGATATCCTTTTCACCAAGGGGTCAAAGCATATAACTATGTCCCACTTTTTTGTAGTTTTTGTACTTTCAGAAAACTATGTCTGACAACCAAAACATGACCAAACACATATGAAATGACCAAAAATGCATTTTTAAGAGGCTATAAATACCAAGGTGCAGGGTATCCAAAATTTACCTAATTTTTTAAATTTTTATAATATTTTTAACTATTTATTTACTAGTCATATTTTAAAATATTTATGGCCACAAATTGGGACACACTTGTATGCTTTGACCCCAAGGAAAATTTTAGTGGCAAATATTCGTTGATTCACAAATATTTCGTTTTTTGAAATTTGAAATTGGTGAATTTTTAGGGTGGGAATTAGGACTGGGTCGCCAATTTTTTTTGGGTAAAGTTAATTGTAGAGGTCAATTCACCATTCCCGTGAAACAAAATTTCGTGATATTCGTCTTTATGTTGTCGGCTAGAAGCATTTTTTATACTACCGACCGAAAACATAATATACAATGTCGGCTGGTAGCATAAATTATGCTACCGATCTGTAGCAATTGTTTATGCTACCAACTGACAACATACATTATGTTGTCGTCCGGTAGCATAAAAAATGCTAACGGCTAGTAGCATATTTTATGCTACCTGTCGGTAGCTTACGAAAAAGCTACTGTCTGGTAGCATTTTATAGTGATGTTAGACTAAAAAAAGAGTACATGATTTTTTTTTGCTTATGCCATATTTTGGGAGGACATATTTCTCATTGCGTCGATCATTTTAGCTGCTAACACCAAAAAAAATAAATAAAAAAATCCCATACAAAATTAGCAAAATATGTATATTTTTTTCACAAAAAAACACTTTTATTTTTATTTAATTTTTTTGCGCCATATTTTGTGAGGACAAATTTCTTGTCGAGACGGCCACTTTAATTGTTATTGTCAAAAAATTACATATATTATTGGCCAACATCATATACTATCAGCCGACAACATAATATATGTTGTCGGCCAGTAGCATAAAAAATGCTATTGACCTACAACATATTTGTATTTTCTTCATATTCGACATTAGCACGGAAGTCAATTTTCACAGATTTGTGAACGAATTTCTACGATTTTTTTTTTGGGGTGGGGGTCTTAAAATTTTCCCTACTTTTCACCTACATTTGTTTGTATAGGAATGGAAGTTCCTTTTCAATATCGATGGCATATGATATTTATTGTATTCTTGTGGCAATGCTCAAATAAATGTTAATTTTTTTCCCCTCTCTTCACATATGCAATTTCCTGTAGATGTATGGTGTCAAAAGACACAATTAGAACGCTATTGGCAATGTTTCAAGAAGAATACTCCCTCATAATCCCACTTCCATCTTTAAATCTGTAGAGACAAAAACCCATATGCAATCAACACATTTGCAAGCAATAAGTAGATGGGGTCCAATGTTTGTTGACTAATACAAAATCACAGCCATAGATTCATTGTATGTTCAATAATTTCAGTGTATACTCAACCAATCAATATATTATTCTCCATGTAAACTCAAATAGTAACTTCCTCAAAAACATGTCACATATGTATATTCAGGTTATTCTTAAATCATTAAATGTGAATTGGTACTTAATGTATATACAAATATATTCAATGTATATTCAAACATTCATTACATATTTAAATAGTTTCTAGTGGTTATGGTAAATAAATTATAGTTTTATATTCAATGATTTCATTGTATATTAATATAACATATGGAATGCATTTTGTATGCAATAGTTCAGACTGCATGCTGAAAAGACTTTGTTTTTGCAATTGAATACATTGTATTCATTCAATTTGTAGTGAATGGAACACTAAATATCTACACACTGAAATCACTCAATATACATTAAAAATATGGTTCTAATCTTGGAATTACCTATGAATGTGCTCATTGTAAGAGAAAAGTTGACAAAACATCAAAAAACCACTCAGATCTAGGGTAACCTAATCACCCACTTGGAGATTCAAAATAGAGATAAATATAGAACGAGATACAAAGTTAAGGATGGACAAACAATGTTGAGGATTGAGGACAGACAAAGACAATTAATAACAACATTGAATAGAGTAATGGTGCGCATTTGCCTTTCATGGAGTAGATAGGCGTAGTGATAGGGAAGACATTAATAATGATTATATTGTTTAGGTGTATTTACAAACTATCCACATATACTTAAATTGTTGAATGTACACTAAAAAAGGTTGTAATTTTCCCTTTCAAAATATTGTATTCCACAGTAAAAGTTCTATCATATATTCAATTATTTCAGTGTTTAAGGGAGTGGTGATAGTTGTTGAGCACATCACATTTATTGAACAATTTTTTGTTAGGGTGGGTTGTATTCAATTAACATATTCAATGTATATTAAAAAAAATTAGTACATATTAAAAATTTTAATGTATAGTAGAAAATGAAAAATTACATCCGCATATTCAATGTATGTTTAGTAATTCTAGTGTATATTCAACCAGTTAATATAATATTAACCGTATATATTCATATACCAATTGCCTAAAAAACACAACATTAAGCATATTCAGTTATTCTCTTACTATTACTTTAATTGATATTCATTGTATATGCAAAACATTCTTTACATATTGAGACATTTTTTAGGTGTTAAGGTTACTAAGATTCAACATATATTCAATAATATCATTGTATATTCATATATTAGAGGCCACATATTATGTATGCAATAGTTCAACATGCATGAATGAAAAAATCCTGTTTTTGACATTGAATACACTGTATTAGTTGAGTCTGTGGAGAGTGAAAGAAAAAATAAGAACATGCACTGAAAAAATAAATATATATATATACTGAAAATATATTTGCAATCTTGGTATTTCTTGAAAATGTTCTCATTGTATGAAACCCATAGAAAAAATATTTAAAAGTCACTAACACTTGGGCTTACCTGATGACCTACTTGGCATTTGGAAACAAAGAGCGATATAAAATAACAAATAGTGTTGAAACCCTTAGAGGCAGAGTTTTTGAGATGTGGATGGACGCTATTCATACAAATATTGTAGTGTAATGTACATTGCATATAATAAATAATGATTTTTTTGGGTAGTTCAGAGGGATCGACGAATACTCACAACCTTAGAGCTTATATGAAGCTATTATCTCCTTTTTAAGGTGATTGTCATTGATCAACATCTAGAGTGGCGAGTTAATGCCCCACTCCAAATGATGTGAGTAAATTATATGACAACTATTTTATTTATAACAAGCATCTCAACATATGTTCAAAATCCCATGATTATTATGTGAGTGAGAGGCAGAAGTTGTGGTGCCACAATGGTGATAATGATAGGAATGGAAAGCTAGGCGAGTAAAGGTGGTGGGGATGACGACAACGCTAGGGGTGGAATTATTAATCATAAATTATTAATTAAAACTAATTAAATAACATAATATAAAATTATTAAATGAAAACCATATGTAAATCAAAAGTACAATATAATTAATAAAAAATAATTAAAATATATTATTAATCCAAAAAATTATAATACAATTCAATAAAAAAAGTATAGTATCAACCAATATATTAATTAATTAACAAAATTTAAAATTCAATATAATTTTCAATAATAAAAATCAAATTATAGTTGAACCTAGTGAGAGATTCTATAGCCGATTTAGTGATAGGGCAAATGTCCATAATTGATATATGTGATGGATTTATTTAATGATAAGATAACGTTAAGATCCAACTATTGAGCAGTTATAAGGCCCAATTGTTAAGGGCCAAATGTTTTAAATATATTTTCTTGTAACAATCTAAGTTCTTATAAACTATCATTTACTTACAAATTTAGTGTTGGCCTAAAGATGCATACCCATCACTATATTTGATTATAGATATGATATTTATATTTATATTTCGAGAATGTCTTTGTTTTCTAATCATAAACCATTACAATAATAATTTTAAGTTATCCTTAAATTTGTCACTATTCATACAAATATTGTAGTGTAATGTATATGGTCTAATAAATAGCGACTTTTCTTTGGTAGTTATGAGGGATTAACTACCTAGTAATCCTACTTTACGAAGCTATTATCTAACACATAGCAAGTGTCACCAATTGACCTCCACAACAGCGTGGAAACACCACATTTCACATGTCATGAATAAATTAATAATCGAACTCATGGTCTATCGATCACAAATACAACAGCTTACCATTGTAGCGCAACCCTAAAGACAATAATATTTTAATAAAATACTCACCAAAAATAATATAATTTAGAAAAAAAATTAACAATTATATTTATTAATACAACTATTCACCCCCACAAAAAAGGAGAAAGAAAGAAAGATGAAGGCATAGAAACACATCACAAAAATACCACAAACTCAACACTTCTTTAAAGAACGTAACTTACGCTTAAGACTACAATCCTCTCTTTAAAAAAAAGTACAGGGCTAAAGACCATAAACATGCTACAGACGTGAGCCTTTTCTGAACCGATAAAACATCTCACGCGTCCAGAGCGAAAAAATAAACAATAAGTATCCTTTTCACCTACATTTGTTTGTGTAGGTATGGAAGTTCCTTTTCCATAGCGGTGGCATATGATATTTACTGTATTCCCGTGGCAATGCTCAAACAAAAGTAACTTTTTTCCCCCTCTTCACATAAAGTTTTGTTTGCATTTATGGAGACGATGAGGTTAGTTGATCTGCAAGCAGAAGAAATCCGCTTATAAACCCCACTCACATTGGTTTTTCTTAGATTTCATTGTGGTTTTTAACATTTCTTTTTGCATTCTAAATTGCAGAAACTGAGTTGCATAAAATCTGTTTACAAAACAATACAGCATTTGATTGTTTGCATAGGTATATCACCTTGTAGGTTTCTTTCCCTGGAGAAAAACTGTGAAAACTCTCTTTCAGACTCTTTAAGGAGGGAAAATATGGCAAAAGGAATTGCAAATGCAATTGGTGAAAGAATTCGTTGGGTTGGACAAAATCGTTTGTTATGCTCGTTGTATTTAACAGTGTGCTTCCTGCTTTTTATTCCACTGGTTAATATTTTCATCTTCTTTTTTCCCTTGTTGGTATCTACCACCCTCCTTGTTGCAGTACTTCATAACTGTGGTTTTCCTGGTTCTTGTTCTTCTCATTGTACATGCGATAAGAGATGTGGTGATTATGGGTTTATAAATGAGTCACAAATAGTGGAGGGAAATTACGCTGTGTCTAAACATCACATATGTTCAACAGTTGATTATACTATGATTGATGCATTCAAGGAAATGATATTTGAAGATTTGGCATGCATGTACATTAACAAATCTAATGGTGTGGAGGAAGCGGAAGGAAGATCAGGGTTAGTGCGCAGTCATGTAAGTTTGTGAAGGAAAAAGAAACTTGTAGGGAAGCTTCCAAAGGAAGATCAGAATTAGGTGACAGTGTTATAAGTTTGGGATGTGGTGAGAAAATTGTTAGAGCAGTCATGAATCTTGATGGTGAGGAAGTGGTAGATTTACCTCAGTCATATATATATGAATCATAATGAAGGTGGAGATTCACAAGGGCTTTGCCTCATAACAGCCTATGACGAGAATTGAGGATAAATAAAAAGGAAAATAAGTCCGCAAGGTGGAGGACGAGTCAATTAATGTATTTGTCTAAGGTTTTAATTTTCTTCATATTTGCAATGCTGTTACAAGAGGAAGGATGACAGAAGTCGTCGACCACTTAAAATTAAATTTTTTTTGTCTTTGCTGTTATTTGAATGTTTTCTTTTTCCTTTCCCCCAATTTTGGTCATAACTAAGGCAGATTACGAGGTTTACAATGTTTAGCTGGCTAAAGCTTCTCTTACATTTTTGGGATAATGAAAATAGAAATGAATTCCAAACACACTATAGTAAAAACATCCGTAAGTTTGCTATATCACTCTTGTGGGACTTTCAAAGTCCGTATGCATTTATTTCAGTTATTACTCCACCCTCAAGGTAGTTTAAACCTTATAAATGATGTTTGGCCAACTAGTTGCAACAATTGTTACAAAAAAATAGTAAAAATGGCTCTCAAATGTACGAGGAAGTTTGTCCCCAAGGTTTACGACGAGTTAATGAATCTTACTCTACTCCAAATATTTTGATTATTGATGTTTCTATTGAGCCTATTATTGAGTTGTATGACAACAATTATTTGATAACCTACTATGTTGTCCATATACCCTTGTAAGATTCCCTTTAAACATGGATTAAGCACCTCTAGGAAACAATGCTATCCATGTCACTGCCTTTAGGAACCTTACCAAAGATTTCTTCCTTTTCTCTTTCAACGAGTCCTTGCAAGTCCAAGCTCTTCTTGTCAAGTCAAGATATTGATCTTGGGGAATACCCTTGTTGTTCTTTCACCTTGGACTCGAGACTGTAAGGTCTCTCAATAGGTCTCTCTCAAATTCCCCATTTGGGTTGAGCTTCGTGGCCTTCTAGTTCCTCTCTAGTAATTTATCCTAGAGAATGTCAAGCTCATTGTGCATGTTATATGTCATGAACCCGATCATTTCTATTTTGATTGTCCCATCAAATGGGTTTGTGTTGAGGTTGACCTAACAAAAGACTTGAAAAAGTCTTTAGATATTCAAGTTGGCTCTGAGTGATCCTTGTAAAAGGTCACCTAAATTAACTTTCCTAACACTTATTTTAGGTGTTAAGCCCTAGACCATATAATCAAGGACTATTCTTCCATGGCTAGACCCAAGCCTTTAGTGGAGAAACAATTAGTCAAAAAGCCCAAAATGATTGGCAAAAATGATGGCTTGATTACAGTAGGCAACAAAAATACCTCCATAGGAATCAAAATTCCTTGCCTATAGTATTAACAAACCCCAATCTTATGCTCACAAACCATAAAACTCTCCCACCTTACCAACACTTTTTCCCCTTATCTAAGACCAACTAAAACCATTGTGAGATAGTTCTAAGAAGGTAGGAGTCATTAATGCTAGGAATCAATTGAGTTCATCTTAACCTACTCAACATTTGTGTAGTCCTCTGCAAGGCGGTAACTTCATGGTAACGTTTTGTTGAGAGGATCAAATGGGGCTAAGAACTATTCTATTTCGCTTGAGGATTTTATCAAGCCATTGAACCAATGTCTTCTTTTATCTAACAACTTTTCTAATTTAGATTATATTTCTATTTTTTAGGATGGATAAGAGGAGCTTCACTTGGAAATTTTTCCTACATGAATTTTATATCTTGGAATACAAGAGACCTCACAAAGTTCTAAAAAAAAAGTGTTTTAACTATTAGTAAATTGGAAAATAAGATAGTGTCTATTTGTAGGAGGTTAAAAAACACATGTTTCATTCTCCAAACTACATTAAATTGCATTTCATCTAACTTCACTCATTTTCATGCTTTGTATGATGACAACCATGATGGTGCTAACATATCAATATCTCTATGATTTACACCTTCAATGGCTACCTCGGGGGAAGATCTGTCACTTAAGGCATTATGGGTCCTTTTGAACATTAATGGATGCTCTATTGGAATAATTTATACTTATACTTTCAATTATGACCTAACAAGAATGATGTTACATTAATATTGAGATGGCTTGCAGAAAACTTGTCATATGCTTTTACTCATATGCATCATTTTTAATATGATCAAACATCTTGAGGATAAAGAACGGGCCCTTCTGATGTATGAGTGTATTATGGAACATGAAGTGTGGTTTTATTTTAAAAACTAGTGGAGCTTGAAAGACCCTCTCCTGCGATAGCATTCATTTACTCCCCAACCTTAGTTTACTTGGTTCAAATTGGTTTACCTATATCATGTTATTCTTACTCAGAAACACATTTTTTCTTTTACTAATTCTAGCACATCAGTTATTATCATTCAACAATAATTTTTTCTTTCCAATCATATTCCTATCACCTTCTAGCTCATCTAGGTTAATGTCAAACTTGGAATTTCATGCAATCAATTATACCTCAACAGTTCATGTCTTCAACATAAAGGTATCATCTAGCTCATTTCTTAGGTTTGGAATTTAGTTCCACATGCTTCTTACATTACCAATTGGATTTGGTAGTGGAATGCAAGCATTGATTATAGTGTAACTTTTCCTCCACCATTTTTCCAAACAATTTTCTTAGGTTTGTAAGAAATCTAATTGTGCGCTTCATAATGAATTAAAATGATATTATACTACTTGGAATGCAACCTGTTTAATCTTAGGCTACAATCTTTAGTTGTTGGGATCCAGCACAAGGCAAATGTAACTAGAGGAGATTAGATACATGCCTATTTATATTTTCTTAGGTGGGTGGTTGTGGCTCCAAACAATTTCTTCAAATCCATTCATGAAAAACATGATAGAGAGAATATTAAAGCTTTGCAAACTACACGGACATGGATCACTAGCTTGCCCAATATTTATATTTCTATTATGGAACACTACAAAATAGATTTTTAGGCTCAAGCTTTCACCAAGGAATGATATTCTTCTCTTCAAAAATGTTTTGATGTCATTCCTTCCGAGCTTTCACCCTCATCTCATATGCAATGTGATTCTCCACTCACTTTATAAGAGCTTCATGTGGTGCTACAATTCATGGTCAATGATAAAGCCCTGAGCATTGATGGTTTTCCCCATGAGTTCTATAAAGCTACTTGGAGGTTTCTTGCTCCTAACCTACTTCAAGTCTATAAGGAGGAAATAACTACACAATTCTAAGGGAAAAATATCAGTAAAAGAAATATCAAATTCATAACTAGTTTTGGTGATCCAATGTTCATTACCAGTTAACATTCTTTCATTCCACTTAATGTCTTGTATAAAATCATTGCTAAAGCTATAGCACTACACATTCACCACATTCTCCCTTATATTACCTTACCCAAAGAAATAGTTTTTATGAAAGTATGGTACATTCTTGACAACATCATTATTGTTTGGGAAGGAATAATGGACCCATGCTTCTCATCAAAGGACTATTCTCCTTAAAATGGATATTAATAAAGTGTATGATTGCATCAATTGTCCATCCATCCTCTCCATGCTTCATGAAAAATGGTTGCAAGACTCCCAAAGTATTTCAACCTACAACATGAGAATGTGGTAAATTTCTAGATAATGAAAATTGGACTTTAACTTTAAGATATTGAAATTAAACTTGAATTGGAATTTGAATTTTGCAAAGTAGAGAAGAGAGAGGAAGGAGTACAGTTTTGTTTTTTTAAATCAACTATTCCTTCTGAATGTAGAACACTATGCCCCTTTACAAATCAAATGGAGATGGAAATTATAACATCACCCATGGATAGTCAACGGTGATCAAATCCCTATTTGGAAGAGCTTAGAACTAGGTTGGGATCTAGTAGGCCAAACTTGAAATAAAAAGAGAGCATGGGGACATAGAAACCCCAAAATATGAAGATAAAAGATCAATAGTAAATTAAATCAAGAAGCTTGGGCATGGTAAATCCAACACTCAAATGAGGGTTGTGAGCGCATGGGCTCAAACCTAAATCATGTCAAGAAAATTGTGTGTCCTCATACCCAATCATGTAAAAAATCTTGGTTGTCACTAGACCTAATGTGATGGCCACTTAGTATCACTACACCAAACATCTCAAGGTTTTCAGGTGTCACTAGACGCACCATGCCTAAACCTCATTGTTGCAGATGGATCTACATTAATAAATTCTTGAATTTCTTGAACTTGAAAAATAGAAATAACATATGTGAATAGAATAATCTATAAAGTATACATGAAATAGAAGTGAAATACTAACCGTTCCCATAGAATTTTTAATAAAATACAATTAATTTTTATTATAACATGTGTTGATATACATTAATTCTTGTCTAAACTACTACTAAATGTGTATTTTTCAAATAAATTATAGAGTTGACTATAAAAAAATTTAGTGAGACATAACCGTCAATGTTTAGGACACTATCATACCACACTTCTCTTTTAATGTACAATACCATCCCTATATAGAAATTCATCATGTTCCTATTTGTAACCATGTAACGCATTCTTGTATTCTATGATTTTTTAATTAGATCTATCATTTTGATTTACATTTATATTTCTGTAATAAACCCACAAAATACCCCCTCTTTTGAGGCAAGGGATATATATTGTAGATCACATAGATCAAAATAGTGAAAGTGTCTCCTGATAACACCCTAAAATTTTTCAATAAGACTAACTAGTAAAGGCTAACACCATAATAGCTTAGAGCCAAGATCAAGCGTAAGAACGAAACATCATGATCAAAGCTTAAAATCATGCATCAATGGAAACTAAATCAAACATTTTATCTACAAACATCCTTACTATGTGAGATGATTACTTAACATAGACCTAATTAGATCTAAGGGAAATCAAATTATGTTTGTTGCTACTCCACAAATGGTGAGAGGATCTCTCTAACAATGGCTACAAGGCCATATTAGATATCCCTCTACTAACCAATATGAAGATTGGATGCAAAGATTAAGCAAGATAATCCAAGCAGGAAGTAAGGCTCTTAATCATATTTATTATATGATATACTAATCAAAGTATGGTGTAAGGTATGAAGGTAGGTTCTTAGTCCTTTTTATAATTTTCTATTTGAGGAAAACTTGCATCTTGGTGCATGTGGGACTAAAAAGGATAAATTATATTAAGACTTGCTAATCATGATTAGTGAATTAACAAGTGATTAGCATGTGACGAGCCTTAATTAACCACTTAGGGTCAATTAAGATGTTATGATAAAGCTTTTGAAGCCTTGTGAGATGTCTTGGAGGGAAAAGGGGTGATTTTGAATGGTTGAAAGAGGGGTTTGAGCTAATAATAGGGTTTATTGATCAAAACAAGGGTAAATAGGCATAATTAGCTAATAATTGCTAATTGTTTGTTTGGAAAACGATAATAACTAACGATGTTTCATCAATTGGCATCTACAATGTGATAGAGCTTAGTTAATCAAAAAAGCATTGCTAATTAACCAAAATAGAGGGAAACGCTAGTTAATTAGTGGAAATCACTAATTATAACGAAAATGGTAAGAATGAGTGTAATTAGTGTGCTTTGAGTAATAATACTGCAAAAGTGGATTTTAGGGTATACCTCATGGCTCTTGTCAGCGACATATTGCTTCCTGACAAGACTGATGCTCATTTTTCTTCAGGCCTCATTGGTATGATACATGGCCTCATGCATGGAGAGGTTTATTGTTGGGGGCATTACATACTAGCCCATTTATATGCAAATTTGCACCTGATAGCATACTATGCTCATAAGACCGTGGGTCTTGCCACTTTACTTCAGATATGGGCATAGGATCATATCGCCATATGGTGCTTAGGAGGAGCATCACGAGCCCAGGATCTTGGTGAGCCATCCATTATGGGCTAGATTCTAGACGTTGATGACATTCATAGACATATGGGAAACACACCCTACAATGTGTGGGATTTAGACAATGAAGTTAAGTTGAGTACTGTAGCCATTGATCACTTTATTATTGGGAACATGAGCTACATCCTTGAATGGTATAGAGTGTAAAGGGTCCAGCGATAGCTCAGTCTCATTCAGGGGATTCCCAATGATGAGATGTGGTACGGGTGTAGGTCTAGAGAGAGCTTTCATATGGGGGCGCAGATCCAATTAGGATGAGCCCAGGATAGTTTTTCACAGGTGGTCCCACTACCTTGGGTGTGTAGTGACTGTATATATTAGATCCATGGACTACTGTTGATTATCAGGGATGGCACACCATATTATTACCACTATACCATAGGTAACGATAGATGCAGAGAGAGTTCCAGCTGCACATGGGGTACATGGCAAGGAAGCTCCATAGGTCGTGCCACAAGCATGGGGCAAGTGAAAAATTTGGTTAGACATTCAGATACATATACCAGTACAAAAACATGTGTAGGTAGCACTGCAGCAGGTCATGTTGGAGCTCAAAATTGCACCTTTGATATTATCAATGAGGATCATGAATTTTGTGGAAACATGGGATTTTTTCTTAGTTATGGGACCTACGAACTGAGGCAGGCCTCCAGAGAAGGATGACTTCCTCTACTTATTGCTAACACTAACACTACTCCTAAAAATAAAAGAAAATCCTAACCTAAACATGCCAAGGGACCAAGGATAGAAGGAGATGAAAAAAAAGGGGAAATCCTAAGCTAAAGAAGGTAATAGCACCAGAAAAGGGTCAATCACTCTCCACAAAGGCCACAGAAAGAGGGAAAACTTGGGCGAAAGGGAAAATGGTCTCACCGTGCAGATAAGAACCACATATATCCATCTTTATTCACATGAACAACACATGAAATGGAGTCTATAAGTAAGATGGAACACACAACATGACGAGAAATGAAAACAAAGAGGTAAGGAGAAATAAAACACGAGACCAAAGGCAGAAAGATAGCCATAAAATCTGATTTTATTGCTAAAGGATGCACAATCACTTACATTCATGGTAGAAGGTGAAAATACATTACAGAGACAAAACTCAAGGTCTGAAACCCGTGGAAAGTTGACCACCCTTTGGACATGGTATTGTTACAACAAAAGAGAGATCCATTTTAATGAGCGAAGCTCTTACATTTATAGAAAATGAAGTAGAGAAGAAAATGATAAAGAGAGAGAAAAATGAATTTGAATTCAACCACCAATATTAAGTTCTCTAAAAAATTTGGGTGCCTCTAGTTATCCACTTCAACACGCCATTTCCCAAAGATGGGCACACATACTGCGTTAAATGATGGTAGTTAGTACCACCTAGAACTGCATATCTTTACGTGTTAGAGATGTCTTCTATCTTTCCACCTTAAAATATCCCCTTTAGTTTATGAAATCTGATTTTAGTACATGGAGGAGGTCAATATTCTTTGAATCATATCAGATTCTAAATTTCCATCAATTTCAACTCTCGCAGAAAACTGTTGTCCTCCTTGTTACGCAGGTCTTCAGTTTTAACTCTGTATGGTTTTGAGTTCCACAAATTTGTCTTCTTCACTCCATGGTTCTACCATCTCTTCCACTTTGACATGCGGTCTTCAAAATGGCGTGGATTTGATCAACATCCATAGAAAATTGTTCCTTCACCCCACAGATTTTCTGTTATGCCTTTATGTGTTGTGGATTTTTCAACATTCGCGGAACCCTTTTCATTGATCTATGGCTTATCTAAAACCTTTGCGGCATGCTGAAATGCTTCTATGGTCTGTTATTCTTTACCCTACAAATTTTGTATTGACTTTATTCCATGGCCTTCTAGTTTTGTCATGGCTTATCCTCTGCACTGTGTGGCATGTCTTTCTAATGCGGATTTATGTCAACATATACAGACTTCTTTTAGATTTTCTTTTACTCGTGGTTCTCTATTGTGGTGTACCATGGCTTGATAAAACATCTGCGGCCTACTCCAACTCTTCATGGCCTTCCTTCCAAGTCTGTAGCAATCCAAGTTATTTTATTTTTGCAAGGGGTGTAAAAATAGACAACATTTTTGGAAAATCACAGGGGTCATTTGCATGCTAGACCGCTAGAAGCACCGTTGGACTTGACCTCTACAAATAATCTATTGGGGCTAAAAAGTACACTTTGAAAGCTACCCCAAACTCTGATTACACCATAAACCCGTAAAAACTATATATAAAAGGAAAAAATCATACATGTCACAAGAGAAACATGTAGAGTGTGCACAAGCACTTCTTCTATTGAAAACAAACCTACTCTACCCTACTCTAACAAATACAAAGAGAAGCTAAAAAAAATCCCGCAACATGCAGGGATAAGTAGCTTCCCTTCTTTACAAAGTGTGGCCATGTGATTAATTTGGAAATCAAATCAGATGGCAGAAATGAAAACATAATCCACACTTCCTCTTTTATCAAAGTATTAACTATAAAAATAACATATACCTCCTTCAGTTCTTTTGCATCTAGTTGAAGGTATTGCAGTTAACCTTTGGTACCTTGATGATCATCCTCATGCTCTGAAGTGAGCATGACTGGGATACAGCCTTATAAATCCATAGAGTGATTCTCATGATATGCCCATTTCTTTGAAGCTCATCCCCATGGATGGGGACATCCTGCTAACTTTCTTGAAGAATAGAGTTATTTGCAAATTCATTTGAATCTTGTTTTATCTTTACAAATAACTCGTGAAAGGAATTTGCCACCTCCATGATGATTGAGATGTCATCATCCTTCTCTTCCTCCTTCATGGATGGATGATGAGAAATCCTTGCAACAAGAGGGTCGTTATGTTGGAAGAGAAATGGTGGGGCTGCAAAAGTAATGATCTCAATGGGTTCTTCTTCATCAATGTAATCTTTCAAGTCTGCTATAAAATCAACCTCTTCATGATCAAGCACTACAAGACACTCATCTGTTTGATCTGTGACTTCCTCCAATTTTGATGTTGCGAGATGAGATGAATCGGTAACCTCTATGAACACAGTGCCATCATGCATATTACATGTAGATTGTTGGTCATCTTCTTGTGGTTGCTCTACAGTTGAATCATATTTGTTCTATGGATTTATTAAACCTGTGGCTTCATCCAATGTTGCATGGATTTGATATAACCTCTTTGGATCCTTTGCTTCATTCTATGGCTCAATTGAAGGTTTATCCAGCAATGACACATCATCAGGCTCAAAATTTAAATCCCAATTCCTCATATTTTGTATGAATTCTTCTCAGTTGGGCTCTTCAATTGGTTTTTGTATTGTTTGTGGTGGAGGGGAAGGTGTAGGATCTTCTTATGGAGGAGATGTAGTTTTTGAAGGGAAGAGGCTATAAAAATGAAGGTGGGATGGAAGAGAATAGGATGGAGAAGGGGGATCTCAATGGGAGTAGACAAACAAGAACTAGGAACATGGGAAATAGGTTGAGATGGCATACATTGGGAAGGAGGGATAGAAGGGCTATAAGATGATGTACAGTAACCCCATTGACAGGGTTTCCTAACAACTGATTGATAGGCCTCTATTTTCTTTGACCCATTTTACAATCCATGACATGATTTCAACCAAAAAATGCATCTTCTGTTGAGGGATGAACTAGTTTGGTGCAAATCCTATCCACGGGTAGGGATTTCTAAAACCAATATTGGCCACCTTTACTATGCATGTAACTTTGGCCTATGTCATGCTCATCTCCATCTCTTCAATCTACCTTTGGAAATCAAAATCTTCCATGGGAATGCCACCATCATCTGCATAACCTTGTTCTTGATAAACATTTTGGTTACATGAATAACCATATGCATCAGTGGAGGGTGGGTTATACACATATTTTTCTTGACAGGATTCATAAAAATGATTCAGAAGAGGATTTTGAAATAGTGGGGATGGTGGGGAATAGTCTTGTTGCTACAAATGAGAATACCAACAAGTGAATGAAGCCATGATTGCATAACTTCATGAATGGAAGAAAATGGAAAGATATGGAAGGAAAAATGGATGGAATGAAAGGGAAAGGTCTGTAACTCAAAATAATGGAATATCTGAATCATTGGAGTCACCAGATATGCTTGAAAGTTTCCTCCAAAGGCCGAAATCTTCACCAAGTGCACATCAAACTCGATGAAGAGAAGTGGTAAGTTGCTTCAAACCTACCCCACCAGGCATGCCAAAACTATTGGAGCTCAAAATCACACCTTGGATATGATCAATGAGGATCATGAATTCTGAGGCAACATTGGATTGTCTCTCAGTTGTGGGACCTGTGAACTGAGACAAACCTCTAGAGAAGGTCTGCTTCCTCCACCTATTCCTAACGCTAACACTACTCCTAAAACTGAAAGCAAATCCTAACCTAAACATTCCAAGGGACTAGGGATAGAAGGAGATGTAGAAAAATGGGAAATCCTAAGCTAAAGAAGGCGATATCACCAGAAAAGGGTTGATCACTCTCCACGAAGGCCACAAAAAGAGGGAAAATGTGAGAGAAAGGGAGAATGAGCTCACCATAGACAAGAACCATGTTGATCTGGTTTTATTCACATGAACAACACGTGAAATGGAGCATGTAAGTAATATGGAACACACAACATGCAAGAATGTAAACAGAGAGGCAAGGAGAAATAAAATGTGAGACCAAGGCAGAAAGATAACCACAAAATCTGATTTTATTACTAAAGGATGCACAGTTGATTACATTCATGGCATAAGGTGAAAATACATTGCAAAGACCAAACTCAAGGTCTGAAAATCATGGGAATTTAGCAGCCATTTGGACATGGTGCCGTTACAATGAAAGAGAGATTTGTTTTAATGAATAGAGCTCTTACATTTATAGAAGATAAAGGAGAGAAGTAAAGGAGAAAGAGAAGGAAAATTGAATTCAATTTCAATCAACCAACATTAAGTTCGCTAAAAAATTTGGTCGCCTATGGTTATCCAATGCAACACACAATTTCCCAAAGATTAGTTCCCATAATACATTAAATGTTGGTAGTTATGTCGCCTGGAATTGCATCTCTTTACGTGTTAGAGACATCTTTTATCTTTCCACCTAACAATCTCCCATTTAATTTATGAAATCTGATTTTATTGTGTGGAGGAGGTCAATATTCTTCAAATCATTTCAGATTCAAAAAATGTGATTCTAAATCTCCATTAAGTAAAAATCCCGTGGAAAACAGTTGTCCTCCTTGTTATGCAGTTCTTCATTTTTAAATTTGCATGGTTTTGAGATCTGCGGCTTTGTATTCTTCACTTCGTGGTTCTACCATATCTTCTGCTTTGACCCAAAATCTTCAAAATGGCATGGATTTGATCAACATCTGTGGAAAATTATTTCTTCACCCCACGACTTTTTTGATATGCCTTTATGTGTCGTGGATTTTTAAACATTCGTGGAACCCTTTTCCTTGATCCATGGCTTATCTAAAACCTATGTGGCATGTTGAAAGGCTTTCACAGTCTATCTATTCTTTACTTTGTAGCTTTTTATTCACTTTGTTCCACATCTTTCTAGTTTTGTTGCGGATTATCCTCTACACTACGTGGCATGTCTTTCTAATGCAGCTTTATGTCAACATCTACAGACTTCTTTTAGATTTTCTTTTACCCGTGGTTCTCTATTTCAGTGTACCACAACTTGTTAAAACATTTGCAAACTGCTCCAACTCTTCGTGGCCTTCCTTCCAAGTCCACAGAAATCTATTTTTTTCTATTTTTTCAAGGGGTGAAAAAATAGACAACATGTCCCACAGAATATTTCGTTATATTTGGGTCCTTTACAGGTGCCACTATCACCTTCGTGTGCACCGACTCCACAACACATACACCACACAGTCCACCAAGATGGGATCCCATATAATTTTGGGATGGAGGAGGTGGAGGGGAGAAGGCAGATTTAGGATATGGGGGATATTGAGATGATGATGACGAAGGATGGGGGTTCCCACCACATATTCTAGTGGGGAAAGGATGGGGATCACCACGTGCTACATAGGATATAAGTGATAGTATTGCCTTGAAGTAGTAATTAGAATAGGTAGTAGCCCAACAGCTACAGGTTACGAATAAGATATATCAACTAGTTGTAGAGAGGATTCAGTGGACCATGGAGTGGACTCAGGCTCATGTCGATATAGTTAGAGTGACAAGAGAATGTGATGCTCTATAGTGGGCATCAAAAATAGTTGGAATGTAGTATATACTACTAGATCTGATGACATCTAGTGGCGACGCATCCTATTAAATGTATTTGTATCACAAGGAAGTCCTAGAGGGACAGAGGGATATTCCTTTAATTCAGTTAGCCATTAACAGGTTGCTGTCGAGATCACAGAGGACCTCACACTCAATGAGGTCAGTATAGTAGCCTTTAGTACAATAGGCCTCAGCACAACATGGTTCATTGCAACATGATGTAGCACCTTCCGCGGGTCCATCAAAGTAGATTCCCCCACCTGGTGGTAAACCTGGTAGTCCGGGCATGGGAGAGAGTTAGGGTAGACTCCTCTTTTTGATGTACTTGATGTATATTTTTGATGTACCATCTTGATATGAAGGCACATTTTTGTACGGATGTAAAATATGTATTTTTTTATTATGCCTCATGATGAAGCCACATTTTTGTATAGATGCCCATGATGTCTCATTGTATCAGATGTATATTATGACATATTGTTTTGTACATAGACATTTACATTCATATGGATGATGATGATGATGGATTATGTTTATTTATCACATTCTATTTATGGGATAGTATGTTTAATCCATGTTTTTATTATGGTCTATGTTTGAGGGGGGGACATAAGGTGGTCCTTCTTGATCCACTTGGCGATATTATATGATGTTAGCTTAGTATACATGTTTAATTTTCATGCTCATGATGATGTAGCTTAGCCTTTATTGATATATGATGTATAGATGTGATGATAGATGATATGATGATGAGATGATAACAAACTGCACAAGTAAACAACAAGCACAAATTAATCAAATCTAATCAAGACAACACAACTATATGCCAGTATGTAAGATAAAATGAATTCAATGTAATACACCACAAATTAAAGTAATACTAAATCTAAGTAAGAAAAAGAATCCAATTTAAAACACACAAGATGAAAAAGTAATGCAGCCAAAACTATACAAACCAACAACTAAAGTAAGCAAACTACTACTTTGATTTTGCAGGACTATTTTGAAATGTTTTTCGCTATTTTTTGTATTATTTTTAGACAATCTTCTATTGTTTTTGAGTTTTCTACAAAACATATGTGAATTTTTTGAGTTCTCCAAAAAGTTATACAAATGTTTTTTATTTTTCTAAGAATTTTTCCAAAGCTTATGTGTAAGAATATGAAGAAACATGGACTCCCCTAGCGTTAGATGGGATGTACAAGGGAAGAATGCCACATGTTATGTGTAAGAAGTGACGATGTAAAGTTACCCCCAACATAAGGTGGGAACACTCAAAGTCAAACTCTTCACATTCAAAAGTAGGGTCATTCGGATCAAGGCTAAGAGGGATAGGCCGAAAAGGACCTCAGATGTAGACAAAGACTAGCTTAGGATAAAGCTATCATAATCCATACCTAAAATGCTTGTGAACAACGGACCTTCCAGTGGTGTCGGAAACCATTTTTCACCAAAGGACTTGTCCAAAGTGCCACCATTGCGTGGTTTTCACTTTTGGACATATTTTTCTCTTTTTCTTTTTCTGTTTTTTATATTGTTTTGTTTTTATAATATTTTCGGGATCTAACACTTAAGCATAGAAATGCTTAAGATTCATTACATTCATGGGTTCCCAAAGTTCCTAACCATTTGAGTAAGCAAACTTTTAGGCTCTCAAACCAAACTTAGTGACCGCAACATATGGCCCCAACCATTTAGGCTCATATTTTATCTTCTTTTTCTAGTCCTTTGTTGTGTTGAAATGATTTTATTTTATAACCAAGTCTCCTACCTAAAATCAATGAGGTATCACTCTTTTTTTGTAACTTCACCACATCAACCCTAATACACTTTAAGGTGATCTAGAGCATGAATTCATTTATCATCTAATAGCTCCAAATCTGCCAATCGAGATGCTCTGTAGTCCTCCTCTTCATTTAAGTAATCCCTTAGCTCTATACGTAAAGAGGGGAGCTCAATCTCTAGGGGTAATATGACCTTTCATGCCAAATACTAGGGAATATGGAGTGGCATCTGTAAGAGTGCGGATAGACGTTTTGTATGCCTAGAGGGAAGGTTGAATTTATAAATGTTAGTTATGGCCTGTTGTATTCACCATCTTCTCCATAATACAGATGAGGGTTTTATTAGAAGCTTTGGCTTTCCCATTACCTTGAGGGTAATAGGGGGTTGAAAATTTGAGAGATATTTGAAAACATTGACACAAAACTTTCACATTTTTGTTTTTAAAGAAATTACCATTGTCAACTATAATGGCAGAGGGGATACCGTATCAGCAGATTACGTGGTTCATTATAAACTTAGATATTTGTGCACCTTTGATGTAGGTAAGAGGAATAGTCTCTACCCACTTTGTGAAGTATTTGGTGGTAGTGATAATGAACTTGTGGCCATCAGAAGATGTAGGATGAAGCTTACCTATAAGATCGAGCCCCCACTTTGAGAAAGGTAGGGGTCTTGTGATAAGTTGTAATGATTGCATCGATGTATGTATCAAATTGCCTTACTTTTGACAATGCAAGCATTTATTTACATATTTATAGCAATCATTCTCCATGGAAGGCCAATAGTAGCCTACTCTAAGTATCTTCTTTTCTAAGATGATCTCATTTGTATGAGCCCCGCAAATGCCTTCGTGCACCTCCTTGACTGCTAGGATGGATTCATTTGAATTGAGATAGTGTAACAGATTCCTGTCATAGCCTCAACGGTAGAGAGTTCCTCCAAGTATGGTATAATGGGTTATACATTGGATGAGGTTTCTTTTGTTGGCACGGGAAATGTTTGGGGAAATGTTCCATAGTGAAGGTAATTATAGATGTCACTATACCACGGGGAAAAGGGACCAACAACTTCACATACCAAACAGGAATTTGGCATGTCATGTGCTGGTGTTTGTAGATGTTTGACGAAGAATGACATATCGTTGTTCCTAGGTGGGATACTCAACATGGACCCCCACTATGGCCATAAAATTTGTTGCTTTGTTCTTTCCTCTTGGGATTTGTTTAAATGCAATCTTCTCAAATAACTCCTTCAAAGAATCAACCATTCTCTTTTACAGAAGAAGTTTCTCATCTTTAACTTTATACTCATTTGTTACCTATTTTATAATCAGCATAGAATCACTAATTATATTCACTTTTCTGATATCCCACTTAATATCCATCTTCATCCCTACAATAAGGGCTTCATATTCTGCTTTATTGTTTGTACATGGGAACCCGAGTTGGAATGCTTGAGGGATCAATTCTCCTAAAGGAGTGATCAACATAACTTTGACACCTAAACTATGAAAGGTAAAGGAGCTATCAAATTATAGTTTCCATATAATATATTCCTCAAGGTACATTTTAGATGCATCTAGTAGTTCCATACTTAAAGGTTCAGTACTTGGTAGTAGGGATTTAACTAGTTGATATGCTAAAACTTTTCCTTTTAGAGATTTCTGGTGTACATACTCGATGTCAAACTCACTGAGTAAGATGATCCAATTGGCCATCTTTCCTTTGAGTGTTGGGACTTTGACAATAAGTATTTTAATAGATCACCATTTTGAGATAAGCTTGGCCTTATTATTTAGCAGATAATGACGTAGTTTCTGAAAGGTAAAAACTACAGCCAAGCAAGCCTTTTCTATCTGTGGGTGGTTGATCTCGTAAGTGATCAACGTTTGGCTTAAGTAATACACATATTTTTCTTTCTAATCCTTCATCATATTGGGCCAACAGTACCCCAATTTCAAAGTGTGTAGGCAAAAATATAGAGTAGTAATGGTTCACCTACCATGGGTGGCATTAGAACAGGGGGTTTGGACAAATATGCTTTGAGAAAAGTAAATGATTGTTGTTGTTCTGGTCCCTAGTGAAAACTGGCATCTTTCTTGAGAAGATGTGTGAATGTGTGACACTTGTCTACAAGCTGAGAGATGAACCTTATAATTGCTTGGATCTTTCCTTGTAAGCTTCACAGTATTCTGATATTTTTCGGAGGAGGCATTTCTGTTATAGCAGTAACCTTTGTAGGATCTACTTATATTCCTCTCCACAAAACAATGGATCCTAATAGTTTTCTAGATAACACGCTAAAGACACACTTCTTTGGGTTGAGGTGGACCTTGTAGTCCCTTTGACGCTGAAATATGTGTCCCAAGATCTCTGGGTGATCTTCTTGAGTCCTGGATTTTATCCAATATGTCATCCACATAATCTTCCATGATCTCACTGATCATGTCACGAAAGATAACAGTCATTTCCTTTGATAGGTAGCGCCTGCATTCTTGAGGATGAAGGGCATGACTTGATAACAGAATGTCCCCCATAGGGTGGTAAAAGTTGTCTTATGTTTGTCCTCAGCAATTTTTATATGGTTATATCCTGAAAAATCCATCCATGAGTGATAGAATCTCATAACCAGTTGTTGAATAGATAATCATGTCGATGTTGGGAAGAGGGACGCAATCCTTAGGAAAATTTTTATTTATGTCTCAAAAATTGGTACAAACTCTAATACCGAGAGGTTTCTTCTGCACTGGGACTACATTGGAAATCCACTTTGAATAGTCAATAGGCTTGATGAAGCCTACTACCAATAATCTTTCTATCTCTGCTTTGACCAACAAGGCAACACAAGGATGCATCTTTTAGAACTTTTGTTTTATGGTCTTGGCATCTAGGTGCAAAAAAAGATTGTGCACCACTAATACATGATCAATTCCTAGAATGTCTACATAAGACCAAGCAAAGATATCTGTAAATTCTCTTAAAATCAACACAAAAGTTTTATGTTCTTGAGCTGAGAGCGAAGCTCCCCACTTGACTATTCTAGGAAATTCCTCTATGCCAATATTAACATCTATTGTATCCTCCACCATTAGCTTGGACTCCTCCTCCATGCACGTAGGATCAAGGGGGAGATTAAGATCTTCTTCTGCCATAGTCGGTTTAAAGATATTTTCACCTTCAGGTTGGTCAACTATTTTGTTCGTTGATTGTTATTTTTTTTTGTCTGCAAGCACCTCAAAGAGATTTTCACTATAGGACTTGGACATGTTATTTTTGCAAGGATTTTATGTAAACCTTTTTCCCTTGCATATTTTTTTCTTAAATGACTGCATAACTCAGCCTCCTCCCAAAATTATGTGCATGCATTAAGTTGAATGGATAATCCTTACTTGTGGTCACTTATTGGAATACTAGTCATGAATGCCCAAGAACTCGCCAATAGATTCATCATTTTGAAAAACATCAATTGGTACATGTTGTTATTGGTCCCAATTCACAAGTGATGGGTAAATAAGTTTCAGTGTTTTGAGTGGTAAGGGATACAATGGGGAATATAGTTAGGATAGCCACATCAGAAAACATGTTCGTGGAGGTAAGGTGTTCATAAATACTACATCGGGAATTTGTTTCACTTTCACATTCAGATGAACTATCTTTGCATTCAGAAGAGGTATCCTCGACCTCTATGGGATGAGACCCATATGGTCAGACATCGATACCATATTTACCCACTCTTCGATGAGGTATTGGAAGAGCTTCCAATGTACCTTGTTCATTGTGGTTGCAACCACGTCCTTTGTATCCCATAGTATGCATCATTCAATTGGGGATAACATACTTAGGTGAATGGTAACATAAATCCATTTTATCATCTTCAGGATGAGATACGGTATCATTTGAGCAGCATTTTCTAATAATCCACCAGGAGTGAAAGCATCAAAAGGAAAATTTTCCCTAGATCTTTGAAATTTGTAACATAGCCTACCATGTGTTTTGGCTGATACGGGAAGGTTGTGAACTAGAAGGGTTTTTTGAAGATTATATTTTCCACAGCCATTTTCTCTAACCTTCATCTCCCATGTAGCAAAAGGAGACTCTGATGTAGAATCACCATATTCATTGGGAGACAAGGTATTTGTATCTACTCATGAAGCAAGGGCCTTTGATTGAACTGGAACAACTATCTTTGTAGAAGGACATTCATAAATGGTGGGGAAATAGCTTGAAAATGCTCTACAATGAGCAAAGGGTTGCTGGATCTCCATGAATAGTGAGGTTTTTCCTTCATGATGTAACTTTAAGCATTGATGATACGTTGAAGGTATGGATTTCATGGCATGAATCCATGGGCAGATGAGCAATATGTTGTATGGGAGCTCCAGATTTAAGACATGGAACTTTGTATCTTGATTAATATGACCTACTTCTAGTGATAAAGTGATCATATTGGCTAACTTCCGCTCTTCGTTGTCATATGCCTTTATGGTGATAACCTTTGTTTCTACATCAAATTCATTATACCCTAGCTTTTGAACTAGCTTTAGAGTACAAATGTTTAAACCTGATCCGCCATCCACAAGCACTCTTTTTACCTTCTTACATTTGATTATGACTTCAATATGTAAGGGTAAGTTATGAGAGGGATTTTCTTCTACGATTTCTATTAGACTAAAGGTTATACGCTCTATAGGAGCAATATATGCTACCATTTCCTAGAGGCGTGCTCAGTCGATATCAATGGACAATCCTAATTGCTGCAATGTCTTACAAAGAATGTCTTTATGAACGTTAGAATTTTTAAGAAGGTCCAAGATTGAAATTTTAGCTGTGGTTTTCTCTAACTATTCTAACATGTCATAATGATTGTCTTGAGGAGTAGGGGGAAGGAGCTTATAAAATAACTAGGTGAGCTCATCGTGTTGCCATGATGTACTCCCTTGATTTAATCTTGATCATGTTGATATGCTCAACAGGTGGATCAACATAACCTATTAAAGCATCAAAATGGTCTGTCTTTGAAATTTAATTATCATTCTTTGTTTGAGATGGTTGTCCCTGATCCAAATTTTTCCTTCCTTTATTGTGCTTAGGAAAAGGTTATTTAAAGATCCCTATGTTTACTTTGGGAGATTTGGTAGGGTCGGCAGAATCTATTTCTACATCGCCACTTTTGATTAAGTCTTGAATATAATGCTTTAATTTCAAACACTTATCGGTCTTATGACCTTTGACGCAGTGAAATCCACAATATTCATTTTCCCTAAACCATGATGGCTTAGGCACGTCATCCCCATAAGGTGTAGTTTTAGGATGTCAAACCATGTTAACTACCTCTATCTATTTTAATATTAATGATAATTAGTCAAATAGAGGGGTGAAGGCACAACGTTTGTACTCTATAGGTGAGGTTACCTTTGTAAGTTTTAAGGGAGCATGGTTTTGAAATACTTGCACTCGTTTAGAGTCTGTTATGACATCACCTACGATGATTTTATTCTTATTAGGAAAAAAAATTGTTTTATCACTAGGTTTGGAATCATTATGATCACGCGAAAAGGGTTTTAAGGTCCCTCTAGCTAACAACGCTTTCTCTATTTGATTACCCTTGTTTATCACCTCTTAAACATGTGTTACCGAAATGCATTTGCAAGTGGAATGTAATTTCAGGGTGGAGGTTGGGTAAAAATATATTGATTAGTTGTTTCTATGGTATGGAGCAAGGGAAGTAGCTAGCTAGCCCTCGCCATCGTTTTAGGAAACTAGCAAAGTTCTCGTTATTTCGTTGTTTTGAATTACATAAAATTAACATGGTGACATCAATCTCTCTATTAAATGAGAAGTTACGTACAAAGAGTTCAACTAGTTCTCACCATGTAGATATAGATCCCTTAGGGATGTGTAAAAACCATTCCAACGCTTGACTTCCTAAACTTTGTGGGAAGAGTCAAATGAGATAGTTATCACTATATGTAACCTCTTAACACGCCATATATAAGTCCTTAATATAGTCTCAGGGGTTACCTTTTCCCTTGTATTTTTCTAACTTTGGACAATTAAAATGACACAGGAAAGGTACCTAGAACATGGCTCTATCAAAGGGATATGAGCATAAATCATCGAATTAGTACTTTTTGTTATTGCCTGTTTTGCCTTCTTGTAAAGCTATAAGGGCATTTTTCATGGTTGACCACTCTTGATTAAAGAGTTGGTCTTGTGTGGGTGGTGTTGGCCTGTATAAATGGTTAAATCTAGTTGTATCCCCACCTTTATTTTCTGCATAAAAATCCTCATAAGTTTCTTTACATCCCTCTCGACGAGGAGTATTTTTCTGAACTTGTGGTGCGAAGCTTTTGGTTTAGATTTTGGTATAGCTTGTTTTAAAGGTTTTGCATTTGTTCCTTGTTTACATGGGAAGCCAAACTTTTCAATTGGCGAGTGAGAGCTTGTACTTGTTGTTCTAAAGTTACCTCATGAGTGGGTACTTCTTATGAAATTTGCATGAGGAGGAGGTTGTCTCATGATGAGCATGCCCTTCATGGTCCTCACAATGAACTCCAACAGTAGGTATATGATATTTTCCATCATTTTAGAAAGGTATCTCCTCATCATTACTATCTTCTAGAAGTAGAGGCATGACCTAGATTTAAGATGTTGTTAATATTATGATGAAGGATGCTCTACTTCTTCTTCTCCACAAACCATACCGGAAATGAGAGAAGGGGTCAACCGTAGAGGGTAACCTTTCTCCTAGCTCTACGACACGCATTAGTTACCTCATGTTTGTTTTGGAACAAATAATCATCGATGTGGGTGGGATGAAGCTCAAATTCCAAATGAGGAGAATTCTCCTCACCACCACTATGATCCACCATGATATTGTCATCATAAAGTGGATTGTTACTTTCAAAGGGACTTATTCCTAATTTTGGATGCCCCATTCTTCCAGTAGGAGGCTCATAACGTGAAATATTCCACTAAGGTTGACTAAAATGGACCCTGAGTAGATTTATGCAACGTAATAACTTCAAGTCATCATAAAGAATGTTGAATATCAAATGGTCACAAATCTAAAGGATCAATATGAACCCAAGGATATCAAATAATAAAGAATGATATACTAACAACGTAGTATATGAAAAGAATAACCTAAGACAAGACAATTAAGCAAAGACTAAAATTTAGTCACAACAATAGTTTATTCCTTACATTTTTCCAATATAGGTTTAAAGAAAATAGTGACAACACAATTGTTGTTGAAAATCAGCAGCACCCCTGGATGTTGATCAGACTTCTAGTTTGACAGTTTTGGACATCCAGTGTGATTGCACAACATTGAATCCTCTCCCCAAGTGTGGGACTTGTAAAAATGGGAGAGGAATCTCTAGATTAGAGGCTGGTTCCTCAACTCCTCTGATCAGATATATCACTTACAAGTTGCAGAGGTTTGAATTCCTAGTTCCTACTCTAAATTCCAAGGGGACAAAGATAAGGAATGCAAGAAAATGAAGCTAATGCTAATGTGGTGATGCACCAAAGGAGTTGAGACACCTGATACTGACAATACATACACAATCCACAAGAAGACACAACACAAAGCATGCACAAATTGATCAAAATGTAATGAAAGATCAGGAAAACAATGGTAGATATATGAAAGGATTGAGGGATTTTAATCACAGAGCATATATTAACATTCCAGATCCAATACAATGCATTACAATGATCAAGAGGCAAAAAGGGGTTACTGTATTACATGGAAAGGTAAAAATTTCCACAAATTCTACCAAAAAGGAAGAAAAAGGGAAGTTGCAGAGCTGAAAGAGTGTCTCAACCTTTGTAAAAATGAACCCATTCTGGCTTTTACAGTGCAAGCCACGACCCCAGGAGAGAGAAACATGGGAAAACATGGGAGAGATTCAACCACCAACCAAAAACATAGTAAAATAACATGGGCATCCTTACAGGCCCATCCCCTAACATTTTTCGCCATGCTGGGAGAGAATGCGAGCCATTCTTCATTAAAAATGGTGGTTGAAACGTCATTTCTATCCATGACCACGTGCCAGAGGTGTTTTTCAATTTTCTCTCTCCAAAATCCATCAAAATTCAAAAATTACCCCAGAATCTTGTAGAGAATTTCACCAGCTTTCCATTGATATAAAGAACGTGAAAAACTGAGCTCTGGATCGAAAGATATGGCCGTTTGAAATTTTAGGGAAAAACAGGGCCAAAATGGATTGGCGGGCAAATTTTGAATTTTTCCACCTTTTTTGCATTTGGAAAATTTCCCAAAAAATTCCCATGCTCCACCATTCTGGGTGCCACGTGGCATGTTTTGATTGGGTGCGGGCCTTTAATGCTTCATTTTCCATTGTTTTGCCCTTTGGAAAATTTTCCAAAATTTCCCCGCCGGGCCGATGATCTGAGGACACGTGGCACGTGCTGATTGGACGCGGGCCTTTCCTCCTAAATTTTTCCATCACTGTTTGATCCTTTTTCTGACCATTGGACACATGGCAAAACCCCATTGGATGTGGGCTTTCCCCTTCAAATTTTCCTTGCGGGCTTGTCTTGAGTTTTTTTCCGCCACCGGACACGTGGCGAGATTCCATTGGCTCGCATTTTGGGGGGGCGATTTTTCCTTTGAAATTTCCTTCTTTTTCCCTTGGGAAAATTTCCCAAATTCTCCCCGCCTTCCACTAGTCTGGGACACGTGGCATCATCTCATTCATGTGGGCCCTCCGTAAACATTTTTCCTTTTGAAATTTGCAAAAACCTTTGGGAAAAAATCCCAATCTCCCCCCGTGCGCTCTGCCATTTCCGAGGTCCAGGGACACGTGGCTAATCATGGGTTGCCGGGGCGGGCAAAATTTCGTGGCAAAATACTTCACCAAAATTCTTAACTTAACCTTCCACTTCCGCAGTTGGGCACGTGGCCTGTGATTGGTTGCGGGCCTTTTTTAAAATTTTCCATTGCGCTAACACTTAGTCAAATTTTTCAATTTTTCCCCTTTGGACACGTGGCATAATCTGATTCACGGCGGGCCTGCGGGGCCAAATATTCCTTTTGAAAACTTTGCCAAACACTTGGTAAAAAAAACCAAGTTTCCCTCTGACCCCTGCCACTTCCTTGGACACGTGGCACCATTTCATTGGCTGCGGGCCTTTCAGGGGAAAATTTCCCACAAAAACTCCATCGAGCCATAACTTCAAAAATACATGGAGTTAGGAGGAAAACTTTACCTTTCTGGAAAGATGAGAAAGAGCTCTATCCAATGGTGCCATTTCCAGAAAGTTTTGAGTGCCTGAAAAGCAAAAAATTATGACTGAGGCACAAGAGAGGGAAGAATGAAAGGAGTTAGCCACAAAATGAGCAAGGGGCACATTTTGGATAACAATTTTGGTGACTCAGAGGGGTCATCTGCCTGCTTGGATGAAGTTACCAGTTGCCTGAAGCAATCCATTGGGCATGGAGTCATCAAATTCTCTGTTTGGTACCCCAACTGACTAGAACACTACAAGGAGGAAGATGGAGGGTGGAACATCATCTGATTGGAGCAAGGCCTGCAAGACACATTTCCAGGAACAGCAAGCTTGTGCCAAAGCACTTAGGGAAAGCAAAGCTAATCTACAGCAAAACAATGTGCACAAGCACTTGGAGGAATGAAAACCTAAGCTAATATGTACAAGGTGGAGAATTCCCTTCAGTAGCAATGCTTTAGATGGATTCCATTGACTGGAATCTACAGTTCTTCACCATCCAATGAAGACAATTGGAAAGCATTGCTGTCCTTACACTTTGTGACCATGTATGGGCCACTCCAAATGGCATCAAATTTTGAGTGCCTTCCCAGTTTTTCTCTATCTGCATCCCATTTTAACACTAGATCTCCAACTTGGAAGGATCTATTCTTGGCCTTTCTATCAAAGGTCTTCTTTATCAAAGCTTGATCCTTCTCCATTGCTTGGGATGCCTGATTTCTGATTTCTTGGAGCTCCATCAATTCTACATATCTGACCTCCATGGGCCCAAACTCCAACAACTCCAACTGTTTCATGAGTTCCAATGTTGGCAACTCAAGTGACATGGGAAAAATTGCCTCTCTTCCATAAACAAGCTTGAATGGAGAGTTACCTGTAGATCTCTTGGGAGTTATCCTATCAGCCCATAAGGCTGATTTCAACTTAGTATGCCAAGATCTCTGATTTTCATCAAGAGTCCTCCTAATGATCCTCAACAAGTTCTTGTTTGTAGATTCAGCCTGGCCATTACCCTGAGGGTAATAGTTTGATGAAGTGCTTAGGTAGATCCCATTCTTGACAGCCCATTCAGTCACCTTGGACCCAATGAATGCAATGCATTATCTGATATTATTGTAGCAGGTATGCCAAATCTGGTTGTTATTCCCTCATAGAAGTCCAGGATGCTAGATTCATTTGCTTCCTTGAGTGCTACTGCTTCAGTCCATTTGGTGAAGTAATCTGTTGCTGTTAAAATCCATTTGTGCCCTTGGCTTGAATTGGGATTAATGACTCCAATGAAGTCCAAACCCCATTGCATGAATGGCTGGTCAACTAAAATTGGATGCAATGGAAGGGCAGCTAGCCTCTCTTTACCTGTGAAGAATGCACAATTCTTGCACCTCTTGATCCATGCATAACAATCACTGAAAATCTTGGGCCAATAATAGCCAGCCCTCATGATCTTTAGAGCTGTCACTCTTGGTGCAAAATGACCACCAGCTGATCCACCATGGAACTCTTCCAACACCCTATGAATCTGATTTGTACCAATGCATCTCAGCAGCACTCCATTCACATCCCTTCTTGAACAAAACACCATCAACAAGGGCATATGGGACAGCCTGCAATCTGAAGTGTCTTCTTTTGGTCTTGTTCATCTCTGGAGGGCATAGACCTATGCTTAGGAAGTGCATTATGTCTTGGGTCCAGCAAGGAGTGAGGACACCATTATTTTCCTTTTGAGTGCTTCCTTGCTCATGGCTGTCTTGCAATGCCAAAACAACCTCCTTCTCATTGCATGCTTCCTTTTGTTTGTTCAAGACCAGCTGCTCACACAATCCTTTTCCTCTCACCAACTTGGTGACTTTGATCTCAATGTCATACTCCATGACACGAGTAATCCAACCTGCTCTCTTTTCATTCAAGTCTTTGTTGAGGAGGAAGTCTTTAACTCCCACATGAGAAACCAACAACTGAACCTTGTTGTTTGAAACTAGATGCTTGAATTTCTTCAAGCTCCTGATTACTGCAAGAACATGCTTCTCAATGAAAGAATATCTCACCTCATAGTCCTCCAGGCTTTGGCTGAAGAAAGCAATTGGCTGCTCATCATTGTCTTTGTTCTGCTGTACCAAAATTGCAGAAATAGTATCATCACCCCCAAATGCATAGAGGATGAAATCCTTGGAGAAATCTGGGTTAATGAGAGTTGGGGCTTGAGAGATGGCTTCTTTGATTGCTTCAAAACTTTCTTTGCCTTCTGCTGTCCATTTGAAAGCCATGCTTTTCTTTAACATCTTGGTGATAGGCTTGACTAGGGCTGCAAAATTTGGGACAAACCTCCGAACAAAATTTATTCTCCCCAAGAAACTTTGAAGGGCCTTCTTGTGGCTTGGCAATGGTAGTGCTCTTATGGCTTCAACTCTTTCTGGATCAATTGCTAATCCTTCTTTGGAGACAATGTGGCCAAGGAGCTTTCCTTCATGGGCTAGAAAAATACACTTTTTAGGATTCAAGGATACTCCAAATCTTCTGCACCTTTGGAACACTTGTCTCAAATGAAAGAGATGGTCTGCTGCATTTTTTGAAAAAACAGTGATATCATCAAGATATATCAGCACCATGTTGTTAATCAAATCCTTGAACGCCATGTCCATTGCTCTTTGGAAAGTAGCTCCAGCGTTGGACAGCCCAAATGGCATTTTCCTGTATGCATAAGTTCCCCATTTGGTTGTAAAGGCTGTCTTGAACTGATCTTCTTCTTTCACCATAATCTGATTGTACCCTGAATAGCCATCAAGTAATGAAAACCTCTCAGAGCCAGCAACAACTTGTAAAATCTGCTCCATGGAAGGAAGTGGATAATGATCCTTGAGAGATGCTCTATTCAAATCTCTGAAGTCAACACACAATCTGATTTCCCCACTCTTCTTTCTAACTGGAACCAAGTTGGCCACCCAACTAGAATGCTTGATAGGGAATATGATTCTTGATTCTATCAACTTATTCAATTCCTTTCTCATGAGAGGCTCCATGTGTGGATTGACTGGCCTTTGTTTTTTCCTGATGGGTTTAGTACTTGGATCCAATTCAATGGTGTGTTGAGCTAACTTGGGATTGAAACCTTTCAAATCTTCATAGCTCCAAGCAAACACATCAGGGAATTCTTGACAAAGTTGTATGAACTCATACCTTTCTTGCTCAGTTGTCACTTTACCAACTTGGAGTGATTTGCCTTCTTCCACCAAGATGGACACTGAATCTTCTCCCTTGACTTGAATGTTTGCTTTCTCCTTCCTAAACTGATCATTAGGATTGAAAATGGACTCCAAAGTAATAAGTCCCTTTGGTAGTTTGTTGGTTCTCAGCTGTACCACTTGGTCACCATACTGCTGCTCCAACTTTTCCTGATTTTTAGCTGAGAACTCAGCCTCTTCTTGCAAGAAATGGATGATTTGCTGATCATTTTCAAACACTTGCCAACTTACATTGTTGTCTGGAACTGAAGGCCTTACAATCACATGGATGTTTGGCTGTACCTTGTCTTTTTGAATGCTTTCAACAACGTCAAAGGCTGCCCCAACTGCTGCAAGCCTGTCAGCAGCTTGGTTCTCTTTTCTAGGAATGGATTTTATGCCAAAGCCCTCAAAATCTTCAATGAGGTCCCACACCCTATTTTTGTAGCACTTGAGTAGATCATTCTTGACAGCATGCTACCCCTTAACTTGGTTGACAATCAACTCACTGTCACCAAAGACTTGCAAGTTCTTTATTCCTCTCTTGATTGACCAATGCAATCCTTGTATCAAAGCTTCATATTCAGCAGTGTTATTAGAGCATGCAAACTGAAATCTAAAAGCTGAATAATACTTAACTCCTTGAGGTGAGCATAGCTCCCCCTTGCACCTAAAAATTACACTTTAATTTTTTTTAGGGGTCGGCTTCATAGCTCCCCCTCCTACACCTTGTTCTACTCCTTGATCCATCAAAAAACAACTGCCATACCTCATTGTCATCCTTGTGGTTTGGCTTGGTGATGCTAGGAATAGGCTGATTTTCTTCATGCATGCAATAGACTCCTAGCTCAGATTCTTCTATTTCTTGATAAGGATCAAAAGCATGCACCTTGTTTTCCCATTCATCAAGTTTTTTGATTGTGAGAGAAGATCTAGGATGCTTCCTACCTTGGTTGTTCAGTTTCATCAGTGCTTGGATAATCCTCTTGATCAAACGCTGAACAATTGGTATTGATCTGACTTGGAGTGTAAGGCTCAATGTGAAAGTTTGCAATAGGTTCAGATCTGATTGTGGCCTTTGGTTCCATATGGCTTGGAGTGTTCTGAACAACATGTGTGACCAATCAGTCAGATAAGTAACCTCCAATCTTGGCTGTGAAATCCCTTGACAGACATAGGGCAAAGAGTGGTGGAAGATCTATTACTGAGACATCTTGCAAAACAACAACGTTGGGGCATGCATGCAAAGTAAGACTCAAGTTTTTTATCACTCCAACTGTTGTTACTGCTGTCCCATCCAATTGCACTACCCCTTTGGATATGACTTCATACTGAATTCCCAACTGATCAGCTATTTGCTTGGGCATTACTGAACTACTTGCCCCGGAATCAATCATGCAATTGTGTACTAATTGGTTTCCAATGATCAATGAAACATAGAATGGAGGGGGCTTCAACATTTTACCTTGCTGTCCTCCATGATTCCCTTCAGGCTGGGCAGCATTTGTGAGCACCTTCTCTTGCATTTGGACTTGCTGATTTGAAGTTGACCAGTCCTTCATGGCAGCTTGTAGCAAATCTCTTTGGCCTGGGATAGATAGTGATTCCCACATTGATATGTTTACATTTGTCTTCTTCATCTGATCAATGATGTTGAATGGAGATGAAGCATCTCTTTGTTGTCCCTTGGCCTGCACATTCATTCCTTGCATATGGGCAGCAACAACTGGCATTTGAGTTGGCCTAGGAGCTGTTTTAGGCAGCCCTTGTGTGTTTGGAACTGAATTTTGTTTGCCAATAATTTGTGGAGTGATAGAAGGTTGTGGATTACTTGGAGCCAATGGCTGTTCTTCACCCAAATTTCTCCTTTTTGACCTTGTGTTGGCTGCAACACTTTGGGAAACTGTTTGATTCATGCCACAAAAATCTTCTGCCTGCCAGTTTACAAGTGTGGTATCATTTGGAGCTGATTGCTGCTGGAATGTTTCTTGTTGTTGGTTATTTCCTTGACTACCTTCACCCTCCACACCAGTAGTTGTCACCATTAATGCTTGATTCAAGGCACCGTTGAAGCACATAGACTGGTTGTGAGGTTCATTGCATGGGAAACACCAATCATACTCTTGAGCTATGTTGTTTTGCACTGGCACTAATGCCTTAGAGGCAGATATAGCATTGGGATTATAGGGCTGAAATGGTCTGTTGGCAGGAGGTCTTGCTTGGTTTAAATTTGCAGCTGGATTGGGTGGTCTTTGAGGTTGGTATGGCTGCCTGTTAGGCTGAGCTTGAGGCTGGAAGGGAGGTCTAAAACCTTGGGCTTGCTGTCTCTTGAGTGTAACCAGCTCATTACCTAAATTTTGCAATTGCTTCATGACTTCTTGAAGTTCATTTGAGGCACTAGAAGATGAAGTAGAAGCTTCACTTGAATTCTGATTTCTAGGAGTGGGAATAGGAGCTAAAATAGGCACTTGACTAGTACTTGGGCTCTCTAAACTTGGAAACAATGGCATTGGAGGCCTAGGAGCTAGCTTGCCAGCTTGAATCAAACAATTTTCAGCTCTAATGGCAATGCTATAAGCAACAGGGATAGTTGTGCCTCCCATGGATTGAATTAACATAGAAATATCAGAATTTAAAGCTTTAAGGTAATATAGAAAAGCACCTTCTGCTGCTGGCCTTACTGCCACTGGAATTCTCTCCCAAGTCATTTGAAACCTGAAGTTGAAGTCAGTCAGCTGCTCATTGGGAGCTCTCTTGATGGTTGTCAGCTGTTCCAAAAGGGACAAGTTGTCTCCCTTTTCTCCAAACTGCTCATGGAGGGCTATACATAGCTGGTTCCAATTTTGGATAGAACCTGAGGCAAGACTCCTGAACCATTGCAAAGCTTTCCCTTTGAATGAAGATGCCAGCAGTTTGACAGCAACTTGCATCTCATTGATCTCATGGATTGCACAAATATTAGCAATATCCTTAACATGATCACCAGGAGTGGTCTGATTCTCTCCAGTAAAGTATGGAATGTTCTTCAATGCTGCAACTGGGATTGGATTTTGTGCATTGAGAGCAAGTGGGCTGCTGCCAGTGAAATTGACATAGGGGTTGTTTTGTGCCATTCTGATTGGCCTTAGAACCCTTGTTGATTGAATGAAAGGCCTACCAGGTGGAGGAGTTGAGAGAGTTCTATTTGGTGGAGATGGAGACCTTTGAATTCTCCTCCCTCTTTGCCTTCTTCTTGGAGATAACTGCAGATACTCAAACAACACCTCTTCTTCTCCAACTCTTGACCTTGTGGTGATTCTTCTCATGAGTTTTCAGGTCTGCACTGCTAAAACCAGCTGATTCTTCTTCCTTGGAGTCGCCAGATGTGCAATTTAGGGCTCTTTTAAGCAAGAAACTTGCAACAAATGCACATCAATTTTGTTGCAATGAAGATGAAGACCTCTAAGGTCCCACCGGGCATGCCAAAACTGTTGTTGCAAATCAGCAGCACCCCTGGATGTTGATCAGACTTCTAGTTTGACATTTTGGACATCCAGTGTGATTGCACAACATTGAATCCTCTCCCCAAGTGTGGGACTTGTAAAAATGGGAGAGGAATCTCCAGATTAGAGGTTGGTTCCTCAACTCCTCTGATCAGATATATCACTTACAAGTTGCAGAGGTTTGAATTCCTAGTTCCTACTCTAAATTCCAAGGGGACAAAGATAAGGAATGCAAGAAAATGAAGCTAATGCTAATGTGGTGATGCACCAAAGGAGTTGTGAGACACCTGATACTACAATACATACACAATCCACAAGAAGACACAGCACAAAGCATGCACAAATTGATCAAAATGTAATGAAAGATCAGGAAAACAATGGTAGATATATGAAAGGATTGAGGGATTTTAATCACAGAGCATATATTAACATTCCAGATCCAATACAATGCATTACAATGATCAAGAGGAAAAAAGGGGTGTGTATTCATGGAAAGGTAAAAATTTCCACAAATTCTACCAAAAAGGAAGAAAAAGGGAAGTTGCAGAGCTGAAAAAGTGTCTCCTTTTGTAAAAATGAACCCATTCTGGCTTTTACAGTGCAAGCCACGACCCCAGGAGAGAGAAACATGGGAAAACATGGGAGAGCTTCAACCACCAACCAAAAACACAGTAAAATAGCATGGGCATCCTTACAGGCCCATCCCCTGACATTTTTCGCCATGCTGGGAGAGAATGCGAGCCATTCTTCATTAAAAATGGTGGTTGAAACGTCATTTCTGTCCATGACCACGTGCCAGAGGTGTTTTTCAATTTTCTCTCTCCAAACTCCATCAAAATGCAAAAATGACCCCATAATCTTGTAGATAATTTCACCATCTTTCCATTGATATAAAGAACGTGAAAAACCGAGCTCTGGATCGAAAGATATGGCCGTTTGAAATTTTAGGGCAAAACAGGGCCAAATCGGATTGGCGGGCAAAATTTTGAAATTTTCCACTTTTTGCATTTGGAAAATTTTCCAAAAAATTCCCCGTGCTCCACCATTCTGGTGCCACGTGGCATGTTTTGATTGGGCGGGCCTTCTAATGCTTCATTTTCCATTTGTTTTTCCCATTGGAAAATTTTCCAAAAATTCCCCGCCGGGCCGATGAGTTGAGGACACGTGGCACATGGTGATTCACCGGGGCATTTCCTCCTAAATTTTCCATCGCTGTTTGATCCATTTTTCCCCATTGGACACGTGGCAAAACCCCATTGGATGCGGGCTTTCCCCTTCGAATTTTCCTTGCGGGCTTGTCTTGATTTTTTTTTTCCGCCACCGGACACGTGGCAAGATTCCATTGGTTCGCATTTTGGGGGGCAATTTTTCCTTTGAAATTTCCTTCTTTTTCCTTTGGGAAAATTTCCCAAATTCTCCCCGCCTTCCACCGGTTCGGGACACGTGGCATCATCTCATTCGATGCGGGGCCTCTGGGGAAACATTTTTCCTTTTGCGCAATCCCTTTGGGAAAAAATCCCAATCTCCCCCCGCGCTCCGCCACTTCTGGGTGCCCAGGGACACGTGGCATTCGCTGATTGGTCGGGGGCAGCGGGCCAAAAACTTCCTTTTGAAATTTGGCCCTTCGCCAAAATTTTAACTTTCCTCCGTGCTCCGCCGGGTCCAACACGTGGCAAAACATGATTGGGCGGGCCTTCTTTTAAAATTTTCCATGGCGCCAACACTTAGTCATTTTTCAATTTTTCCCCTTTGGACACGTGGCATATCTGATTCGCTGGCGGGCCTGCGGGGAAAAATATCCCTTTTGAAAACTTTGCCAAACACTTGGTAAAAAAAACCAAGTTTTCCTCCGACCCCCGCCACTTCCTTGGACACGTGGCACCATTTCATTGGCTGCGGGCCTTTCAGGGGAAAATTTCCCACAAAAACTCCACCGAGCCATAACTTCAAAAATACATGGAGTTAGGAGGAAAAATTTACCTTTCTGGAAAGCTGAGAAAAAGCTCTATCCAATGGTGCCATTTCCAGAAAGTTTTGAGTGCCTAAAAGCAAAAAATTATGACTGAGGCAAGAGACGATGGCTACCAAGATATATTGACGTACCAACACACTTTCAACATTTACATCCAGGTCTCAAGAAAGGACGAATGTGAACATGTGCAAAAGTGGTGGACATGATAAATGAATAGACACTACATATATATGTTTTATTTTTTCCCAAATGGGCAATAATAAAGACAAAGGAGTAGAAACCAAGTGGTGATGAAAAAAACTAAGTGTGACTTCGACATAAGTTTCACCTTGTCTCAGGACAAGTGAAAAACTAGAACAAGGTAACACGATGTAAGTCTTCGTGATGAAATAAAACGCAATTTTAGCTTTAATAGACTATCCCCTTATTTCGAATAACAGGGTTTTGAATCCAAAAAATTTGTTCACGTTATGAGAGCTCTCTTGTAACAAATGATGGATAAAGTCAAGTTGGATACAAGCCACAAGATTCCTATTGGTTCACTCAACTAGGTATCACAAATTATCTATACGAGTGCGGTTTACCAAGAAAGTTCACACTAACTAAACCAAGGAGTATCCCGACTTTACTTTAACCCCCTTTGATACAATGAGCAATAAATTGTGTTTAGTTTTATCTCATTGGGGTCACATGAAGATAATTTTAACTGCTAATCTCTGCGAGGTGTACTAGTCAATTGGGTAGTGGAGCACTTTCTTGTTTCATTCAGAAGGTTCTCTCAAGATGTGAACTACTTTAGGGGTCCCTAGGAGAATTCCTCACAATGAGTTTTCTTATGGCTTATGTCAAAAGGATACTTCCTCCTAATTCTAAATTGGACAAGTTGTAGTCTGTTAACCAAAACCTACAAATACAATGTGGTGAATAAAGGTGTGGTGTGTTTTCTTATTTTTTGGATTAAGAAATTTAGTTTAGACCACCATTGACAACCTACAACACATATGTAGTTATATTTTTGTTTAGATTCTCCTTTCTTTGGAAATCATTAGGTCCTACACACAAATAGTTATTAGCTATCTAAAAAGATCTACAATATCATAAAAATAGGATTAAATGTTGTTTGTGGTTCTCAAGATCATGTCTAAGGACGCAAGATAAAAGAATAAAAAACAAGCAACCCAACTACATAACAATGAAAAAATTTTAAATCAAGTAGCCACCGTAATGTTTTGCACATCAAGGTTCATTCCTAATTAATCCAAGTGATTTTTAGTGAATGAAAAATAAAGTTGTTTTTAATTCTCAAGGTCACATACTGGTGCAAGAGAAGAGCATACACAAGTTTTATATTTAATTGTTTATTAAATGAAAATCTTTTAAATTAAAGGATCATACAAAATGTTTTATGAAAATTTCATTCCCTTGAGTAAAAAAATGAATAAAGAAAATTTCCCACTCACTCTAATGTTAGCAAAAGAAGGTTTAAAGTTACTTTTGATTCTCAAGATCACACAATGGTGTAAGAGAAGAGCATACACAAAATTTATCCCAAAACTCATACAAAGCATGGAAAAATCAAAGCATTCACCAAAAACTTAAGTAAATGTGTTAGAAAAATATAATTTAAATGTTGAAACTCTAAAAAAAAATAGTTAAAAACCCCTAACAACACATAGACAAAACACCAAAAAATCAGAAATTTAACAACTTTTAAAATAGTGCTGAAATTAATTAGTCTTAGCCGCCAGTGCGCCCCTTTGAGCAACATCGCACCCTGATAGCACTAGTGCATACTTGATAGCAACAATGTGACCTGAAGCACAATGTGCCTCTGTAAAAAACACCATGTGTATAAACAAGCATCCATCAGACATCTAGAGAGACATAAGCAGTGCACTTTGAAGCACCAGTAGACTATGCCATGCGCTAGCTAACACAAAAAAAAAAATTCAATATAAATACATGTGCGTACAAATAAGCATGAGTGCGCCCTAAGAGTGTGAGCGCATCCTTGATGACGTGAGCGCATGCACCTTTACAACGTGATGTGACCTTGCACGTGAGTGCGACCTGAACGACGTAAGCACACACCTTCCTGTAGGTGGTCAAAACACGGGGTTTGACAAGAAAAATCTGATAAAGCTCAAATCTTTGACATTCTGATGCAATTTTGACAACACTTTACCTCCTTTGATCCTCCTGTAAGGACATAAAAAAAAGCAACTACTACTAATCTAGCTTTAAACAACTATCAAAATTTGAAATTAATCTACAAAACTTGAAATTTACTCTAAAAAATCTTGAAACTAATCTAGAAAAACTTCAAAGATGAATGAATGTAATGGGGAAGGTCCCACCGGGCGTGCCACTAACTAGTAAAGGCTAACACCATAATAGCCTAGAGCCAAGCTCAAGCTTAAGAATGAAACATCATGATCAAAGCTTAAAAGCATGCATTAATGGAAACTAAATGAAATCAAAATCAAACATTAATCTACAAGCATCCTTACTATGTGAGATGATTACTAATTAACATAGACCTAATTAGATCTAAGGGCAATCAAATTATGGTTGTTGCTACTCCACAAAATGGTGAGAGGATCTCTCTAACAATGGCTACAAGGCCATATTAGATATCCCTCTACTAACCAACATGAAGATTGGATGCAAAGATTGAGCAAGCTAATCCAAGAAGGAAGTAAGGCTCTTAATCATATTTATATATGATATACTAATCAAAAGTATGGTGTAAAGTATGAAGGTAGGTGCTTAGTCCTTTTTATAGTTTTTATTTGAGGAAAACTTGCATCTTGGTGTCATGATTAGTGAATTAATAAGTGATTAGCATGTGAGGAGCCTTAATTAACCACTTAGGGTCAATTAAGAGGCTATGATAAGCTTTTGAAGCCTTTTGAGATTTCTTGGAGGGAAAAATGGGGTGATTTTGAATGGTTTGGAGAGGGGTTTAAGCCAATAATAGGGTTTATTGATCAAAACAAGGGTAAATAGGCTAATTAGTAATAATCGCTAATTGTTTGTTCGAAGAGGATTAATAACTAACGATGTGTCGTTCAATTGGCATCCGGAATGTGATAGAGGTTAGTTAATCAAAGGAGGTGTACAATATGGACTATAACATATAGAGATAGCAATCACAACAAACATACACGGTTACCCACTCACATAAATTCATGCACAATGTCCACACAATATCACATAGAAAGGCCAAATAGCTGCATACAAGGGACAAAAAGGACCTTTTGTCCACATACAAAGAGGAAAAATGAAACACAAGGAAAGACTACTAGTTCTATAAATAAGGGACATTAATATGTCATGCACACATGATACACATATGGCCACACACTCAAGACAAGCAATAACTAATACAATATGTAATGAAGAAGTAGGTATTATCCAATAGGCACATAGAAAATGATATACTATTCATGTACAATCCACATGTGTTTATATTTGTACCTAAAATTGTTCTCTTCAATTTAGGGGCCTTGTGATTAAAATTTGGGGTTTAAGGTCTTACCAGAATGCATTTCCTACTCATTTTGGGTAATCATATCACTCTCAAAAAATTTCGCTTCTACTTTCTAACATTTCCTTATCTTTTTTGCACAAATTGTGATTTGTAAGCGGATTAAAAATTAATTAGAGTTATTTCGTGGGTATTTTGAGATTTTTTATTGTGAATGCATTTCATTTAAGATGGTTCCTAGTTGCATGTTGTTCACATGTTCCATTGAGTGAAATATGAGGTTTTTAGTAGAGGATACAATCCACTTAGGACTTCGTTAGAGTGTTTATAGAGATTTTAAAAATAATCTCTTGGTGAAAGTCATCATGTTCAAATTTGGGTTTCCATGTTATATGCGGTATTCATCCACAAGGAGGTCATAGTGAAATATGTTTGCAACTTGATCTGTGTTGTGTGTTCATAGTTCAACAACTAGAGGCCACATAATTTTCATACTTTTAGGTTTATCAAACATTCATAAGGAAGAGGAACATGGTTGGGTTTAAATGTGTGAGCAATTATATTATTAAGTGGGTCAAAGGCTCCATGGTTCAATTTTTCTCCCAAGTAAACATCGGTTAAGGCATTAAGCGGGTGAGTTGAAATCGACTAAGATTACATCAAATTGGACAAGCTCAATCAAAAGCATGAGTTTGATACATGGCATGGAACTGTGAGCCTGAATGATATGTGATTGGTCCACATGGACCAATCATGGATCACTCACTTTCCCAAAAATTTAAGGGTTGAATTAGCTAAGGCATGGAAATCTCCAAAACCTTAAGAAATCCTAGAAGTACGTCATTGTTCACTAAGATTTAATAGTTCAAACATGACAGGTGGGAAGGGGTTGATATCACATAAAGCTATCATTGGTCCATGTCGACAAATTACAGTATTCTATGGACCCGAAGGTTCGAGATCTCAAATGGAAGCATTCAAGGTAGGAAAGCTCACGATCCTAAGATCCTGAGTATATGAGTTGAGATGAGACTATGAGGATATTCCAAAGAATTTGAGGTAACAATGTGACTTTATGAACATAGAAAATACATAATTTCTCCACCTGGAACAATCATGGGTCACTTTGAATGCTCAGAGAGTTGAAATCAGGGTGATGGTGACTCAAGAGCCTGAGTCCTTAGAAAGCCTGAGAGGTTATGTAGTGACAAGTGGTTGGTTACAAGATATTTTGAATGGGTTAAATTTTACAACCAAGATTAGTGCAAAATAAATATCAAGGACATCAAATTGGGAGGCTCCATTAAAATGACTGAGATAAGATATTTTGTGTTAGTGTAGGTTATTATTTATCCTTTTATTTATTTATTAGGATAATTTTTATACTTGTGTTAGCCCTACACTTGTTGGGTTAGCTTGCTTAGGTGTACTAGTTGTGTGGAGTTATCTTACTAGTTGTGTTGATTTAGCTTCTCAGTTATGTGGAGCTAGCTTACTAGTCTTCTAGAGTTAACTTAACTACCAGTATTAGTTAGTGAGAGTTCTTCACCACTGATTTAGGTAGTAGTTGCACTTCCCTCCTCCTATATATACATATTTCTTATTAAGTAATTCAAGTCATTGTATTGTAATGTATTGAGCATTATGGACTATGATGGATTTCCATCTATGGTATTTTATCTCTTCTATTTTGTAAATCTAATGTGGTGTACTATTATGATCTGAGATCGTAGCTTGGAACAATCTTCTTATCATTCCTTTCATGGTATCATAGCGATAGATGATGTAGACATCCATCTGTAAGTTTTTCTTTACAAGAAAGGGTTTATTATTTTCATGTATTTAGAATTTGTTAGCACTTTTTTGCAGTATGTATTTTTATGCAAAACAGAGTGCGCCATTGGAATTGGTAGGTGCCAAAACCCAAGAATCAACTGTAAAATCAACCATGTTTTGAGACAATCAAATGTGGACGTAGATCTGTACCCTCTGGGTGCATTCTTTTATCCATTAGATATAAGTGTGTACCTTCTGAATGCATTATTTTACCCTCTGGATATTTATGTTTTGGATGTAGTATTTTATCCACTGGACGTAGATCTATACACTGGTGTATTATTTTATCCATTTGATATAAATGTGTACCTTTTGGATGCATTCTTTTACCCTCTAGATATTTCTGTTTTAGATCCAATCTTTTATCCACTAGACGCATATATGTACCCTCTCGGTGCATTATTTTATCCATTGGATATAAGTGTGTACCTTCCAGATGCATTCTTTTACCCTCTAGATATTTTTGTTTTGGATGTAGTCTTTTATCCACTGGATGCAGATCTGTACCCTCTTGGTGCATTCTTTTATCCATTGGATATAAGCATGTACCTTCCGGATGCATTCTTTTACCCTCTGGATATTTATGTTTTGGATGTAGTATTTTATCCACTAGATGTAGATCTTTACCCTTTGGATGCATTCTTTTATCCATTTGATATAGATGTGTACCCTCTGGATGTAATGATTTACCCTTTGGACATTTAGGTTTTTGGCGTAGGCTTTTATCCTTTGGTTGCAAGCCTATATCATGTGGATGCACTCTTTTACCCTTTGGATATTTGGGTGTCACGTGTACCTTTTAAAAAATCATCAGCATTAAAATATTATTTTAATAGTAAAACCTTCTAGAGCTCATAACTTTTGATCCGTAGCTCAAATTGAGGTGATCATTTTTTTGAAATTGTGTATTTTTTCAAGATCTACGCATTGGTGGAATATTTATACACATATTTCAAATGTAAAAGTTATTTTTTACTCATTGTAATATTTACATGCACTAAATTATAAATTGCCAATTTGGGAGGGTGTTGTAATCACTTGTGGATGAAATTTTGGTTGACCCGACGTCCTAAACGTTTAGGTGTTGCATTCTTATATCTATGGGTGTATACATTTATATCTCTCTTGTTTGTTGAGATATTTTGGATCTATCTTTTTGACAAATTTTTTTAGCATGTTGACAGTCTCTCTTATGGGGGAGCTATTCTGGTGAAGCCCAATGTTAGTTTGTCAGTGTTCGAGTAGTTGATTTTGGAAACTCATACAGATATGTGGTGTCACTCTACCCTTTCAGCAGTATGGGAGGGTGTGGTTTTAATATTGATTCTTTGGGTTTCGTGTCCTTTCCTATTTACGTGTTGATACTAATTCTTCGGGTTTTGTGTCAATAAGATGATAGTAAATCGCCATAATAACTTTATATAAAACGTTTGCAAAAAAATGAGCAATAATATCATATATTATTATGGAACTCAATTATAAAGTGCCAATTTTGTGAGGGTGTTGTAATCACTTATGGATGCAATTTCAATTGCCTGACGTCCTAAAATTTTGGGTGTTGCATTCTTGTATCTATGGGTGTATACATTTATATCTCTCTTGTTTGTTGAGATATTTTGGATCTATCTTTTTGACACTTTTTTTAGTATCTTGACAGTCTCTCTTATGGGGGAGCTATTTTGGTGAATCCTATTGTTTAAGTAGTTGATTTTGGCAACTCATACAGATATGTGGTGCACGCCATCTCTGAATATAAACCTTCATGAGTGAAAATGGCTAAGTCCCGAAAGATAATCTTCTGCTACACGCGTGTGTTCTCCCTATCTGTTTGTGCCTTTAAATATGACTTGTCTTCCCACGTGGACTTCTTGTGTGCTTTCTTTCAATTTTTCTCTGATCAACATTACCCCACACTAATTTCATTTTCGCCCCAACAATGGTTATCTCCAAAACTAAAGTAAAGAATTTGAATAGAAGAATAGAATTTTTTTTTATGAATGAAAGAATGTTTTTATCCTGCAGTTTCTTCTTCTACAACCTAAAAAATTAATTTAGGATATTCCTCCTTTATTTCTGGCTCCAAGGCCTGGCACTCAGCAAGCATTTTCTCTACTTTCTCTAGAATATCCACAGCAATGGATTCCAATTCATCCTATGTAATTTCTCCTTTCTCATTCTGTAAGACCAACACAATGCTAGACATTATAGTCATCCTTCCCTCTAGCAAATCCATCTTCTGTGTAATGAGTTTTCCAAACTCCTCTAGCCGATTTTTGTGTGGTTCTTGGGCTACTGCTAGGGCCTCATGCTTCTGTTTAACCATTATTAATCTTTCTACATAGCCCAATGTGTCATCCTTCATCACTTTTTGGACCTCATTGTTCTCCTCCAAGGTTTTTATGTTGATGAGCACCTCTAGAGCTATACAGATGTTCAAGGCTTGGTTTTCCTTTGTTAGTTCTTCCCGCAGCACTTGCAGAAGTCCTTCATATGATGTAATCTTTCACATCATGGAAGCCTTTTCTCACTCTGTATCTTGTGCTAGATCCTTTGGCATTGGCATGCGTAGAGGTTCATCTTCAAGCACTAAGTCCACCAATGTACCTACATAGTGTATTGTCAAAGGAAATGTCTTTAGTACCTTTGGCTCTAAGTGTGGCCTATCCCTTATGACATTATCACCAATTTCCTCTTTGATGCTGATAAATAAAAAAAGTTCTTCTTCTGTGCTAAGTCTCTTTCATGTGTTAGGTGCGCTATTTCCCCGTCTTCACTTTTGATCTCTTCCCTTAACACCCTAATTGTGGCAGCCTTGTCCATATTCCGCCTTGCCACCTTTGTTGATTTAATTTTACTAGTGCATTTCTCACCTTTTCATCTAACATAAGAGTAGGCTTTACTATTATGTGTCTAGCCTGAGGTGTCTTTTTCAACCTCCTCAACACGCATGACTCTTCACACACGTTTGTACATCGACCATGATAATTTATTCCTTGTGCGCATTATAGCCATATCTTCATCCATTAATTCCTAGCCATATAACTCCTTTTGCGTAAGTGTGCTCTGAAAATGGGCACAAAAATTTTTACCTGTGTCCTCAGCATAACCCATGGCTGGTGGAATGTGCTCCCCACTTGTTCTTATTGACCTAGGCAGCTTAGGAACTTGAGCTTCTAGATTTGGAACTTGTGTTTCCATGTCTTGAGCAGTCTTGGTAGTTGTCTCATTTGTTCTATTTTCTTCCTCTTCCCCTCCCTTCATTTCTTCATCTTGTTTTCCTTCTACGTTCTCTGGAGGTGTAGGAGAATTGGGTGTGCTTTCCTCTGACTCTTTTTCCTTCTCATTTAATTTTAGCTTCCTTCTCCTTTTCTCATTTGTATCCTTCTATAGAGAGAGTCTACGTAATCTGCACATTTTTTGTGGAGTAGCACCTTGGGTCCTTGTTCTCCTGAACACTCTCTTAAATCAGTGCTCTCCTTGGACTGCATCCAAGTCCTCATCATCCCCCTCTTTTGGTTGAGGTGTTGTAGTTGCATGCTCAACTTCATCCTTATTCATAGGATGTCTTCTACCTCTATGTTCCAAACCACCACTATCTTCGCGCTCATCCTCCTCATCCTCTACTTCAATTGTCTCTATGGGCTTAGGCATTGGAATGTTCTCCATGGTATTCTTACCCTTCTGTGGCCCTAGGAGTGTGAACTCATCCTATACGTACTTATTATTCTTCAACTTGGGCTTCATTTGAAGGTACACCAGTGCTACTCTAACATCTCCCATAACCAAACTTACTAGTTTAATGCTCAATACATATGAAGTGAGCCTTTCAATATATGCACCCCGTCCTGGATACACATATTTCTTCCTTAGCATATTGTAGTCACAATCTACCTTGTCTACATTGAACGTTAGGCATCGCGTGTCTGAGAACCTATGTACTGACACATGGAAGTACCTTGCTATGAAGGCATATGGTAACTTACACCAAGGGCTCCATGCTCCATCCCTCATGGTGAACCGTGCTATGTAAAAGTGTTGGTATACAATGAACGGAACTGTCTTTCCAACCACCACAGGAAATTCCTTGGGGATGTGTCATTCTTCTTCAAAGGTTACATGGAGCCTATCATACCACTTCTCAACCCTTTACTTGATGGGTTATGTCATGGATCCTTGGATCCTTCATATAGGTATTTTCTGAACCACTCCACTGGTGACTTATGATCCATGGGATACTCCCATATCTTCTCTTTTGGTCCATCAGGTACTCCGATCTCCATGAACACTAGAAACAACATAACAACTCCAAAGCTGATCTTTCCTCTTGTGTGCGCTTCCTCAACTATCATCTCTGCAATGTAGCCTAAAATATTTTAGACTAACCCTTTAGACATCCTCCTCACAACATGCAGCCACATGGTGTTCACCTATGACCACCTTTCCTGGTCATTTAGCTTTGTAACAAGATGTGTGGCTACTTGCACAACTGGATACTTCTTTAGTTTATCTATGACCATGCCGTGCGGACCCTCTGTGTACCCCAAATCCTTTTTGGTCTCCAAGATTGTGGCCTTGTTTGTTAAATCATTCTTCAAATCTTCTCTTATGCCCTTCAATCCTGTTACCATGGAGATTATCGCGGCTGAAATTATGGCTCTACGTCCTGTAAAGTAGAAAACATCTTTGTGCACTCTGCTCATGAGCCACTGGTACAAAGGATCATATTTCCCAAAGTAAGGGAGCTCGTATAGCTACTAAACTCTAATCTTCTTCAAGAGCTTCTCGTCAACATCATCATACACTGACATGTCTTCTTCTGTGTGTTTATTTGTCTTTGTGCTCAGCAAGGCATCAAGCTCCTTCTTATTTTCTATGGTACGGTGGTTGTACTCACTCACCTTGATTCTCCTTATGTGAGAATCCCACTCATGGCTTACGATGAGCCCCTCTGGATATTTCATTTCATAAAATTGCTTTTGGGAGCCATCTCCTCTTCTTCTACGACCACCTTCTTCTTTCCCTTCACTCCTACTGTAACTTCTTTCTTGGGTGTCATTTCTTCCTTGTAATCCTTTGTAAATACTCACCTCTTGAATTCTACAATGTGTAAATCAAACCCTAGCTTGATTCAGTGTGCCCTAGGTGAAATCACATGCCCTCACTCCTCTTTGTTGCCTTGCTTCACTCAAACCCTTCATCACCGGGGACACAAGCTCTTTTTACGCATAGATCTCTTCATCACGACTGGTGACACACCTTTCACAGCTAAATTCGATCACTTGGCTCTTCGCACTTAGCTCTTTTTCAAATACTCTTAATCACAATGATAAAAATGAACTCGCATCCCATCCTTATATATATATATTTTAAAAAATTGATGCATTCATTGCTCCTTCACCTACCAAATATCCTCTCATTAATTGAATAATTCCATTCTTTCCATGCGGTACATATTCACACCCCAGTTATAACCTTCTAGCACACCTTCCTACCCTTTGGTCACAAAATTCTCTTCAGCACACTTCCTTACACCTGATTACCTTGTCACTACACCTTCTTCTAGTAGTTTTTATGGCATTTGCTTACCTCATGTTATATTGTCCCTTCATTCATCTCCATCTTTGGTCACTTTTTATAAGTAATCCTTTAACTTGAAAAGCACCCATAACAGCTTATTCCTTTCACCTTTCAATTCCCACAATCTTATACCTGGATATTGACAACCACCCCACACTAAGAGTATGTGCAGTCCTTTGCGCATAAACATGCTTCATATAGTAATTAGCTTCATGCACACAAGTGCGCTTATTACATAAGAACAATAACTAAATTCACAAGTGCGCTTATTATCTTTTCAATCCATTCTTCTAAAGCTTGTTCATCATCTAGATCTCTAGCGCGCGTAATACGTAAAGAAGGTAACATAAATTCCATAGGAAGAACTACTTCGGCGCCAAACACTAACTGAAATGGTGTGGATTTGTTCAACCTTTTATATGTTATTCGATATGCCCAAAGTATTGCAGAGACTTTATCATCCCAATCCTTTCTTCCAACATCACAAATTTTTATCATTGTCTGGCTCAAATTTTTATTGAAATCCTCAGTAGTTCCATCTTCCTTAGGATAATAGGGTGTAGTCTTAATGTTTCATCCATTTAAATGTTGTCTGATATGCCCATTTTTACTCATTAATTGAATAATTCCATTCTTTCCACATGCGGTACATCTTCACACCCCAGTTATAACCTTCTAGCACACCTTCCTACCCTTTGGTCACAAAATTCTCTTCAGCACACTTCCTTACACCTGATTACATTATCACTGCACCTTCTTCTAGTAGTTGTTATGGCATTTTCTTACCTCGTGTTATATTGTCCCTTCATTCATCTCCATCTTTAGTCACTTTTTATAAGAAATCCTTTAACTTGAAAAGGACCCATAATAGCTTATTCCTTTCACCTGCGCTTCAATTCCCACAATCTTATACCTGGATATTGACAACCACCCCACACTAAGAGTATGTGCAGTCCTTTGCACATAAACATGCTTCATATAGTAATTAGCTTCATGCACACAAGTGCGCTTATTACATAAGAACAATAACTAAATTCACAAGTGCGCTTATTATCTTTTCAATCCATTCTTCTAAAGCTTGTTCATCATCTAGATCTCTAGCGCGCGTAATACGTAAAGAAGGTAACATAAATTCCATAGGAAGAACTACTTCAGTGCCAAACACTAACTGAAATGGTGTGGATTTGTTCAACCTTTTATATGTTATCTGATATGCCCAAAGTATTGCAGAGACTTTATCATCCCAATCCTTTCTTCCAACATCACAAATTTTTATCATTGTCTGGCTCAAAATTTTATTGAAATCCTCAGCAGTTCCATTTTCCTTAGGATAATAGGGTGTAGTCTTATGGTGTGCAATTAACATGAACTCATCCAATAAAATTTTGATTATCGCATTAAGAAAATATGTGCCCCTATCATTGGTCAAACTCAAAGGACATCCATACCTTGTAATAATATGTTCCCATAGAAACCAGGCTACTATAGCCATTGTACAGTCCTTTTTATGTGCTGCTTTTGCCCACCTTGTTAGATAGTCTTTGCAAGTTATAATGTAGCGTGATCCAGTTTTAACACGCAGCTGGTGAAATATGACCCATAAAATCTAAGTCCATTTCTCAAATGGTTCTACACTAGTAATAGGTCTCAAAGGAATTTAATCTCATTGACCTGGTTTTCCAAGATGTTGACAATGATCATATGCATTACAAAATTCCTTACAATATTTATAGAGGGTCTCCCACCATAATCTAGCAAGTAGAATCTTGTGTGTTGTGGCATCACCAACATAGTGGCCACCCACAATACCACCATGAGCTTCTTCCATAATATTTGTGCACTCATGTCCCAGTACACAATGGTGCGATATCTCATCTCGGCCCAATTTGTATAAGTCATCACTGATCAACATATAAGGTGCGGCGCGTATAGCAAGTTGTTTCTTCTCCAAGTATTTCATTCCTTCTAGTGTCATCCCTATTCATAGAAAGACAACAAATTCCTCTAGTTTTGATGGCATACATTGTAACCTGTATAATTGTGCATCTGGCATGGTATCCTCAATTGCTTGTGCTTCTTCTCCTGATTGTATTCTTGATAGATGGTCTGGTCTAGAATTATTTTTTCCTAGTTTTACCACAATTGTGAAATAAAATTCTTGAAATAAGAGCACCCATTGACATATGTGCCCTTGTAAAATAGGTTTATTTACCAAATACATCAATGCCATGTGATCTATATAAAAGAGGAATGGTGTAGCTAGTAGGTACTGGTAGAATTTATGCAGCGCATAGATCATTGACAAAGCTTCACGCTCTATAGTTGTGTAATTTTGTTCTGCAGGAGTTAGCTTTCTACTAGCAAAACATATAGGATGATCTACAATACCTTCTCCAGGTTGATTCAACACCGCGTCAATAGCCATGCCAGAGGTGTCAACATGTACATGAAATGGTTTGTCACACGAAAGAAAATGCAAAATATATGTTGTAGTAAGTTTCTCCTTCAATGTCTCGAATGCACATCGTTGATTTTCTCCCTAGTAGAGCATACCTTTCCCTTTCAGTAACTCTTCTAATGGTGCGGAAACTTTGGCATATCCTTTGATAAAAATTTTATAATATCCTGTGTGACCCAAAAATCTATGCATCTCACTTTGACTGGTAAGCTCCCTGAGGCGTATAATGACTGCAACCTTTGTTCGATCAACCAATAAACCCTCCTTGCAAATTATATGTCCTAAGAGTATCCCAAATGGTGTATCAAATATGCACTTCTTAATGTTCAAAGAGATACTCAACTATCTACACCATTTAAACATTAGGTGCAGATTGTCACAGTGATCTTTAACTAATCCATACACCGTCTAATCGTCTAAATATACTTGTAAGAAGTTTAGAATAAATTCCTTGAACACTTGGACAATTATGTGTGAAAATACAGCAGGCACATTTTTCAGATCGAAAGGAACTACAATATAGGAAAATCTACCCCACTCAGTAGTAAACATAGTCTTTTCTTGATCCTCCTAGGCAATCCGAACCTGATGATACCCAAAGAACCCATCTGTAAAAGAATAGATTTCACACCCTACAACTCCTTCTAGTATTTCCTTAGTGAATGGTGTAGGAAATGGGTTGGTTACACATGTAGCATTCATCTCCCTATAGTCCATGCATATCCTAATCCGTCCATCCTTCTTAATACTGATCACCATTAGACTAACCCATTCTGACTCATCAAGGGGCTTGATAATCCCAGACTTCAACATATTATCAATCTCTTCCTTGACCTTTTCGCACAAGTTGGGGTTCATCCTGTAGGGTCTCTTTCTTACTAGAACGCACCCTCTTTAAGCTTTATCTTCATCTCCCCTAAGGATTCATGCATGCCTTTACCCCTAGGAAATAAGTCCTGGTAATCCCTTAGTAACTCTATGATTTTTGCCACTTCAGAGTCTAACCAATAGTCTCCAATGATGGCTTCCTTAGGCTCAGTATATGTTCCAATATTCACCCGCTTTGTCTTCATAGGTTCATGATAGGCACGCATCACCTTATCTGCATTGTCTAATACCTCACGCCTCCCTGTTGAATGGTTTACATCCAGAGTATCTACTTCTTCTTCATCCACTAAGTAGATCATTTTTCCCTTCTCTTTCTCAAGGCAAGCGAGTTGAAGTAATGCTACATCATCCTTAAGTTCTTCATCAAGACGCGCTCATGAGTCTTATTTACCTAATAAATCCTGAAGGAGTTCTTCATCCTTGGCATTATATCCTATAGTTAAGAACTTTATGAATTTCAATGCTTCTTCCACCAGAGGCTTTGTAGAGAAGAATTCAAACGTCTAGGCCATTCTTGCAATTAAATCCTACCAATTTCCAGTTTCTCTATGGAGTTCTGCATACACATACCAAGCATGCGTGCATCCTTGTAAAGTGGAATAAAAATTGTGCACCCATAGTGAAGGTGGTAAAGCTTCTTGCTCTTTTGTCTAGAGTCTCTCACACTTTTGAACGTGGTGCTGAACAGGTTGATTACCATGATAAGTGCATATTTGAGTAGGTGCATTGCTCTTGAAGAACCTAGTGGTAAGAGCAATCCTAATTTCATTCCATCCTATAAGATTATCCATGTGGGCCACCCACCAGAGTGTTGTTGTACCATGTAGTGTATATGCTAGCATATTTCTTCTTTCCAATGGGTCTATCCACTTTTCTTCCATGGCACGAAAGAATACCATGGGATCTGTCATCACCAATCCGACACTATGATAATTCTTCACTGGGAACTCCTCGTGCTATGATTATTTACTAATGCACAACCTTTAGTTTGGTGGATGTAATCTGGAAACACAACAACAAACATAACACAAGAATACTATAGACTATGATAAAAAGGAATGATGATAAATCTGAAATATCAGAGTAAATTATAATATTAGCATGAAATTGTTACAATCTCACCCATGAGGTACTTCAAGTGTTATTGACTTCACTTGCCTTCCACCAATACTATGGGAGAAACTTCACAATTACACCTCTTAATGGCTTCTTCAACACACCTTTAAACTGATGGCTTCCTTTACACACTTACTCATACAATATTTCTCACTACTTCCTTCTATGCTAAATGAGGGGGGTGGCCTCTTTATTTATAGAACTTCCAGGCTTATCCATCTTATCTGTAAGATAGGATAAGAAATCCACTCTGACGAATCATATTCCATACCTTAACTCTTATCTGTACATGTAAGCTTATCTTTTAAGATAAGATAAACCTTATCATTTCACATGGGTTCCACATTTTTAGACTTTTTACAAATAAAATACACAAAATATTTATGACCTCACTCCTTGTCCTTATTACCAATATAATATTTCTAATTCCTAATCATGTAGACCCTACTTCTCTACTTACCCCAACTTTGACATTTTAACATTACTGGACCACTTACGACAACTATTTACTTTTTACCACAACATTCCTATTGTACTTTTGACTATTACCGTACTATACATTATTGGCGGCGTCGTACTGGCAGTGCCATTATCTTCTATCGGACGCTACTACTAATTATACTTAACAACATCCTATTCCTAATACATACATTAATGAAATAGAAATTACGGAGGAAAATTTTAGTGTCGACATCTTCCCCCTTACTAGCTTCTACTCCGTCCTCGGAGTAGACTATTCTGGTGCTTGGAAAATCTTCAACTTGTCATGGTTGACCCATTTTGTAATGGGAGTGCCATCCAATTCCTCCAGTTGGTACGTACCATTTTCATGCACAGCTGCTATTTTGTAGGGCCCCATCCATTTTGGAAGAAATTTTCTCTGTCTTCTTTTTTGTATCTGGAATCATATACTAAAACCAAGTCATTCACATGAAATGGAGACCACCGAATCTTTTGATCAAAGTATTCATTCTGCTTCATTTTCTTCTTATAGTTTGTATCCTTAGCTATTTCCCTCATTTCCTCTAGCAAATGAAGATGTACCAACCTTTCTTTTACTGAATCACTTTCATCCATTCTTTCATTTTCCATTACTCTGACCGTGGGAATATCAAACTCAATAGGAAGAACTGGATCAATGCCATAAGCCAACTGAAATGGGGAGTATCCTGTTGCTGACTTTGATGTTGCCCTATATGCCCACAATGCTGCATGAATCCTCTTATCCCATTTATGTACCTGCAAGGCTGCATCTTTTGCTAGAATTTGACACAACACAAAATTTGTTCGTTCCACCTGTCCATTTGTGCTTGGCTTGTATGTTGTTGCCTTCCTGTGCTTAATAGAAAACTTATTGACTAGGGCTTCTACCACCTCATTAATGAAGTGGCTTCCTTGATCTGTTACAATTTCTAATGGACAACCAAATTTGGTGACAATGCGTTCATATATGAACCTTGCCACTTCATCCATGGAAGTTGTTTTCAATGGCCTAGCTTCAACCCACTTGGTTAAATAATCTGTGGCAACTACAATATACTTATTTTGGCGTGAGGTAGTTGGAAGTGGACCTACAATGTCTATTCCCCACTTTTCAAAGGGACCAAGTGGAAGAATAGGGCATAATGGAGCTGATGAAGTCTTACGGTTACCATGTGTTTGACAAATATCACATGTCTTACAATAATTATAACAATCTTTAAAAAGAGTGGGCCAGTGATAACCTGCATCCAAGATCCTTCTTGCTGTAAGTTGTCCAGAGAAGTTCCCTCCACATGTACCATTGTGGAATTCTTCTAGCAGTTCCTTCCCTTGATCACGTCCAACTGCCCTCTTGTACTGTCCATCAGGTCCTATTCGAAATAATACTCCATGCAGAATAGAATATGGGCGACTGGCTTGAGTAATCTTTCTCTTAGTCTTTGCATTGGCACCATCAGGAAACTTGAATTCATTCAGATAATTCTAAATATCTATGTATTCACTAGGGTCTGTGTCAAGGGATAACAATGTTGCATCGGGGAAATCATCATCATCACAAGATGATCCTAAACCATCATAGGCTCGAGAGAGTGCATCTGCATTGACATGCTTCTTTCCTGGCCTATCTATAATATCAAATTCAAATTCTTGTAGCAAAATTATCCATCTTGCTATCCTCCCTGATGGGTTAGGCTTATTGACAATATATTTTAGAGCCTGATGATCTGTTACAACTATAAATTTCTGCCCTAGCAAGTAATTTCTAAACTTCTTTACAGCAAAAATGATAGCTAGAGCCTCTTTTTCAGTTACAGTATAATTTACCTCAGCACTGCTCATTTGTCTGCTCCCAAAGTAAATTGGATGTTCATTCTCATTTTCATCATTTTGGCTCAAAGTACTTCCTAGTGCTGCATCTGAGGCATCAATGTACACAATGAATGGCTTGCTCCAATCTGGATTCTTTAAAACAGGTGAAGACACCAGGGCTTCCTTCAGTTGTCCAAAAGCTTCATGCGCCTTATTTCCTGGTTCATAAGTAACATCCTTCTTCAAGAACTGGGTTAGTGGCTGTGCAATCTTTGAGAAATTCTTGATGAACCTTCTATAGTAACCCACATGGCCTAAAAATGATCTCAACTTACTTCTATTCATAGGAAATGGTAAATCTTTGATTTTTGAAACTTTATCAGGATCAGTACCAATACCATCTCTGGATACAACATGCCCTAACAAAACACCTTTAGAACATCCAAAGACACACTTTGTAGGGTTTAGTGAGGCTTGTGCTTCATCTAACCTTTGAAATGTTGTCTCCATCTGGTGCAGGTGGTCCATCTTGCTCCCATAGATGTAAAAATCATCCAGAAATACTCTGATGAAGTTCCCAATGTAGGGTTCGAACACCCTATTCATCAAACACTGGAATGTTGCTGGAGCATTACACAACCCAAAAGGCATAACTCTATAAGCAAACGTTCCCCAAGGAGTGGTGAACGTGGTCTTCAGCTGATCTTTCTCCGCTATACGGACTTGGTTGTATCCGCTATATCCATCAGCAAAACTATAACACTCCTGACCAGCTACTTCGTCCAAGATCTGATCTGAGAATGGAAGAGGGTAATGATCCTTCTTTGTTGCCTTATTGAGCTTCCTGTAATCAACACAAATGCGTAGCTTCCCATTCTTTTTTATTGAGATCACAATGGGAGAAACCCATTCTGAATTCTCCACAGCAAATATGAATCCTGCATCAAGCAACTTATCTATTTCTTCTTTTACAGTCTTGGAAAAATTAGGATTCATTCTATATGGCATTTGCTTTATAGGCTTAGCACCATCTACCAGCTCAATAGAATGTTCTACCCAACTTACTTGACAGAGTTCCTTGTAATCAAAAGTGAATATGTGTATGTACCTTCGAAAGAGTTGGAGGTAGGATTCCTTCTCACTCTCCATCACAGCATCACCAATCTTTATTTGTTGGAGACGATCATCAACTTCTTCTTCAGATAATTTTATGGGGTCATGAGTTGGTGTGACTGGAAGGATATCCATGACTGAAACATCAACCTCACTTTCTTCATCTTCAGTGTCCACTTCACTGGTACTAGAGTAATCAGAGGATGTCCAATCATCAGTTTCATCACTTGAATCCACAGGTTCTGCCTTATGATGTCGAGGGATCACGTTTATCTTCACCCTCTCTCTACCACGTCCAAGTGTCATGAAACCTTCATTCCAGTAGTTTCTTGCATGAACTCTCCTTAGCCATGGTCTTCCTAGCAACATTGGGTACACAACAGTACCATTTTTCATCACCTGAAAGTCTACCACACATACAACACCCATAACAGATATTGTCACATTTGAAACTACACCTTCTGGTTTAGTTTTTCCCTTATTTAATGACCTTAACATAAGTGTTGAAGGGTGATCAATTTTTAAACCCAACATATTCATTACAGACTCAGTCATTACATTAACTGCAGCACCTCCATCAACTAAGACATCATGAATTGAAATACCATTACATAATACCTCAACTTGTGGAGCATAGGGATCTGCCTCTACCTCCAAAACAGGGACCTCAACCTCCTTCCTTCGTCGAGCATTGAGTCCACTTCGCAGCTCCCACCTCTTCTCAGAAGACATAGCCAAGAGTTGACCATATGTAATATTTGTAGGCCTTTTGGACAGATCTTCCAAGATGGAGTATGGTCCTTGCCCCTGTGAAATCAGAAAATCCTGCACACCCAACTTTCTTCTCCTATGTTTCTTACTAGTTTCTCCTTTCATCTTCTTAGGATCATTTCCATCTTGATTATCTTTTTCTTTCTTTCTTTTTGTTACAAACACATCTACTTCATTATTTCTGCTCTTATCTACTACATCAAAAGAATTCACAGGTGCTTTTCCTTTATCATTATCTCCTTTACCAGATGTAGAAGCTCTATCTGGACAATTATACTTATAATGACCCTTTTTATAACAACCATAACATACAACTTCAGAAATATTTCTTTTTGGACCTCTATCTCCTCCCTGAGAACTAAATTCTTTTCCTTGAAGAAGATTAATAGTTAACTGACCCATCTTTTTTAGCAGATCTTCATACTCAGTAGATGTACTAGGAGAAAGATTTGTGCTCACCGAGAGTGGTTGTGGATTCTGGACCAAAGGTGCTGGTGTAGGCTCTACTTTAGCAACACTTTCTTTGGGCTCCTCTTCCATGCTTTCTTCTTGCCTTCTTGTAATCTCCTTTACTTGTTCAATGGTAGCTGGGCAGTCATACTTCACTCGTTGTTGATCTCTGGCTTCATCCCAAGAATGAAGTGCTTACATAGGAGATTATCCACGCCATTCATCAACCCATCCACTAATCCTTCCTTCCGGATCTGGGCATCGAGCTTCCTCCTTAGCTCTAGAACACGAGCATGATAATCCCTTATCTTCTCCTTCTCTCCTTGGGATAGCTTTGTGATATCGATCATGAGATCTGCATATCTCTGTTGTTCACCAAATTCTTCAAGAAAACTTTCAGTTAATAAATCCCATGAGTTTTTCACATTATCACCTAGTGTTTCAAACCACCTAAGGGCGGAACCATCCAAAAAGGTAGGAAAAAATTCAGTCCATTGTTCCCTTCTTATAAGGCCATTACAAATACAAGATCGTTTAAACTCTTGAATGAAAGAGGAAGCATCTTCATTAGATTGGGCTGAAAAAACATGAATCTTCCCCATTTTCAAAAGTAACCACAGTGAAATACCAACCCACAAGTACAATCAACAAGACTTATGTGCATAAATAATTGAAATCACTATAATAGAAAATAGAAATGACCACGGTAAACTATGGTAAAACTTGATTTACTGCGGTAAAAACTGACTTTACTGTGGTAAACACTATTCACAGTAAAAAGTGAAGTTACTGCGGTAAATACTATTCACGGTAAAAAGTGACTTTACTGTGGTAAATACTATTCACAGCAAAAATGACTTTACCATGGTAACTACTATTCACGGCAAAAATGACTTTACCATGGTAACTACTATGCACAGTAAAAACAAGGTTACCCTCCAATTGATTTTTGACTAAGTGGGAATATCTCTCCAGAAAATCCACCAACGAGGAATGGTCCCGGCAACGGAACCAAAATGTCATCACCAATCCGGCACTATGATAATTCTTCACCGGGAACTCCTCGTGCTATGATTATTTACTAATGCACACCCTTTAGTTTGGTGGATGTAATCTGGAAACACAACAACAAACATAACACAAGAATACCATAGACTATGATAAAAAGGAATGATGATAAATCTGAAATATCAGAGTAAATTATAATATTAGCATGAAATTGTTACAATCTCACCCATGAGGTACTTCAAGTGTTATTGACTTCACTTGCCTTCCACCAATACTATGGGAGAAACTTCACAATTACACCTCTTAATGGCTTCTTCAACACACCTTTAAACTGATGGCTTCCTTTACACACTTACTCATACAATATTTCTCACTACTTCCTTCTATGCTAAATGAGGGGGGTGGCCTCTTTATTTATAGAACTTCCAGGCTTATCCATCTTATCTGTAAGATAGGATAAGAAATCCACTCTGACGAATCATATTCCATACCTTAACTCTTATCTGTACATGTAAGCTTATCTTTTAAGATAAGATAAACCTTATCATTTCACATGGGTTCCACATTTTTAGACTTTTTACAAATAAAATACACAAAATATTTATGACCTCACTCCTTGTCCTTATTACCAATATAATATTTCTAATTCCTAATCATGTAGACCCTACTTCTCTACTTACCCCAACTTTGACATTTTAACATTACTGGACCACTTACGACAACTATTTACTTTTTACCACAACATTCCTATTGTACTTTTGACTATTGCCATACTATACATTATTGGCGGCGTCGTACTGGCAGCACCGTTATCTTCTATCGGACGCTACTACTAATTATACTTAACAACATCCTATTCCTAATACATACATTAATGAAATAGAAATTACGGAGGAAAATTTTAGTGTCGACAGATCCCCTTCTCTTGTGTAACAAGGTACCGAGTTGTTTCCTATCCTCCTGATATAATGTGGTTTTGTGCCTCAAGGAAATATGCTCTTTACTTCACACCCTACCAACTCATAAGTGTTGTGAGCCCAATTATCACAAGCAACACTTGTAGTATTGCTAATAGACTGTGTATCCTCCCACTAAATTAGTCCTTCTTTGGTTAGTTCAATCATATTTGGATCTCGGATGGCATGTACATAAATCCTATTCAGATCTTCTTAACTTAAGGGCTCAACATAGAGCAAAAATTTTCCATTTGTTAAAGGGATAATAACTCTTTCTTCTTTGTTTTCAAAACTGATATAACCCTTGTTGAACTGAAGATCAACATTATTTGCATAGGACCAAGGATGCCCCAATAGAACTGGGAAGCTATCTAACTCTGCCAGCGCTAAAACTTCAAAGTCTCTAATGAACTTGGCTCCTTGTATGGTAATGGATGCATCCTTCAAAACTCCGATGGGAGTGGCCTTAGTCCGATTAGCCATGAATAATACATTAGAGGATGGCTGTAATGGGGGTCTTCCCATTTGTACCCATGCATCTAAGGTAAGAACATTGACTTCTGCGCCTGTATCTATTAGTATATTACTCAATAGCCATCCATCCACAACAACATTCAGGGTGATTTCCTTGTCATAATCCAGGCTATGAGGGGGAATATTCACATGCAGGATCTGTCATCTAGTCTCAGTACTTGCACGTGGAGTGTTTCCTTTTAATCAACTCCCTAACAATGGAATGATTTTTTCCTGGTGCAATATTTTACACACTTCCCTCAAGTCATCTATATCAATTTAGATCATCTCTGATGCTTTCTTCTACTCCATCTTCTGCAATTTCTCTTTTAAGTATTGTTTCTCACCCTGAAGATTCCTTAGAACTTCCATGGTTTCTTGATAAACCTCCTTCTGATAGGAAGGATCTAGGTACCATGCATGAAGAACTTCTTCTTTAGTGATGGTAGGTTTATGTTGCAATGCTTCCCTGGCGTGTGTCACCTCAACATGGGTCATGATCCTCACTTGTAGTGCCTCATATACAAATTCCATCTTAGGAATCCATTGATTTTCAATAGCGTGATGTATCCTAACCATCATAGCACCTTTGTTTTCTTGTTTATGTTGCTTACTCAGATGCTCATATAATTTCGGTCTCTCCTCATAGTTGTGGTTCTTTCTACAGAAAGAACATGTAATATTCTAAGGACATTCACACCTATAATGGTTAGGAGATCCACATGTATAACATGTTCTGTGAGGGAACTCACTTCTTCCACCACCACAGCTTTGTCCTCCGAATCCACCAGGGTATCCTCGACCTCTGCCATGGCAGCCTTCAAAACACTCTTCATTCCAATCATAGCACACCTGATTCTGATCCTGGACATGATGCTCATTCTTTCCCTTAGAGTTATCTAAAACTCTTGTCTATCATACACCAATATCTATAACATCATGGATTTTTCCAATCAGCTAGTAATATTTCGTGTCATGAGTCGTGGACCTGCATATTTTACATTAGCTTGAAACATTCTTCCTTATCATGCGTTGTAATAATGGGTAGTGGCTGCATCATGGTTTAAATGGCATATTTCACAATCCATCAGCAACAATCATACTATTCTATGAGGACAACTATCCTTTGTGTGACCCTCTACTTCACAATTTGTGCACCAAATCCCTATGTGTGTCTCATGTGATGAATTTGATGATAGTTTCTCCAACTGTTTTTCCATAGCTACTATTTTTACTTCTAAAAATGGGCTCACCCCAGTATCTATGCTTCCAACTGCCTCAGCGCACGCAAGGCTGCTTCAAGTGCGTCATGCAGATCAGTGTATGTCTCATGTGATAATGCCCTTCTAAAAGGGGTAATCAAGCCCCTAACAAACCATTATACATGTTGGCTTGCGTAAATATCATAGGGAAGCTTAGACATAAGCATTTTAAAATGGGCATCATAATCATGCACTCTCTCAGTAGTGCCTTGCTTGATATATTTAAGCACACTTATACTCTTCTACTCAAATTCTGGAATATAGAACTCTTTCAAGAATGCATCCTTCAATGCTACATAATCCATGCAAGTTTGATCAAGGTCAGACTTCCTATACCATTAGTTTGCACATCCCTATAATGTGGTAGCAAATTGGCTTGCCTTGCGCTCTGAAGCCGTGATACCTTTTACATGCCATAGTATTTAACACATGTGCACATGTTCAGCAGCATCTTATATTCCTCTATACTCCAAGAGACAAAGAGACATCTCCATGTAAAATATTATGAGGTTGCAGCAGGCCTTTCCCACCCGATCCAAAACCTCATGTGTTTCCTCTACCTCTAGAACCACCATATCCACTGGAACTAGAACCACCCATACCTCCTAATCTTCCACCTGTAGTTGGAATAGGACTAATAGACATACTCCCATGTGCTGTGACAATATTACTATACTAAACCCCTACAGTCTGTGAAGTAGTTCCATTTCAAGAGGTGAATCCAACATTCTGCAGGCTCACATTCTGTGTGAACGATGTGCCTGAAAATCTACCTCCAACTAAAAATGAAATGAAGTTGTCTGCCCTACCATTGATGTACTTTCTCTCTTACTTCCCAAACTTGTTTGATGATTAATTGTCGTACTAGATACTGGAAAACCAAGTGCAAGGGCTAGGTTATCAGGTAGGTTCATATGCGCACATGTGGCACAGGTCATCTATATTAGCGCACTTCCTTATGAGGCCAATGAGGGTTCCATGTCATGTTTTTCCAGATGGGGGAGTTCCTAACGCTCTAGATCCACGTCTTCTACGTGAGCTCCAAATCCGTCATGAGCCATCTCTCTGCTCAACTCCATCCACTCTTCAATGTCAAGTTACTTCTCTATCTCCCTCTTACACGCCTCATTATACTTGAGCCACCTTTATTCCCTTTGCCTTACCACCGCTAAATCTTCCATCCTTCACCAATCTTGTTCCTGACCCCAAGCGTGGTGGGGTTTAGCTAGCCACATGTTTGTCTTCCAAATTCAAGGTTATCATTAAGATCTTGATTGCCAGCAGGATGCCTTGTAAGTATGGTCCTTTGGGATACTACAAAAATTAGAATTCAGCTACCTCCTGGAAAAAGTACGTCAAAATTGAATACTCTAAAATATAATTGTTTAAAACACCATAGAACCACGTATCTACAGTGCGAGTCTAGATCATATCAACATCATAAAGGGCTTGAAATTCTTCATGTGTCCAAACAAGTGTGTGATATTTCAAATTCCATTTAGATACATATGTAATTAGCCATTCATATAGCTCTATTGGGAAAATAGAAAAGAATCTCTCATATAAACTATCATATAGATTTTGTTCCACCCAAGTGTGTGCGTTATGTTGGTGCTCAAATTGATCTCATCCCGTTTTTCTTTGAAGTTCTCCAGTTTGCAGGCTCTATCGTGTTCTCTATCTCCTGTATTGATGTAAAAAAATCTTTCCTCCATTTGGTTGCCATGATTAGTCCCTTCCTTGGTAGAGGATATCTTATAAGATCAGAATTTTTTTTTCGTTCCTCTGTCTGTGTGAAATATTTTGTAACTTGGGCGTAAAACTCAGGTTTTTCCTTTCTTTTTGTTTTCCACAATCACATTTTGTTGTCCCTGTCATTTTTGTCCCTAATATATATGGAAACATGATTGGATGTGGCTTAGAGGATCACATTTGGGCCTTATATCATTTCCAAAACTCTCTGTCTATGAAGAAAGATTCATTTTCAGGCTTAAATGATGATTTTCTTGCATTTTACGGTTTGATGGGTGTATTTCTCTAGTCAAATTTACTTCTCAGCATCAATGGAAACATGGCCCTTTCTGGTTGGATGCGGCTCGGTGGAGCACTTTAAAAACTCTAAGGCTCACTTCAACTCAAAACTTTTCCATGTGGAGAGTCGGCGCTCATCTGAAAATTCACCTTTTGGTTTGGCCTTGAAGTTGCATCAGGGAGACACATGGAGGTTTTTGCTGCCTTGCCTAGACTTAGAAAAAAATTTCATGTAGCCGATGCAACTTTGGTAGACCATGGACACGTGGATGTCCAACGCTCATTTGATGATCCACCTCAGGGTACCACCTTAACAATTGTGATAGCGAGACACGTGGAGGCTTCCACCGACTCTGCTCTATACTTAAACTTTTCAAAGAAATTTTCTCTGCTTATACTTAAACTTTTCAAAGAAATTTTCTAAGGCCTGGGACACATGGAGGGACCGTGCCTATTTCGGGACCGGCCCCTAATTTTTATTTTGAAGAAGTGCAATGAGGACACTTGGAGGCTTCGGCTCACTCTGCCTTTGCTTGGACTTTTCAACAGCCAAGGAAAATTGTCTCAGACCCTAGACACATGGCACCTTCTGTTAATCTGTCGACACTAAAATTTTCCTCTGTAATTTCTATTTCATTAATGTATGTATTAGGAATAGGATGTTGTTAAGTATAATTAGTAGTAGCGTCCGATAGAAGATAACGGCGCTGCCAGTACGATGCCGCCAATAATGTATAGTACAGCAATAGTTAAAGAGTACAATAGGAATGTTGTGGTAAAAAGTAAATAGTTGTCGTAAGTGGTCCAGTAATGTTAAAATGTCAAAGTTGGGGTAAGTAGAGAAGTAGGGTCTACATGATTAGGAATTAGAAATATTATATTGGTAATAAGGACAAGGAGTGAGGTCATAAATATTTTGTGTATTTTATTTGTAAAAAGTCTAAAAATGTGGAACCCAAGTGAAATGATAAGGTTTATCTTATCTTAAAAGATAAGCTTACATGTACAGATAAGAGTTAAGGTATGGAATATGATTCGTCAGAGTGGATTTCTTATCCTATCTTACAGATAAGATGGATAAGCCTGGAAGTTCTATAAATAAAGAGGCCACCCCCCTCATTTAGCATAGAAGGAAGTAGTGAGAAATATTGTATAAGTAAGTGTGTAAAGGAAGCCATCAGTTTAAAGGTGTGTTGAAGAAGCCATTAAGAGGTGTAATTGTGAAGTTTCTCCCATAGTATTGGTGGAAGGCAAGTGAAGTCAATAACACTTGAAGTACCTAATGGGTGAGATTGTAACAATTTCATGCTAATATTATAATTTACTCTGATATTTCAGATTTATCATCATTCCTTTTTATCATAGTCTATGGTATTCTTGTGTTATGTTTGTTGTTGTGTTTCCAGATTACATCCACCAAACTAAAGGTTGTGCATTAGTAAATAATCATAGCACGAGGAGTTCCCGGTGAAGAATTATCATAGTGCCAGATTGGTGATGACATTTTGGTTCCGTTGCCGGGACCATTCCTCGTTGGTGAATTTTCTGGAGAGATATTCCCACTTAGTCAAAAATCAATTGGAGGGTAACCTTGTTTTTACTGTGCATAGTAGTTACCATGGTAAAGTCATTTTTACCGTGAATAGTAGTTACCATGGTAAAGTCATTTTTGCTGTGAATAGTATTTACCACAGTAAAGTCACTTTTTACCGTGAATAGTATTTACCGCAGTAACTTCACTTTTTACTGTGAATAGTGTTTACCACAGTAAAGTCAGTTTTTACCACAGTAAATCAAGTTTTACCATAGTTTACCGTGGTCATTTCTATTTTCTATTATAGTGATTTCAATTATTTGTGCACATAAGTCTTGTTGATTGTACTTGTGGGTTGGTATTTCACTGTGGTTACTTTTGAAAATGGGGAAGATTCCTGTTTTTTCAGCCCAATCTAATGAAGATGCTTCCTCTTTCATTCAAGAGTTTAAACGATCTTGTATTTGTAATGGCCTTATAAGAAGGGAACAATGGACTGAATTTTTTCCTACCTTTTTGGATGGTTCCGCCCTTAGGTGGTTTGAAACACTAGGTGATAATGTGAAAAACTCATGGGATTTATTAACTGAAAGTTTTCTTAAAGAATTTGGTGAACAACAGAGATATGCAGATCTCATGATCGATATCACAAAGCTATCCCAAGGAGAGAAGGAGAAGATAAGGGATTATCATGCTCGTGTTCTAGAGCTAAGGAGGAAGCTCAATGCCCAGATCCGGAAGGAAGGATTAGCGGATGGGTTGATGAATGGCATGGATAATCTCCTATGTAAGCACTTCATTCTTGGGATGAAGCCAGAGATCAGACAACGAGTGAAGTATGACCTCCCAGCTACCATTCAACAAACAAAGGAGATTGCAAGAAGGCAAGAAGAAAGCATGGAAGAGGAGCCCAAAGAAAGTGTTGCTAAAGTAGAGCCTACACCAGCACCTTTGGTCCAGAATCCACAACCACTCTCGGTGAGCACAAATATTTCTCCTAGTACATCTACTGAGTATGAAGATCTGCTCAAAAAGATGGGTCAGTTAACTATTAATCTTCTTCAAGGAAAAGAATTTAGTTCTCAGGGAGGAGATAGAGGTCTAAAAAGAAATATTTCTGAAGTTGTATGTTATGGTTGTTATAAAAAGGGTCATTATAAGTATAATTGTCCAGATAGAGCTTCTACATCTGGTAAAGGATATAATGATAAAGGAAAAGCACCTGTGAATTCTTTTGATGTAGTAGATAAGAGCAGAAATAATGAAGTAGATGTGTTTGTAACAAAAAGAAAGAAAGAAAAAGATAATCAAGATGGAAATGATCCTAAGAAGATGAAAGGAGAAACTAGTAAGAAACATAGGAGAAGAAAGTTGGGTGTGTAGGATTTTCTGATTTCACAGGGGCAAGGACCATACTCCATCTTGGAAGATCTGTCCAAAAGGCCTGCAAATATTACATATGGTCAACTCTTGGCTATGTCTTCTGAGAAGAGGCGGGAGCTGCGAAGTGGACTCAATGCTCGACGAAGGAAGGAGGTTGAGGTCCTTGTTTTGGAGGTAGAGGCCGATCCCTATGCTCCACAAGCTGAGGTATTATGTAATGGTATTTCAATTCATGATGTCTTAGTTGATGGAGGTGTTGCAGTTAATGTAATGACCGAGTCTGTAATGAATATGTTGGGTTTAAAAATTGATCACCCTTCAACACTTATGTTAAGGTCATTAAATAAGGGAAAAATTAAACTAGAAGGTGTAGTTTCAAATGTGGCAATATCTGTTATGGGTGTTGTATGTGTGGTAGACTTTCAGGTGATGAAAAATGGTACTGTTGCGTACCCAATGTTGCTGGGAAGACCATGGCTAAGGAGAGTTCATGCAAGAAACTACTGGAATGAAGGTTTCATGACACTTGGACGTGGTAGAGAGAGGGTGAAGATAAACGTGATCCCTCGACATCATAAGGCAGAACCTGTGGATTCAAGTGATGAAACTGATGATTGGACATCCTCTGATTACTCTAGTACCAGTGAAGTGGACACTGAAGATGAAGAAAGTGAGGTTGATGTTTCAGTCATGGATATCCTTCCAGTCACACCAACTCATGACCCCATAAAATTATCTGAAGAAGAAGTTGATGATCGTCTCCAACAAATAAAGATTGGTGATGCTGTGATGGAGAGTGAGAAGGAATCCTACCTCCAGCTCTTTCGAAGGTACATACACATATTCACTTTTGATTACAAGGAAATCCATCAAGTAAGCTGGGTAGAACATTCTATTGAGCTGGTAGATGGTGCTAAGCCTATAAAGCAAATGCCATATAGAATGAATCCTAATTTTTCCAAGACTGTAAAAGAAGAAATAGATAAGTTGCTTGATACAGGATTCATATTTGCTGTGGAGAATTCAGAATGGGTTTCTCCCATTGTGATCTCAATAAAAAAGAATGGGAAGCTACGCATTTGTGTTGATTACAGGAAGCTCAATAAGGCAACAAAGAAGGATCATTACCCTCTTCCATTTTCAGATCAGATCTTGGACGAAGTAGCTTGCCAGGAGTGCTATAGTTTTGCTGATGGATATAGCGGCTACAACCAAGTTCGTATAGTAGAGAAAGATCAGCTGAAGACCATGTTCACCACTCCTTGGGGAACGTTTGCTTATAGAGTTATGCCTTTTGGGTTGTGTAATGCTCCAGCAACATTCCAGCGTTTGATGAATAGGGTGTTCGAACCCTACATTGGGACCTTCATCAGAGTATTTGTGGATGATTTTTGTATCTATGGGAGCAAGTTGGACCACCTGCACCAAATGGAGACAACATTTCAAAGGTTAGATGAAGCACAAGCCTCACTAAACCCTACAAAGTGTGTCTTTGGATGTTCTAAAGGCGTTTTGTTAGGGCATGTTGTATCCAGAGATGGTATTGGTACTGATCCTGATAAAGTTTCAAAAATCAAAGATTTACCATTTCCTCTTAATAGAAGTAAGTTGAGATCATTTTTAGGCCATGTGGGTTACTATAGAAGGTTCATCAAGAATTTCTCAAAGATTGCACAGCCACTAACCCAGTTCTTGAAGAAGGATGTTACTTATGAACCAAGAAATAAGGCGCATGAAGCTTTTGGACAATTGAAGGAAGCCCTGGTGTCTTCACCTGTTTTGAAGAATCCATATTGGAGCAAGCCATTCATTGTGTACACTGATGCCTCAAATGCAACACTAGGAAGTAATTTGAGCCAAAAGGATGAAAATGAGAATGAACATCCAATTTACTTTGGGAGTAGACAAATGAGTAGTGCTGAGGTAAATTATACTGTAACTGAAAAAGAGGCTCTAGCTATCATTTTTGCTATAAAGAAGTTTAGAAATTACTTGCTAGGGTAGAAATTTATAGTTGTAACAGATCATCAGGTTCTAAAATATATTTTCAATAAGCCTAACCCATCAGGGAGGATAGCAAGATGGATAATTTTTCTATAAGAATTTTAATTTGATATTATAGATAGGCCAAGAAAGAAGCATGTCAATGCAGATGCACTCTCTCGAGCCTATGATGGTTTAGGATCATCCTGTGATGATGATGATTTCCCCGATGCAGCATTGTTATCCCTTGACACAATCCCTAGTGAATACATAGATATTTGGAATTATCTGAATGAATTCAAGTTTCCTGATGGTGCCAATGCAAAGACTACAAGAAAGATTACTCAAGCCAGTTGCCCATATTCTATTCTGCATGGAGTATTATTTCGAATAGGACATGATGGACAGTACAAGAGGGCAGTTGGACGTGATCAAGGGAAGGAACTGCTAGAAGAATTCCACAATGGTACATGTGGAGGGAACTTCTGTGGATAACTTACAGCAAGAAGGATCTTGGATGCAGGTTATCACTGGCCCACTTTTTTTAAAGATTTTTATACTTATTGTAAGACATGTGATATTTGTCAAACACATGGTAATCGTAAGACTTCATCAGCTCCATTATGCCCTATTCTTCCACTTGCTCCCTTTGAAAAGTGGGGAATAGACATTGTAGGTCCACTTCCAACTACCTCACGCCAAAATAAGTATATTGTAGTTGCCACAGATTATTTAACCAAGTGGGTTAAAGCTAGGCCATTGAAAACAACTTCCATGGATGAAGTGGCAAGGTTCATATATGAATGCATTGTCACCAGATCTAGTTGTCCATTAGAAATTGTAACAAATCAAGGAAGCCACTTCATTAATGAGGTAGTAGAAGCCCTAGTCAATAAGTTTTCTATTAAGCACAGGAAGGCAACAACATACAAGCCAAGCACAAATGGACAGGTGGAACGAACAAATTTTGTGTTGTGTCAAATTCTAGCAAAAGATGCAGCCTTGTAGGTACATAAATGGGATAAGAGGATTCATGCAACATTGTGGGCATATAGGGCAACATCAAATTCAACAACAGGATACTCCCCATTTCAGTTGGCTTATGGCATTGATCCAGTTCTTCCTATTGAGTTTGATATTCCCACGGTCAGAGTAATGGAAAATGAAAGAATGGATGAAAGTGATTCAGTAAAAGAAAGGTTGGTACATCTTCATTTGCTAGAGGAAATGAGGGAAATAGCTAAGGATACAAGCTATAAGAAGAAAATGAAGCAGAAGGAATACTTTGATCAAAAGATCCAGTGGTCTCCATTTCATGTGAATGACTTGGTTCTAGTATATGATTCCAGATACAAAAAAAGAAGACAGAGAAAATTTCTTCCAAAATGGCATCCTAGTCATTAGTCAAGGGCCGAAGAAACATGATCAGTTCACAATTGGTCCACCTGGTAGCTTTTGGGATGTGAATGTTAAATGTCACTTTCTGAGGCAAATTGGTAACAAGCAAAGGTCCCTTAGATATTATTCTCTTTTTGGGCGGGAATTGAGTGAAAAAAATGTATAAATGTAATGATAATACTCTTGCTAATGGTTGAGGATTAAATTTCATAAGAAAAATTTGAGAAAAGTTGTATTCTGAGAAACCCATCTGAGATACCCAGTTAATTTCCTTTTTCTTAGATGTTCTATCATGTCAAGTTGGTTATAGATGTATAGCCATTAATGAGCACTGGGATTTCTCTTGAAGCTTTCCCCTGCTGATAAATTTAAGTAATTTTGAAATTAATTTGTGTCAAATCTTGGAGCAATTAGTGTCTGCTTTGTTTCAGAATGTTTGCAAGTAGTTTTTCTTGTTCCTATTGCAATCTTACATTAAAATATTTGTGAAATCACACAGGATCTCATCCCTATGACAATTTAGTGGCATTTACAATTTCGTTTCAGGAAGAGCCTTCATCTTGTGATGAGATAAACAAATTTAAAATCATTCCACTGTCATTTGTTGATAAAGAATTGTCTGTAAGTCTTTAGGTGTACCTTATGGCGTGATTGATTAGAGATTTTAGTGTTTAATTGAGTCTTTTAGCTCAAGCCTTCGTGTTAGAACCTCAAAGCTCGTGTGAAAATGTGTTGATCTAGGCCTCCATTGAAGCAAACCTTCTAGTTGAAGGAACGTCTTAACTATTCTGAAGTTTTCTATTGTTGAGTTGTCCATTGTTGTGAAGTGTCCCAGAGATCTAATATAATCAACTTTATCATGATTAATCTCCCACCAATATTATTTAAAAACCATGAATCCATCCTGAACTACCCCTGTTTGCCATGTATATTAACAAAGGAACAAAATTCATTCACTAAAATATGCAGAACAATCAAAATCCCATAGTGTCTTTAGTAACCTTAGCCTTGTTTTGAAAGTATCTCCATCTTTTAGAAGTGAAAACTCTTGAGAGTTAAATTATGGAGTATTGACCATACTTTCCCAAGGTTTTTTTCATAAAATTTGTGCAGAAGAAGGATATCTCCATCTCCTTCATCAAACAGAGGTTACACTAAGGGTCCTCTCACCCTGGTCAAAGAGGCAAGACCTAAAGTAGTGAGGACAGGTCAAATTCTCTTGAAGGTGCTATCCATCTCTCCACAAATCTAATTGACAAAGGGCCAGTTATCTCATCCCCAGCTACAGAATGACACACACTATGATCTATCTATCTCTAAGCTCCTTGTCCAATCTGTGTTGTTGCTTGGCTTGAAAAGGAGAAAAAAAATGGATTACCAACACTGGTGGCATTGTTGCTGGGGAATCTTTGAAGTATTTGAACAAAGGTTTACACGTACAGACCCTGGTAATGCTTTTTATAGATTTTAAACTATAAATACATTGTTGAAACATCATTATCTATTCATATCTATAATAATTGTTCAAAGTTGTGAGTTCTGAGTGTAAAGATTTCCAACTTATACAATTATTGGAATAAAGTTTGTATCATCATTGATAAATTTAGATAGAAGAAGAGCAGATCTTGTAAGCTTTGGATGAATCTGGTATTGATAGAAATTTGATAGGTCTTGTTGTCTCCAAATAATTGCACCCCCGTAATGGCCTGAAATGAGTCACATCATTCGGTGTGATTAGGACACATGGGATCACCTCTCAAGTTGTGAGACTTGGGCTTGAGGTGAACCTCCGGAGAAGGCCGGCTTCCTATTCCTAAACTAAACACAACACTACTTCTGATGTAAGAAAGATGGCTAACTAGTCCTATGCTATCATTTCATGGGATTTAGGGAAGAAGAATACAAGGAAATAAAAATTATTCTAGAAGTGGTGATGCACCAAGAAAAGGGGTATTTAACTTTTGGAAGGGTTAATGTGGGTATGATGATTGCACCGTTAGCCACCTTCACCTATTGCAACTTGGAAAGGATATAAAATATCACAGACTAGAAGCACACATTCCTCTGTTAAACCTTAAACATACACAATAGAGGGATCAACTTTGATGTGATACACAGATAATTTATCAAAGGGATAATCACAAGCACATGTCTAGTATTCACTTAAATGATAATAATAATGCAACTCTTGATCAGCAGAAGGAAAATATTTTCTCACAACTGATAGGAAGTAATCACACTATTCTTTTCTCAATATGAAATAGATAATCTGAAATAAAGGTAAATTAATCAAATAATGCTAAGGAATCACATTCACAAGGCATGTAATGATTAATCATTCAACACAATAAAATAGATTTTCAAGTGCAAGGAATAACTTTGAATATAATTAAAAGGTTTCAACAAAACTCTGGAAGCACTCTTCCAAGCTTGAAGAGAAAATTTCCTCCAAATCTCTCCAAAATATGTATATCTAAATAATGGAAGCACTCCACTATTTATAAGTTCCTAGGCTAAGCCATTACAGCTGGGCCTTTAACTAAAATGGGATTAACTAAAAATAGTAATGTCATTAATAAGAGGGAACATGCTCCCATAAAAATAGCAAATTTGTTGCAGAAGGTTGACCAAGTCAACCCTACAACTTTGACCATTTCCAGAGCTTGAACCTGTCCTTTCATGGCCGCTCAGCTTTGGCCTGGTTCATCTTCATCTTTTTTCTCTGCAAGATTTTTTGTTCTTCTTCCCATATGGCCATTCGGTGTCTGTACTCGAAGAAACACTTGACAATACCCTAAGTTTCTTCATCTCCAGGTCCACACACATAGTGATTCACTACGTCCGTTGTTTCGATCTCTTTCGTGATCCTAGCCGGAAACCTTCGAAGCTTACTTACGAATTTCTTTAGTCTCCCTATGAAGTTCTGACATAGAACCAGTCGATCAATGGAGTCACTATTGAAAGTCTTCGTAACATCGTCATCCCGCTTCACTAAATCTTTGAAATTTTCTTTAATCTGGTCCTCAGGAAGAGCATCGATGTTCTCATTGAAAAACTTGCAGTGGGCATTGTCAAACTCTTCAGAGATATCATTGAGGGCATCTGTAATTTCTACTCACTTCTCCTCCAATTTTTTGATTAGATCTTGTAACACCTGACACCGGAATTCCATAGCTTTTTGATATTCAAACAATTTAGAGGCATCATCAATCACCTCTTCCTACAGAAGTAAATCAGAATCTTCTTCTCTAATGTCATTCCATGTTGCCAAAGTTAAATTTAAATTATTATTATCTTCAGAGAGAAGATTCATCCATCTTAGCAATGGTGGCTTTTGCAATCTGTAAATCAGTATAAATCTCCACAGCTTCCTTAATCAGAGGATTGGCCTCCTGTAAGATCCTTTCCATCCATCCATTCATTGTTCTCCCTTTCTGGCCTAGCTTCTCAAGCTCATGATAAGAGATGTCATCGATTGTAGATGAAACTATCATGGCCGTAGTAGTTGAGATGTCAGTGGATGGAGTGGGCTGAGTTACTCTACGCAGCAGTGCAGTGAGCTGCTCGACCTTGGCCTTAAGCTCATCCTTGGTGGCCTTGTCTTTGTCATATTTCTCCAAAAGGGCCCCAAGAGCAGTGTGTACATCCTTCTTGGCTCCTTCATGAGTAGCCTTCCCCAATGAGAACTTTGAGATCTGGTAGTCTGCTACTATGATGGTTTCTTTAGTTTTCCCCTCAATAGGGGTAGCCACTTCTATCACATGCTCTCCTGATGGATTAACCGTTAGACTTGATACGGTTCTCAGTCTCTTGGCCTATTTTTGGCATGGACTCCAATATACTGAGATCTATCACATCTCCTAGAGGAACCTTTTTCTTTTTCTTAGGAGTCTGTCTAAACAGCCACTCTGGTATGGCTAGAGCTGAGGAAGATGGAGTAGCAGATCCGATACCTGAAGTACCAGTTAGGGAAAGATCACTAGAAATGCCAGCTGATATCTGAGTAGAGGTGGCAATGATGGAAGGTGTGGGAGTGAGGACAGCCATAGGAATTGACAAGGCAATGTTGGGGGTTGAGATCAAAGAAAATGGGAGTGTCAAAGGAAGTGAGGAGGAAATGGGTGACCCAATATTTTCCCCAGCTGATAAAACTGGAAGTGACGAAAATACCTGGGCCATAGAAGGAGATGGGAAAGAGGAAATGGTGGTAGAAGTGGAGGGAACTGATATTGGGAGTGATAATGGAGGAAGGGGAAGATGGGATGGATCCTGAATGACACTAGGGGAATCACTTACTTCCACAACCTTAGTGACTGGTATTGTAGATGTTGTAACCCTGGGAGCAGTAGACCTAGAAAGAGATGAGCCACCAACCACAAATGAGATCTTTTTTGGAACCGTGGGAACCCTTTGAGTCGATCTCTTTCCTTTTGTAGGTGTTGGTTGGTTTACTGCTGATGTAGACCCTGTATTTGAAGGTTGATTTTCCCCTTTGGGTGAGATTCCCAAAGTGGCCAACCAACTGAAAGTTCTTTTTAGAATGGGGCCCGCCCTTTCTTTGGTATTGTTGCACTCTTCCACATACCAATCAACCCATGGCAGTGGTTGATTGGCAACATCATCATCCCTGTATGATGAATCTAGGACCTCATCATTATCCTGTAAGTCCTTTGGCACATCAGCCAACCCAAACTGCCACACTTCATCAAGGGTTAATCTTTCATAATCCCTTTTCCGCACGATGTATTCATCTCGACAATGGATCCATATGTCTTCTAATTGGGGCATATGAGCACTGGACTTTCCTGTCTCCCCGAACTTACCCCAATAGTCAAAGTTAGTTCATGGATGGAAGGTCCAAGGGTTACCTCATCCATTTCAGCATCCACATTTCTTGCCTTGTGGATAGTTGGGCAAGAATACCTACCAATTGTAATAGGGAAATGCATTCCCACCTTGTGATGCTTATTTTGGATTTTTTGGTAATCCAACAACTGCCGAACCAATTCCAGAAGAACCCACTTGTCAGTGGGGCACCTTGGCAGCTTGCTTGGGGTGCCTATGAAACCCAGAATCTGAAGGTAGGTGAATGTGGGAAACTGAAGGTAGATTGCTCCCCATTCTCACACCTCTTGGAAAGCCTCATCAGAAATCCACCGATTATATAGCTCCTTGTCAAAGTGATAGAGGACAACAATAAAGAAAGTGTCATTGATTCTTTGGAAGTGCTTGCTCCCCTCATCTAGAGTAAGTTGGGGATAAAACTCATATATTTGGGATGTGCTGCGAACACCCCTGGTGTTCAATCCTGAGAAATCCCCCATGGCAGCAGCTGCATATACTAGGAAAGATGTCATGTAGAAGGATTTAGTTTCTGCCACCTTGCCCAACTGGTAGCGAATGTTGCTACTGATATGTTCACCCCATCAGATAAACTCATCATTTTTCTTGATAGTTGTTATGTACAAGAACATCCATTCTTGGAATTCCTTTATAGAAGGAAGACCTGAAACTCTGCTCAAGAGTATAATGAGATCATTGACCTCCTGAATGAAATATGATCGATGTATAGTCTTGGGTAACTTGGAAAAATTCTTAGTCAGGTAGGACTTCATCATGACCTTCGAGCATACTTCCTCTTTTTTATCCTAGTGCTCAACTGCTATTTCAGGTGAGATAGTGGCATAATCTTGTACATCTGGAAGTTTAAACAAGTCTTCAAAGAAATCTGGGTCCAGATGGATTACCACCTTATCGTCGCTATCTCTTATCGACATAGAGTCCTCGTCGTAGTGGGCTGCTACAGCTAGGATGAATTCTGGGCATTGCACGGATGTGGGAAAACTAGTGGCAAGGGAAAGACCACTGTCAAAGATGGCCTGCATCCATGGCTTTTTATTCGGGGCCTTTAATCTTTCCCAGAACTCGGGAAGATCAATCTGTCTGAGATCGGTGTCCCCGATATTTCCTAAATCAGAGGTTAAGCAGGATTGGGGAGAAACTCCAAGAAATGTGTACTTCATCTTTTCTTTCCCCTTTGAAGTGGAGGTAGACATCAAAACCTATGTTTTAGGAGTTTGAATGTTACAAAAATTCTGAAAACCTGAGAGCAAGAAAAATCCAAATCTTGAACTGAAAAAAGTCTGAAAGGAATCACTGAAAGAAATCTCTAAAAAGTTTTTCTCCGAAGTCAAAGTCTCGAAAATCCAAAATTCCTTGATTCTCTTGAAAACCTGAAATCTCTGAAACCTTCTCTGAAAACCTGAAACTTGAAATCTCTGAAATAGTTTCCCAAAGTCAAAAGTCCAAAAGAAATCTCTGAAATTGAAAACTCTGAAATAAATCTCTGAAGCAGCAGTTCTCTGAAATTCTGAAATCAGAAAACTTTGAAGATTTTCACCGAAAAGTTTCTCCGAAATAGTTTCCCACCTTGTGATCTTTTGAAGGAATTCTCCGAAATGAATTTTCCAAAAAGAATCTCTGAAATAGTCTCTGGAGGAACTACAAAAAAGAAGTGTTAAGAAGCCAAGATGGATTTTGAGAAACAGGGGGAAGTATGAGGGACCTAGAAAGATCCCCATACTTGAAAACCTAGAGAAAACCTCCACAACAAAACATGGTGAAAAAGAAAGACATTACAAGAAAACTCAGAGGGAAAACAAAAAGAAAACCAAATGGGAGAAGGAGGAGGAAAAATACCTAAACCAAAAGAAAATAAAACCAAAAACATACCTTGAAAAGGACACCAAAAAGTACGAGAGTGAAATGTCAGAGCGAATGTGTCAGGTAAAAATAAAAAGTAAAAAATCTACGTTTATATAGAAATCCTGACATTAATGGTAAAAATCTGATCCGTACGGAGGTAGGTGAGAATTAATCATGCATAGAACCTCCGAAAGTTCCGAAACCCGAAAGCCTGAAATTCTAAAAATTTGGGATTTCGGACTTCGGAAAAAAGGGAAGAAAAAAGATGAATTGGCAACTAAAAGTCCAAAACCCGAAAACCTGAAAGTCCAAAAATTCAGACTTTCAGAGTTTTGGACTTCAGAAAAAATCAAGTGAAAATCCTAAAATGACTCAGAGAACTCCGAAAACCCGAAACCCAAAAGTCTGAAATTTTTGGACTTTTGGAGTTTTGGACTTCGGAAGTCTGAGTCGGATTTAAACAAAATGAGCCAAAAAGTTCCAAATTTCTGAAAACCCAAAAGTCTGAAAATTTGGACTTTCAGAGTTTCAGACTTCAGAAAATCTCAAATGTAATTCCGAAATTGAGCTTTAAAAACTCCGAAAGGGAAAAACCCCGAAGTCTGAAAATTGAAAATTTTTAGATTCTTGGCCTTAGCAAAAATCACTGTGTGAGGATTTCCTTAAAAACATAAGTCTGACATACAGCCTTCCTCCTGGGTAGGTTAAATGGTTAACATTTTTGGTGATCTCCAAGGAAAGCTTGCCTGCTAAGCTTCTAGACTAGTAGCCTTAAGCAAAACATTGGGCAAAGGAGTCTAAAAAACCAAGACCCAAAACAGAAAAACACACAAGCAAAAAGAAAAGAAAAACAAAACCATGTGCAGAGCACTTGGAGGAAAACAGAAAAAAAAAATTGTACATGGTGGAACCTCCTCAAAAGAAAGCTTTGAGGTGTATCCCATTCACATGAATGGGAAATTCTTCTCCATTGAGTCTGGATAGGCAAAATGAATTTTCCTCTTTGCAGCTTGTAATAACATAGGGCCCACTCCAGAGAGCATCAACTTGGTGTGCTTGCCTGGTTTGGCCCGATCTTCATCCCATTTTAGAACCAAATCCCCTTCCCTGAACAACCTATCAGAGGCTTTCTTGTCAAAGGATTTCTTAACCTGAGCCTGATGCTCAGTCAATGTATTCATGGCAGTATTTCAAATCTCCTCTAGCTCCATGAGTTCTGAAAACCTCACTGTTAAGGCCTCATCCTCCATAACTTCTAGTCGATAAGCCAAATCCAGGGAAGGAATTTCCAAGGAAAGTGGCAGCTTTTCTTCCCTTCCATATACAAGCATGAAAGGTGAAACCCCAATGGCCTTTTTAGGTGTTATTCGATCTGCCCATAGAGCAACCTTAAGCTGTGTATGCCAGGTCCTTTGTTGGCCTCCATCATGCGCTTGATGATCCTTATCAGGTTCTTATTGCTGGATTCGGCCAACCCATTTCCCTGTGGATAGTAGTTAGATGAAGTCTTGAGATAGACCCCATTCTTGATGGCCCATTCACTTATTTTCATCCTGAGGAATGCCATTGCATTGTTAGAGATAACAGTAAATGGAACACCGAACCTTGTCATGATGTTTTCCAAGAATTCAAGGACCACTTTTTCATTGCTTTCCTTCAAGGCCACCACTTCTGTCCATCGAGTGAAATAATTTGTCGCAGTAAGGACCCATTTATGTCCTTCACTGGATGGAGGATTGATCATACCAATAAAATCCAACCCCCATTGAAACAAAGGGTTGATCCACCTGAACAGGATGCAATGGGAGAGCTGTCAGCTTCTGTTTTCCTACAAAGAGAGCACACTCCTTACATTTTCTTACCCAAAAATGGGAATCTTTGAACAAGTCCTATGCCAGTAATAACTGGCCCGCATGATCTTGGTAGCAGTCGTTCGTGCTGAGTAATGACCTCCTGACAACCCATTGTGGAACTCCTCCAATATCTTGTTCACTTGTTCTGGTTTGATGCAGCGTAAAAGAATGCCGTTCAAATCCTTTTGAAAAGAATGCCATCTACCACAACATATGGAATGGACCGGAGATGGAAAGTACGTCGTTGAATCTTATCCATATTTTGGGGATATACTCCCGAGAGAAGGAAATTTTCCATTTTAGTTAACCAATCAATCTGACCATTTCCTTCCTCAATATTGAAGAGCGCAACATCATTATCATTCTTGGTTTCCATGTCTGTGGCTAACTGCTGGCATAACCCCTTGCCTCTGACAAGTTTAGTGACTTTAATGTGTACATCATACTCCATTACTTTCGTGATCCACCCAGCACATTTCTCATTCATCTCCTTATTCAACAAGAACTCTTTAACGCTAGGATGAGAGACCATCAAGTGTACCTTGTTGTTAGACAACATATGCCTGAAATTCTTCAGAGCTCGAATGACCGTAAAGACCTATTTTTTGACAAAAGAATATTTGAGCTCATATTCCTTGAGAGACTGACTAAAGAAGGCAATTGGTTTCTCCATCAGATCATCATTCTACTGAGTGAGGATACCTGAAATACTCTCATGCCCTGCGAAAGCATAGAGAATAAAATCCTTATCAAACTGGGGGATTTACTAGTGTAAGAGCTTGGGAAATAGTAGTTTTGATGGCCTCAAAGCTTTCTCTCCCTTCCTTCATCCATGAGAAAGGAATGTTTATTTTTAAGCATGGCCGTCAGCGGCTTGGCTAACACTGCAAATTGGGGAATGAATCTCTGAACAAAATTTATAGTTCCCAGGAAACTCTAGAGACCCTTCTTGTGACTTGGGAGGGATAGAGACAAAATCGACTGAATCCTGGCTGGTTCAATTGAGATTCCTTCAGTGGAAATAATATGCCCCAATAGCTTGCCTTCTTAAACTGAAAAAATACATTTTTTGGGATTTAGTGAGATTCCAAACTCTCTACATCTTTGAAAAACTTTCCTTAGATGCACAATATGATCTTCAGCATGTTTGGAATAGACATTATATCATCAAGGTAAACCAAGATCATATCATTGATGAGTCCTTTAAATGCCATGTCCATGGCTCTTTGAAAAGTAGCCCCTGCATTGGACAATCTGAATGGCATTTTGTTGTACGCATATGTGCCCCACTTAGTAGTGAAATCCATTTTGAATTGATCAGATTCTTGGACCAGAATCTGATTATACCCTGAATAGCCATCCAACAGAGAAAACCTTTGAGCTCCTACCACTGTTTGGAGGATCTATTCCATTGATGAAAGAGGGTAGTGATCTTTTAATGAGGCACGGTTTAGATCCCTGAAATCTACACAAAGCCGGATCTCCCCGTTCTTTTTTCTTATGGGCACTAGATTAGCTACCCATGATGAGTGCTTGATGGGAAAAATTATGCAAGCTTCAATAAGCTTGGTTAGCTCTTTCCTCATTAGCGGCTCAACCTTGGGATTGATTGGCCTTTGTTTTTGACGAACTGGCTTAGAGTTCAGATCCAGTTCAATCATGTGTTGAGCTAGGCCTGGGTCAAAACCACACAAGTATTTGTAGCTCCATGCAAAAATATCATGATATTCCTGACACAACTCAATGAAAGCTTCCTTTTCCTGAGTAGTGCATACCTTACCAATCTTTAAACATTTCTCGCTGGCCACCTCAACTTCCTCAAAATCTTCTTCTTTTACCACCATATTTGTGTTTTGTCATTTGGATTGGTCATCTGAATTGAAGATAGATTCAAGCGTGACCAGACCTTTTGGAAATTTGTTTCCTCTCAACTGAATGACCTAGTCACCATAGGATTCCTACAATTTACCTTGGTGTTTGGTGGTGAACTCTGCTTCTTGTTGTAGAAAAAGAACAATCTACTCGTCACTATCAAAAACTTGCCAACTACTTACATTATCTAGTACTGTGGGACAGGAACAACATTTTGACTATTTGCTACCCTTCCTTCATGATATCCATAGGTATATCATATTGAGATCTGATGGTGGCGAGCCTATTAGCATCTTGATTCTTGATTTCTAGGAACCACATGAATTCTGAAAGCTTTAAAGTCCTCTATTAGGTCCCAAACTCAATTCTTGTATGACCTTAAGAGATCATTCTTTGATGTGTTGTGGGCTGTTACTTGATGAACCACCAATTCACTATCACCAAAAGAAATAAGGGATTTGATTCCTCTTTTTTGGGCCAGCTGCAACCCTTGTATAAGAGCTTCATATTTAGTGACATTATTAGTACAACTGAACTGCAATCGAAAGGATGAGAAATATTTGTCCCCTCCTGGAGAAATTAACATAACCCCTGTGCCAGATTTGTTTTTACTTCGTGAACCATCAAAGAATAACATCTTACCATAGTCTGTTTGTATCACTTGATGCTTTAACTAGCTGAGGTATGATGGCATCTTCCTCATGAATACAATACGTACCTAATCCAGTCTCTTCCAAGAACAATAGACCAGATTCTTCATTAGCCAATAAATCAGCATACGGGTCATATTGATGGTCTATACTTACCTCATCAAGCACTGTATCAGGCACCTCTTCCACAAGAGTAGTTGGTTCATGATCCACATCCTCATTTTCATGATCAAAAATGGCGTAATTAGCTTCTATAGGTTTGGATGTGTAAGGTTCCACATGATTGTGACAGATTGGTTCTACCCTTATAGTTACCTTCATCCCATAACGAGTTCTCAAGATCATATGTGACCAATCTGATGACAAATAACCACACATTTTTGTGGTGAAATATCGTGATAAACAAATGGCAAAGAGAGGAGGAAGGTCAATGACAGATATGTCTTGTGTAAATGTTAAGCTAGGACAAGCGTGGATGGTAAGTTGGAGCCCTTTAATGACCCCCACAGTTTGGACTGCAGTACCATCAAGTTAAACAACCCCTCTTGTAATTGGAGTATATGGAATCTGTAGTACGTCTGCGACCTGCTTAGGCATTACGGAGCTACTGGCTCCAGAATCGATCATACAATTGTGCACCAAATGCTCACCAATAATTAGCAAGATATAGAATGGTGGAGGCTTATTGGTCTTGGCATGTACTTTTGTCTCAGGTTGGCACAAGCTGGTTGCCACTGCTACTTCCTGACCTAACGATTGGTTAGTAGTGCCAAAACTATTCAAAGCCTCTCGTAGCAAGTTCCTTTGAGAAGGAATTGAGAGTGCATCCCACATTGTGACACTCAAATTGGTCTTCTTCATTTTCTCTACAATGCTGAATGGGATTGCTCCCACTTTGCTAATGCCTTTTGGGGCATTGGGATCCTCCTTTGGATAATTCTTATTAGGCATCATGATACTTGAAGTTCCATCTCTCTTTGTAGAATGATCAGCAGATATTTCTGGTGATTTCTTTTTCATGTCTTTACCATCTGGTACTTGTGTTGGGGAATGAGAATTTGATGTCTGATTAGTATTGGAGGACTGTGGATCTATTTCCCTCTTCTTGGAATGTGTGTTGGATGCTACAGTGGAGACATCGTCATTTAAACCACAAAAATCTTTTGCTTTCCAATTTAGTAGTGTGGTTTCCTCAGGAGGTTGGTCTTGACTTCCAGAAGTGGATGGCTCAGCAGATGATTCAGGTAGAGTAGATATACTTTGGACCATAAGATCTTGACTTAAAACTCCATTTGGGCAGAGATTCTGATTATGGGGCTGAGAGCAAGGGTAGCACCATTCATAGTCTTGGATGAGGTTATTCTGAACTGGAACTATGGCTCTAGATGAGTTGGCAGCAGAAGGGTTCCAAAAATTCAAAGGCTTCACATTTGTAGCTTGGGTTATGGCTTGGCTTTGTGGCTGACCATTTCCTTGAAATGGAGGATGATTTGTTTGATACTGGGATTGGAAAGGGTGAGTATATTGGGAATGCTACCTCTTCATTGCTACGAGTTCATTCCTGAAAGTTTGTAACAATGACTTCACCTCAGCCAGGTCATTTGAGGGATTGGACATATGCGTGGCTGCTGGAATAGAAACTATCAGAATTGGGGCAATGACTGGTTGTTGGCCTACAAGCTTTACAAAAACAGGAATGGGAGGCCTAGGAGCAATTTTACCTGCTTGAATCAAGAAATTTTTGTCTCGTACGAAACTTCGTAAGCATCAGGGATAACAGCTCCCCCCATGGATTGAATCATGACAGCAACATCACTATTCAATGCTCGTAAATAATATAGAAATGTGCTTTCTAGGGATGGCCTTACCAGTTCTGGGATCCGTTTCCAAGTCTTGTCAAAGCGGAGGTTGAAATCACTCATATACTCTTGAGGGGACCACTTGATAGTGTGAAATTGCTCCACAAGTGAAATATTATCACTTTTTTCCTCGAACTATTTACACAACTTTGTGCCTAAATCATTCCAATTGGTAACAGATCCAACAGCTAAGCTCCAGAACCACTGAAGTGCCCTACCTTTGAATGAAGTAGTAAGGAGTCAAACTGCCACGTTATCTTCTGTAATATTGTGTACTGCACAGATGCTAGCCACATCTAGTATGTGCTCCCGTGGTGAAACATTAGTCTCCCTAGTGAAAAATGGTAAACTTTTCAAGGCAGCTGCTGGTATGGCATCTCTTTGTGCTAACAACAAAGGACTGCTGGTATTAAATGGAGGACAAGTATTGGCTTGCCATGACATTCACAAACTGGTTGTATCTTGGTAGGGGGTAATGTCCTTCAAGAGGAGTTGAATGTCCTCTACGAGGTAAAGCTGTAGTTGATGGTACTAAAAGGATTCTTCCCCTTCTTCTTCTTAGGGGAGACAAGGAAAGTTCTGTGTGTTGATAAGTTCCACCTATCTTGAAGAAGCTCTTGTCTGAATCCTTCACATAAATTTGAATACTGAACTTTGAAATCCAGAGAGATGGAGTCACTAGGTACTTTTTCTGATGAAGATGAGAAGAGAAGTACCAACTCTGTCCCACCGGGCGTGCCAAAAATTGTTGTCTCCAAATCATTGCACCCCCCGAATGGCCTGAAATGAGTCATGTCATTCGGTGTGATTAGGACACATGGGATCACCTCTCAAGCTATGGGACTTGGGCTTGAGGTGAACCTCTGGAGAAGGCCAGACTTCCTGTTCCTAAACTAAACACAACACTACTTCTGATGTAAGAAAGATGGCTAACTAGTCCTATGCTATCATTTCATGGGATTTAGGGAAGAAGAATACAAGGAAATAAAAAAATATTCTAGAAGTGGTGATGCACCAAGAAAAGGGGTATTTAACTTTTGGAAGGGTTAATGTGGGTATGATGATTACACCGTTAGCCACCTTCACCTATTGCAACTTGGAAAGGATATAAAATATCACAGACTAGAAGCACACATTCCTCTATTAAACCTTAAACATACACAATAGAGGGATCAGCTTTGATGTGATACACAGATAATTTATAAAAGGGATAATCACAAGCACATGTCCAGTATTCACTTAAATGATAATAATAATGCAACTCTTGATCAGCAGAAGGAAAATATTTTCTCACAACTGATAGGAAGTAATCACACTATTCTTTTCTCAATATGAAATAGATAATCTGAAATAAAGGTAAATTAATCAAATAATGTTAAGGAATCACATTCACAAGGCATGTAATGATTAATCATTCAACACAATAAAACAGATTTTCAAGTGCAAGGAATAACTTTGAATATAATTAAAAGGTTTCAACAAAACTTTGGAAGCACTCTTCCAAGCTTGAAGAGCAACTTTCCTCCAAATCTCTCCAAAATATGTATATCTAAATAATGGAAGCACTCCACTATTTATAAGTTCCTAGGTGAGCCATTACAGCTGGGCCTTTAACTAACATTTAACTAAAAATAGTAATGTCATTAATAAGAGGGAACATGCTCCCATAAAAATAGCAAATTTGTTGCAGAAGGTTGACCAAGTCAACCCTACAACTTTGACCATTTCCAGAGCTTGAACCTGTCCTTTCATGGCCACTCAGCTTTGGCCTGGTTCATCTTCATCTTTTTTCTTTACAATATTTTGTTCTTCTTCTTCCCATATGGCCATTCGGTGTCTGTACTCGAAGAAACAGTTGACAATACCCTAAGTTTCTTCATCTCCAGGTCCACACGCATAGTGATTCACTACGTCCACTTGTTTCGATCTCTTTCGTGATCCTGGCTGGCAACCTTCGAAGCTTACTTACAAATTTCTTTAGTCTCCCTATGAAGTTTCTGACATAGAACCAGTCAATCAATGGAGTCACTATTGAAAGTCTTCGTAACATCGTCATCCTGCTTCACTAAATCTTTGAAATTTTCTTTAATCTGGTCCTCAGGAAGAGCATCAATATTCTCATTGAAAAACTTGTAGTGGGCATTGTCAAACTCTTCAAAGATATCATTGAGGGCATCTATAATTTCTACTCGCTTCTCCTCCAATCTTTTTATTATATCTTGTAACACCTGACACCGGAATTCCATAGCTTTTTGATATTCAAACAATTTAGAGGCATCATCAATCACCTCTTCCTGCAGAAGTAAATCAGAATATTCTTCTCTAATGTCATTCCATGTTGCCAAAGTTAAATTTAAATTATTATTATCTTTGGAGAGAGATTCGTCCATCTTAGCAATGGTGGATTTTACAATCTTGTAAATAAGTATAAATCTCCATAGCTTCCTTAATCAGAGGATTGGCCTCCTGCAAGATCCTTTCCATCCATCCATTCATTGTTCTCCCTTTCTGGTCTAGCTTCTCAAGCTCATGATAAGAGATGTCATCGATTGTAGATGAAACTATCATGGCCGTAGTAGTTGAGATGTCAGTGGATGGAGTGGGCTGAGTTACTCTACGCAGCAGTGTAGTGAGCTGCTCGACCTTGGCCTTAAGCTCGTCCTTGGTGGCCTTGTCTTTGTCGTATTTCTCCAAAAGGGCCCCAAGAGCAGTGTGTACATCCTTCTTGGCTCCTTCATGAGTAGCCTTCCCCAATGAGAACTTTGAGATCTGGTAGTCTGCTGCTGTGATGGTTTCTTTAGTTTTCCCCTCAATAGGGGTAGCCACTTTGATCACGCACTCTCCTGATGGATTAACCCTTTAGACTTGATACGGTTCTCAGTCTCTTGGCTTGTCTTTTTGGCATGGAATCCAATATACTGAGATCTATCACATCTCCCAGAGGAACCTTTTTCTTTTTCTTAGGAGTTTGTCTAAACAACCACTCTAGTATGGGCTAGAGCTGAGGAAGACAGAGTAGCAGATCTAATACCTAAAGTACCAGTTAGGGAAAGATCACTAGAAATTCCAGCTGATATCTGAGTAGAGGTGGACAATGATGGAAGGTGTGGGAGTGAGGACAGCCATAGGAATTGACAAGGTAATGTTGGGGGTTGAGATCAAAGAAAATGGGAGTGTCAAAGGAAGTGAGGAGGAAATGGGTGACCCAATATTTTCCCTAGCTGATAAAACTAGAAGTGACAAAAATACTTGGGCCATAGAAGGAGATGGGAAAGAGGAAATGGTGGTAGAAGTGGAGGGAATTGATATTGGGAGTGATAATGGAGGAAGGGGAAGATGGGATGGATCCTAATGACACTAGGGGAATCACTTACTTCCACAACCTTAGTGACTGGTATTCTAGATGTTGTAACCATAGGAGCAGTAGACCTAGAAAGAGATGAGCCACCAACCACAAATGAGATCTTTTTTGGAACCATGGGAACCCTTTGAGTCAATCTCTTGCTTTTGGTATGTGTTGGTTGGTTTACTGCTGATGTAGACCCTATATTTGAAGGTTGATTTTCCCCTTTGGGTGAGATTCCCAAAGTGGCCAACCAACTGAAAGTTATTTTTAGAATGGGGCCAACCATTTCTTTGGTATTGCTGCACTCTTCCACATACCAATCAACCCATGGTAGTGGTTGATTGGCAACATCATCATCCCTGTATGATGAATCTAGGACCTCATCATTATCCTGTAAGTCCTTTGGCACATCAGCCAACCCAAACTGCCACACTTCATCAAGGGTTAATATTTCATAATCCCTTTTCCACGATGTATTCATCTCGAAAATGGATCCATATGTCTTCTAATTGGGGCATATGAGCACTGGAATTTCCTGTCTCCCTGAACTTACCCCAATAGTCAAAGTTATTTCGTGGATGGAAGGTCCGTAGAGTTACCTCAGCCATTTCAGCATACACATTTCTTGCCTTATGGATAGTTGGGAAAGAATACCTGCCAATTGTAACAGGGAAATGCATTCCCACCTTGTGATGCTTATTTTGGATTTTTTGGTAATCCAATAACTACCGAACCAATTCCAGAAGAACCCATTTGTCAGTGGGGCACCTTGGCAGCTTACTTGGGGCACCTATGAAACCTAGAATCTAAAGGTAGGTGAATGTGGGAAACTGAAGGTAGATTGATCCCCATTCTCACACCTCTTGGAAAGCCTCATCAGAAATATGACCAATTATATAGCTCCTTGTCAAATTGATAGAGGACAATAGTGAAGAAAGTGTCACTGATTCTTCAGAAGTGCTTGCTCCCCTCATCTAGAGTAAGCTGGGGATAAAACTCATATATTTGGGATGTGCTGCAAACACCCCTAGTGTTCAATCCTGAGAAATCCCCCATGGCAGCATCTTCATATACTAGGAAAGATGTCATGCAGAAGGATTTAGTTTCTGCCACCTTGCCCAACTAGTAGCAAATGTTGCTACTGATATGTTCACCCCATCAGATAAACTCATCATTTTTCTTGATAATTGATATGTACAAGAACATCCATTCTTGGAATTCCTTTACAGAAGGAAGACCTGAAACTCTTCTGAAGAGTATAATGAGATCGTTGACCTCCTGAATGAAATCTGATCGATGTATAGTCTTGGGCAACTTGGAAAAATTCTTAGTCAGGTAGGACTTCATCATGACCTTCGAGCATACTTCCTCTTTTTTATCCCAGTGCTCAATTGCTATTTCAGGTGAGATAGTGGCATAATCTTGTACGTCTGGAAGTTTAAACAAGTCTGTGGATATTTATTTTATCAAAGAAATATTATCTAGGGTCCAGATGGATTACCACCTTATCGTCACTATCTCTTATCGACATAGAGTTCCTCGTCGTAGTGGGTTGCTAGCAACTAGGATGAATTATGGGCATTACACAGATGTAAGAAAACTAGAAGGCAAGTGCAAGACCACTGTCAAAGATGGCCTGCATCCATGGCTTTTTATTTGGGGCCTTTAATCTTTCCCAGAACTTGGGAAGATCAATCTTCTGAGATCAGTGTCCCCGATATTTCCTAAATCAAAGGTTAAGCAGGATTGGGGAGAAACTCCAAGAAATGTGTACTTCATCTTTTCTTTCCCCTTTGAAGTGGAGGCAGACATCAAAACCTATGTTTCGGTAGTTTGAATGTTACAAAAATTCTAAAAACTTGAGAGCAAGAAAAATCTGAAATCCTGAACTGAAAAAATTCCAAAAGGAATCATTGAAAGAAATCTCCAAAACATTTTTCCGAAGTCAGAAGTCTCGAAAATCTCTGAAATTCCCGATTCTCCAAAAACCTGAAACTCTGAAATCCTGAAACTAAAATGTCTAAAATATTTTCCTGAAGTCCGAAAAGTCTGAAAGAAATCTCCGAAGTGAAAACTTTGAAATAAATCTCTGAAGCAACAGTTCTCCGAAATTTTGAAAATCAGAAAACTTTGAAGATTTTCACCGAAAATTTTCTCCAAAATCAGTTTCCTGCCTTGTGATTTTTTGAAGGAATTATTTGAAATGATTTTTCTAAAAAGAATCTTTGAAATAGTCTCTGGAGGAACTGCAAAAAATAAGTGTTAAGAAGCCAAGATGGATTTTGAGAAACAGGGGGAAGTATGAGGGACCTAGAAAGATCCCCATACTTGAAAACCTGGAGAAAAAACTCCACAACAAAACATGGTGAAAAATAAAGACATTACAAGAAAACTGATAAGGGAAAACAAAAAGAAAACCAAATGGGAGAAGGAGGAGAAAAAATACCTAAATCAAAAGGAAATAAAACCGAAAACATACCTTGAAAAGGACGCCAAAAAAGTACAAGTGTGAAATGTCAGAGTGAATAATGTCAGGTAAAAATAAAAAGTAAAAAATCCACGTTTATATAGAAATCCCTGACATTAATGGTAAAAATTTGATCCGTACGAGGTAGGTGAGAATTAATCACGCATAGAACCTCCGAAGTTCCAAAACCTGAAATCCTGAAATTCTAAAAAATTCAGGATTTTAGACTTCAAAAAAAAGGGAAGCAAAAAGATGAATTGGTAACTAAAAGTCCGAAACCTGAAAACCTTAAAGTTTGAAAATTCAGACTTTCAGAGTTTTGGAACTTCGGAAAAAATCAAGTGAAAATCATAAAATGACTCGGAGAACCCCGAAAACCTGAAACCTGAAAAGTCCAAATTTTTTGACTTTTGGAGTTTCAGACTTCGAAAATCTGAGTCAGATTTTAAACAAAATGAGCCAAAAAGTTCTGAATTTATGAAAAACTTGAAAGTCCAAAAATTTGGACTTTCAGAGTTTCAAACTTCGGAAAATCTCAAATGTAATTCTGAAATTGAGCTTTAAAAACTCTAAAAATGAAAAACCCCAAAGTCTGAAAATTGAAAATTTTCAGATTCTTGGCCTTAGCAAAAATCATTGTGCAAGGATTTCGTTAAAAACATAAGTCTAACATACAACCTTCCTCTGGGTAGGTTAAATGGTTAACAGGTCTTTCATAGTGTACTTGCACAAACTAAGGTGAAAATCCTTAGTGGCAACTACATGTTGTTTAAATTCTCAATAAATACCAATGTCTTAACATATATCAAGTAAGATTTGTTATTAATCTCTCCAAAGCTAGAAGGAATAAGATCTGTCTTCATTAGGGACCCTAGTAGAAGGTTGTTTAAAGTGTTTTGAAAGTCTAATTCAGAAGGAAGATTAATTTGGAAGGTTGTTGAAGATCTAGCATTGATAAAAGAGATCTCCATTGGTGAAACTGATCAGCATATGATTGAAGATTGTAATACTTCCTCAAGTGCTTCTAAATCAGGTAGTCTCTTTATTGAATTGAATTATCCATTTGGAGAGGGTCCTTCTTTTGTATTTGAAACATTTTCTTCTCAATCTGCCCTCATGTATTTTCCAAATCTAATAGAGTTTTCCAAGAAACAGAGCCTTTAAAGGGTATCCATTCTGAAAATTGCATCCTTGTACCACACACAACCTCTCACTCCTCATCAATTTGCATCTCCTTCAAGGTCACCTCCTGCAAAATAATATGGCTCACCCTCCACCCAGACCTCTATTTGTTCATTAATACTTTTGGTGCCATCAATTTTAGAGGTATGGCTGGCTATCCAAATGCAGTGCCATAAGATGTAAGAAATAGATTGCCTAAGTTTCAAGGAAATAATGCAATCACTAGTGATCAACACTTGAAGCTCTTTGTCAATATGATGGAGGAATTTGAAATAGAATTTGAGGATGTATACATTAAATTTTTTATCCATACTCTAGAAGAAGATGCAAGGGACTGGTATAAATATTTTCTAGATAATTCCATTGATTCTTGGACTGAGATGAAGAATGCTTTTAGATTGCAGTATGGAGATAAAACAAACCCTAGGTTTCTTTTATCATAGTTTGAAAATATAAAATAATAATCCTAATGAATCAATGCATGATTTCAATACAAGATTTTACAAAATATTGAGAAGACTACTTGTTAATTTGAGGCCATGTGATGAATCATGTTTGATAAAGTATTCAGATGCATTTGATAAGAAAGATGCTTACTATTTGAGGGATAAGAACCCTGGAACTTTGAGGCAGGCCTTTACCATGGCTCTGTAAATTGAGAAAAACATTAAAGAAGTTGGAAAACCTCCTAAGAGGGAGGGTATTAAACTGATTAACCCAGAGAAGCCTCAATCAAGTAAGGTTGTGGATCTTGAGGAAGTTGTAAAGACTTTGGCTGGGTATGTCAAAGAAATCTCTTACAAGCTAGCCAGGGAAGAGAAAGGAATTAGACAAGGTTCTCAAGGTCAGCACATAGGAAACAAGGACAAGACAGATTTAAATCATCCTAGAAATGATCAGAGATTTGATGACAGAGGTAAAGGACCCATGGGAGCTAGACAACCCCAAGCTAGGGAAAATAGAGTAGTGTCTGATCCTCTAAATGCTAGAGTTTCTGTTGTTGAAGAGACAAATGAAATTGATTGGTGTGACAAGTGTTTCTTACCCCACCTGCCATGTGAAGTAGATCAGAAAGTTGAAGAAGATGATGATGATGATAACACTGATGATGATGCATGCATGGTGGATTGCTCTACAAGCTCACAACAAGGAGCAACTTCAACTGAAGTAATAAGTGCAAGAACTGCTGCAAGTTTTTGGGACTGCATTCATCGGGTACCTCTTCTTCCTCCCTCTCATGCTTTAGAAATAGATATGGTACAAGATTTTGAACTTCCTAATAATTATTTTGAGTACCTAAGATCTCTAATGATTAAGAAGTATGATGAAGGAATCCCATCAGAAGAGGATAAAAATTGTTAATGAATGTTGTTGTTGCCCAAGAAAAAGAGTATAACACAAGAAGTAAAGTTATCAAAGGGGCAGGGCCTCAAGCCAAACCAAAGACCCCAGTTCTCACCAATGTCCCAAAAGAAACTCCAAAGAAAGATGCATCTGGAAAAGGCCTTATTGTCTCAAGTAGAACTGGTGTTCCCACCCATGCCCAAAATGTGAAAAATCTTGTGCCATCTGATGAGTTTTTCAATCATTCTCCAAATTTTTCTTTGCCCAAATACATTCCTTATGACATTTCCCAAGTCTTGAGTCAGATCAATATTTATGTCCCAATTGTTGAACTTCTTAGGATTCCTAAGCACAAGAAGAGGGCTTTTGAGTATTTGGGATTGGAGGAAGATAGGAGTGCCCTAGGTAGAAATATAAATAATGTAAACACTCCTCCTTCAACCATTGTAGACCTAAAAAAACCACCAACATTGGAGGAGATAGGTGAACCACCTGAAGTTTACTTGGGAACATATTTGGTTGAGTCTCAATTAAATGTTGATCCATTTTTTACAACATTGATTATTAAGGACAGATTACTGCACAATTGTATGTTTGATTCCAGAGCATCATGCAATGTTATGCCTCTAGAAGTCATGAATGAATTGAACATTAAAGTGATAATAGCTTATGGCAAGTGTACTACAATGGATTCTAGAGAGGTACCAGTTGTAGGGTGTGTAAAAGGTTTGGTGGTACAACTTGCAGCTTATCCAGGTAAGAACTTGAAACTTGATGTTGTTATTGTTGATTGCCCTACCAAATGGGGCATGTTGTTATCAAGAAAGTGGGCTACAAGTGTTGGTGGAAGTGTTCAGATGGATATGTATTTTTCCACCATTTTAATTGAAGGTAGCCTTGTAAAGCTGTATGGAGAGAAGAAGATGTTGCACCTCATTAAAGATCCCAATAATGCTTCTTATGAAGTGTTGTATGTTGATGTAGATGCTGATAACTTTTTTGGGTTTGCTGATGGCAAAGAGCATAAGATTGATCAATGTAAATGTCTTGAACAAGTAGGTTTACCTTGGACCTTGTTATTTGATGGAGCTTGTTCCAAGTTTGGAAATGGTGCTGGCATTGTTCTGATTTCTCTAGGCCAGGAAGATTTTGTTTTTCTTTCAAACTAAACTTTGAATGCACTAACAACATTGATGAATATGAAGCACTATTATTAGGCTTGATAATTACATGGAAATATGGTATAAAGGATATCATTGTCAAAGGGGATTCAGAACTGATTGTCAAGAAAATTAGAAAATTGTATGCTACTAAAAATCAGAGAATGAAACAATACAAGCATGTAGTCTGGGATTTGATTGAAATGTTTGACTCTTTTAATATTGTGCACCATGATAGAAAGTTTAATGTTGTTGCAGACAAGTTAGCAATGCTAGGATCCAGATTTGGGAATTGTACAGTGTCTCCATTTTGTGAGTATGATGTTGAAATACTAACAAGACCATCTGTCCCTGATAATGTTAAAAATTGGCAAGTGTTTGATGATGATGCCCAGGTGAAATGGTTTCTGTAGAACCAAGGTGAGTTTTCTAACCAAAGTATAGATTTGGAACCAATGGTGTGTGTTGTTGAAGGAAAGGAAACTTTATTTGGAAACGACATCATCCAACTAAAGACAAAACATGATTCCCAGAGGTTTGGTGGCTCTTTAATCAAACTTTGATAATGTTGATTGCATTATTAAAATAAGTATGTTGGTTTCAAGAGATGTGGAAGAGCATGACCTGGGCACAAAGGAAAAACCATGCAAAATCTGGTTAGGAAGAAATCTGAGCAAGGAAGAGAAGCAGTCCTATGTTCAATTGTTGAAAAAATATCAAGACTGCCTAGCTTGGTCTTACTCTGAGTTGAAGGCATATAGGGAAGATTTTTTCCAACATGAAATTCCTCTTGAATCTAATGCCAAGCCTTTCTGGAAAAAATAGAGGCCCATCAATCCACTCCTTTCTTTGAAGATGCAAGAAGAACTGAAGAAGTTGAGGGATGGAGGGATCATTCAACCCACAAGGTACTCTTCTTGGGTTGCAAACTTAGTACCTGTTAGAAAAAAGAATGGTGATATAAGAGTTGTACGTAGACTTCAAGAACATGAATAAAGCATCATTGAAAGATAATTACCCTCTACCAAACATGGAGAATATGCTACAATTGGTAACTAGTTCTGAATTGTTATCCACTCTGGATGGTTTCTCTGGCTATAATCAAGTTGTTGTGAAGGAGTTAGAAATAATAAATACTACCTTTACCACTCCTTGGGGAACTTATGTCTATGTCAGGATGCCTTTTGGCTTAATGAATGTTGGAGCAAACTTTCCAAAGAGCAATGGATGTAGCATTTGTTGGTTATATTAATGAATTCATTGTTGTTTATCAAGATGATGTAACTGTGTTTTCCATAAAAATAAATGATCACTTGCAACACTTGAAGAGAATTTTGTTAAGGTGTAGAGAGTATGGCATATCATTGAATCCCAAGAAGTGCCATTTTTGAGTGCAAAAGGCAAAAATACTTGGTCACATTGTATCAAACGAAGGGGTCATGATTGATCCCGAGAGAGTGGAAGCCATCAACAAGGTTCCAATTCTAAGAACTAAGAAGGGAGTTCAATCCTTCTTTAGACAAATAAACTTTATCAGAAGATTTGTGTCTAACTTTGCTGAGCTGACTATCCCCATTACTAGTATGCTAAAAAAGGACCAAGTTATCAAATGGGAAGAAGATTCCATTCAAGCTTTCAATGGGATCAAGGAAGCACTAAAACATGCCCCTGTTTTGGCAGCTCCAAATTACAAGAAGCCTTTTCAAATGTTCTCTTTTACTTCAAAAAACACCATTACCTCTATTTTTTTGCAGAAGGATGATGAAGGGGCTGAGAGACCAATTTCCTTTTTCAGTAAGGCATTACAAGGAGATGAATTGAAGTACACCATCATGGAGAAGCAAGCATTTTCCTTGGTGAAAGAAAAAAGGTTTTCAAACCCTACATCTTGAGCTCTAAAGTTGTTGCTTATGTTACCCACACCATGGTAAAAGACATCTTATCAGAGATGGAGGTCTCAAGATGCAGATGGGTGAACAAGTTACAGGAATATGACATGGATATCCAAACCATGAAATTGGTAAGAGGTTTAGGCCTAGCTAAGCTTATGGCTAAGAGAAACTTGTAGACTATTGAGGTGAATGAAGTAGAAGGAGAAAGGGTGGATGTCCTTGAAAATTTGGTAAGCTTTGAATGGTACAAGGATATAATATTTTATCTCAGACATCTATGCTTTCCCTGAATATTTGAGTAAAAATAAGAAAAGAGCTCTTAAGTTAGCCTCTCAAAAATATGTCATTACTGATTTTGGGTTAGCTTGGAAGAACCCAAAGGGAGTGCTCTTAAGATGCATTGCTGAGGATGAAGCCCCAAAGGTAATTTATGATCTCCATGGAGGAGTTTGTGGGGGACATTTTGCTGGAAGAGTTACAACACATAAAATCTTGAGGGATGGTTATTGGTGGCCAACTCTCTTCAAGGATACAACTCTATTGGTTAGGAAATGTGAAAGTTTCCAGCATTTTTCTGGAAGAATGAAATCTTTAGGCTCCCTTCCTTTGTAGCCTGTGTTATTTGAAGCCCCATTTAAGAAATGGGGAATGGATTTCATTGGGGAAATTTCTGATCCTTCTAGTGTTGGTCATAAATGGATTCTTATAGCCACTGATTATTTCACTAAGTGGGTGGAAGCAATCCCCACCAAGAAAGCAACACACCAAGTTATCATGGAATTCATGCTAAATCAAATCATATGCATATTTGGAGTACCAACTAAAATTGTTGCTGATAATGCCATGAGTTTCAGAGCCAAACCTTTGGTGGCAATGTGCAAAGAGTATGGAATCAATTTGACATATGCTTCTAACTACAATCCCTAAGGAAATGGAAAAGCTGAGTCCAACAATAAAAATTTCTTGAAGATCATTAGAAGAACCTTGAAGCTGAACAAAAAGAAGTGGGGTGAGCAACTGAAGTTTGTTGTTTGGGCTGACAGAATCACTGGAAAAGAGCTACTGGTAAAATCCCATTTGAGTTGGTATATGGAACTCAAGATTTGTTGCCCCTTCATTTGCAATTGTCTTCATTTTAGTTTGTTCAACAAATTGAAGATCAGGAAGTTAGTCCATATGATGCTCGAATCAATCAGATTATTGAGTTAGATGAAGAAAGAAGGGCATCCCATCAGAGGCATGTGAAGTTCAGAGAAAAGTTGAAGAAGTTATTTGACAAGAAGGTGACTCCAAGAGATTTTAGCATTGGGGATCTTGTGCTATTATGGGATAGTAGGCATGAAGATAAGGGAAAGCATGGTAAATTTGATACATTGTGGATGGGCCCTTATTCAATTGATATTTGAATTGGTGAAAATACCTTCTTCCTAAAAGACTTAGATGGGGAACTGCTTGAATTTCCTATTAATGGCAGGCATTTGAAACATTTCCTTGATTGATTTCTCAGAATCAAGGTATACTCCATTTGTATAGTGTATAGTTCTTTGTTTTCATTCTACTTTTGTGTTTTTGTTCGTTCTGGTCCTTGGTGACCTAGTTTTGTTGGTTTCTCGGTTCATTTTTTGGAGGATGGTTATGGTTTGTCCACTCTACAAGCTTATTCTTTGACTCCATTGCCTAATGGACTATTTTTGGCACTTGCTTTGCTTATTTGTTCTTGTGGTACTCATAGGGAGTGCCCATCCCTGAGTTAGAGCTGATGTTGGTGCTCAAATTAATCTCATCCCATTTTTCCTTGAAGTTCTCCAGTTTGCGGGCTCTATCATTTTCTCTATCTCCCGTACTGATGCATAAAAACTCTATTCCTCCATTTGGTTGACATGATCAGTCCCTTCCTTGGTCGAGGATCACTTAAAAATTCCATATTTTGTTTTTCGTTCCTCTGTCCATGTAAAGAATCTGTAACTTAGGCGTAAAACTCAGGTTTTTCCTTTCCTTCTGTTTTCCACAGTCACGTTTTGTTGTCCCTATCATTTTTGTCCCAAATATATATGGAAACATGATTGGATGTGGCTCAGTGGATTGTATTTGGGCCTTATATCATTTCCAAATTCTCTATCCTTGAAGAAAGATTCATTTCTAGGGCTCAAATGGTGATTTTCCTACATTTTACGGTTTGACGGGTGTATTTTTCTGGTCAAATTTACTTCTCAGCATCAATGGAAACGTGGCCCTTTCTAGTTGGATGCTGCTTGGTGGGGCACTTTAAAATCTCTAAGGCTCACTTCAACTCAAAACTTGTCTACATGTGGAGGGTCGATGCTCATCTAAAAATTTGCTTTTTGGTTTGGCCTTGGAGTTGCGACGGGGAGACACATGGAGGTTTCCGCTTCCTTGCCCAAACTTAGACAAATTTTTCATGTGGCCAGTATAGTTTTGGAAGACCATGGACATGTGGAGGGTTGGTGCTCATTTGAGGATCTGCCTCAGGGTCCCACCTTAACAAGTGCGATAGAGAGACATGTGGAGGCTTCCGCTGGCTCCGCTCTATACTTAAACTTTTCAAAGCAATTTTCAAAGGCCTGGGACACGTGGAGGGACCGCGCCTATGCTTGTATGGGGACCGACCCTAAATTTTATTTTGAAGAAGTGCCAAGAGGACACTTGGAGGCTTCCCCTCATTCTACCCTTGCTTGGACTTTTCAACGGCTAAGGAAAATTGTCTTGGACCCTAGACACATGGCGCCTTCCGTTGATCTTTCAACTTTTGCAAACAACTCTTCCTAACTGAGACAATATGGTGAGCCTGCACTCATTTGGGGTCTCTATTTTTGGGCACCATATCAAAGAGCACCATGAAGACATGTGGAGGTTTCCACTGGCTCCTTTTATATTGAGACTTTTTAAAGGCCAAAAGGCATTTTTCTTGGGCCCAGGGCACATGGAAGGCCCACGCTTGTTTGGAAGTTTGCCCTCTGTACTTCTCCTTTGCATAGTTGCACCAAGGAAACATGTGGATGGTTGTGATATAAAGTAGAAAAGGGGCATAATCAATTGTTGTTGTGTATTGTGTCTATTTTTCCACCATTTTTTCTCCAAGACTCCTGGAGATGCGAATACACACTAATTTTCATCATTTTTGATGAAATTCTTTGTTGTCTCTGTCTATAAAGTGCCATTGAATGGATTTGAAACTTAATTTTTGAGTCCAAGGTTTGTTAAGATCGATATTTTAAATTTGGAATTGCTTGGGCACTTACAAAAATGGAAATTACTAGAGAAGTTGGATGTGTGACAGAGTTGCAAAGGAAAGAAAGGGAAAAGGATGAAATGATGAAAGTAGCAGGTGTAAAAGATGAAAAAGGTGTTGCCTCAAGGGCAAAAAGGATTACCTATCATATCTAAGTTGTGCAGAGCCTCCAAAAAAAGATTAAAAAGGGGATTTTTTGCATGACCAAATTAGAATGATCAGAAGGATTGCCAAAAAGTTGTGACATGGAATCCTAGGCATTAGTCGAGGGCCCAATAAATGTGATAAGTTCACAATTGGTCCACCTGTCAGCTTTCGGATGTGAATTTGTTAAATTTAATTTTTTTAGGTAAATTGGTAACAAGCAAAGGTACCTCAAATATTCTTCTCTTTTGTGGGGGAAAATTGAGTGAGAAAAATGTATAAATTTAATGAGAATACTCTTGCAAATGGTTGGGGATTAAGTTTCATAAGAAAAATTATAGAAAATCCATATTCTGAGAAACCCGTCTGAGATACCTAGTTAATTTCCTTTATGTTAGATTTTCTATAATGTCAAGTTGGTTACAAATGTATAGCCATTGACGAGCACTAATATTTCTCTAGAAGCTTTCCCCTACTAATGAATTTAAGAAATTTTGAAATTAATTTGTGTCAATCTTGGAGCAATTAGTGTCTTCTTTGTTTCAGAATGTCTGCAAGTATTTTTTTGTTCCTATTTCAATCTTACATTGAAATCTTTGTGAAATCACACAGGATCTCATCTTTGTGACAGTTTAATGGAATTTGTAATTTCATTTCAGGAAGAGCCTTCATTCTGTGATGAGATAAAAAAATTTAAAATCATTCCAATGTCATTTGTTGATAAAGAATTATCTATAAGTCTTTGGGTGTACCTTATGGTGTGATTGATCAGAGATTTTGGTGTTTAATTGAGTCTTTTAGCTCAAGCATTTTTGCTAGATTCTCAAATATTGTGTGAAAACATGTTGATCTAGGCCTCAATTGAAGCACACCTTTTGGTTGAAGGAATGTCTTAACTATTATGAAGTTTTCTATTGTTGAGTTGTCCATTGTTGTGAAGTTTCTCATAGATTTGGTATAATCAACTTTATCCTGCTTAATCTCCCACCAAAATTATTCAAAAACCATGAATCCATCCTGAACTACCCCTTTTTTCCCTGTATATCAACAAAGGAACAAAATCCATTCACTAAAATATGCAGAACAATCAGGATCCCATAGTGTCTTCAGTAACCTTAGCCTTGTTTTGAAAGTATCTCCATCTTTTAGAAGTGACAACTCTTGAGAGTTAAATTATGGAGTATTGACCATAATTTCCCAAGGTTTTCTTCATAAAATTTTTGCAAAAGAAGGATATCTAAATCTCCTTCATCAAAAAAAGGTTACACTAAGGGTCATCTCACCCTGGTTGAAGAGGCACAACCTAAAGCAGTGAGGACAGGTCAAATCCTCTTAAAGGTGTTATCCATCTCTCCACAAATTTGAGTGACAAAGGTCCAATTAGATCTCATCCCTGGATACAAAATGACACACACTATGATCTATCTATCTCTAAGCTCCCTGTCCAATCTGTGTTGTATGCTTGGATTGAAAAGGAGAAAATTTTTGGATACCAACAAGATGCATGTGAGGCGTCAGATCCAGTGTTGAACCTACATGTGTCAAAATGAATACAAGTATCATGTACTGCAGCCTACGCTCAACACACATTAGAGTATCAACACGGTACTAGTATTCATAACTATTTCCTTTCCTTGAAACAACCGATGAAGATGTCTCAGGAAACGGAACCAACTGACTGCAGTCTAGAATTCAGTAGATACAATCCCAATAACTTCTCTTAACGCTTTGGCAGATGTGACTTATCCTAGACTGAGAGCTCACGTTGAGAGTTTTCCCATCTTTCTACACGTAGATCTCTGCTAGTAACGTTGATCTCCTTACTGTGTTTTAGCAAGATGAAGCAAACAATACACTGCAATGGTTCCATGGTGACTAATACATCATTCTACAGCAGCATGCTAGATCATAAAACCACATGGATAATAGATTTTACCAGATTTGGACACACAATTATAAAATCAGTAACATAGCGAGAGTGCAAAAACTACACATGATGAGCACTGCCAGGTTCGGCCAATATCCTCCATTAACTGGAACCCTATAATGCAGAATAACACATGTATAATAGAAGCTTCTTATCAGTAATCCAAAAATATGTTTACAATAGTGCATATAGATCTGATCTAGTAATCCAATCTTGCATGACGTGCATATGTGACATATCCTCATGAGTCTGCAGGCTATGATCAAGTTTATTCACTGAGTTATAGCATAGTATATGGCATCGAATGTCTAGTAAGACTACAAATCCTGAAAAGGGTGGGAAAGCTACATAATGGGATAGAAGAAGCACATGGTCCAATAATAGGTCACATGCCTGATCTAACTAGCAACGTGCCATTCAACAATTGCATTTCTCCACATGTAAGTACTAAAGAAAACTATAGACTGAAATGTCAAATAACTTACTTTGGATAATCATATCATCACTGGGGTAAAACTATAGTCCATGACACTACCGCTTAATTGTTTTTTAATCTTCCACCAATAGCCAATGCGTGAGCGCTCACGTCTGATACCAAATGTGAGAGCTCTGCACGCCATCTCTAAGATGAATAGAACAATTCTTCTTGATTGAATATTTTGCTATAGAATCTCTTCGACATAGCTATAAAAAACTTTTGTTCCGTGCACGTGTTCTTGCTATCGGATCACGCCTTACAATACAACTATCCTATCCCACGTGAAGTTGTTGTGTGCTTTACTGTCACAGTAGATATCAAAACAACCTATAATATACTAATTATTACATAGTGTTCATATTAGGCAGAGTAATATATGCAAACACTGAAGTAGAAGTTTCATGTCCTAACCATTCTCTACATTTTCGGAAGAATGCTTATGTGTGTTCTTCAAGGATCCACTAAGAGCTTTCTCAAGGAAATTCAACTTTTAGGAGAAATGTACCTCATTGATCTTGGATAAAATAGGGGGTTTATTATCATATGGAGTTCTAGAAAGAATCAATATCTGAAACCTATGCCATCTGATCTTGTAAGGTCATTCATTGGAGTCATATGGTATATAATATTTCACCTCTAAAGACCATTCCAAGCTCTGATGATGGAACTAAAATTATGGACGAATGATGATTTAATCTAAACTAGCAACATAAACTAAACAAAAATAGTAAATACAATATATAAAGTGACTCTAAGTGAACTAAGAAATTAGACTTATGTAATTCCTCAGTGTGCAAAGAGGGGTTAAGAAAGTATCTTAGCTGAATCGTAATGAGCTTGCTAGATTGTGTACCGACAGAGATGGCTGGATGAGACAAGAGGATTATGAAATGACATATAGCCGAAGCAAAGAAAAGTGTATATCTGGAGCAGATATGAGCTGAATTGGGGCATGTCTGGATAGATACACGGATGCCCTGTGCAGGTGACCTATGCCTATGGGATATGGATGCTTGGGTCTGCGTAAAAAATTTCATACAACCTTCCTTCGAGGTGTTCACAATGATGGTTTCCTTACCTAGTCGCCTTCCTATCGCACTGAGCTCACGTCAAGATCTACAGAGTATGTAACTGGAAATCTAAAATGAATTACGAGACCTGTACAAAACCCTCAAGATAGAGCATTAAACCCCTAAAAAAAGAAAGATGTCATATGAAGGAGTTAAACTATACATCAACTACCACAATGGTGGTCTTACTAACTAAGCGTTGCACTACATTTCAGACCTGATGTACATGTTCTCTGTGTGTGTGTGTGTGCAGAATCATGCCCTAGGTGGCTCTTGTGTGAGTCACACTTTGTGAAAGTAGCGAGCAAGTAACTATGTGTAGAGAAATGTAATAGAGTGTGTAGTATGGAATCGTAAATGAACTTCCCTCCTATGCAGCGTGATGTGCAGAATGAACCAACCCTCGTGTCCCTTGTGATGGAGCTAGATAGATGCAAATAGAGCTCTTAGATGCTTGATGGATGTAACCTTAGGTGGTGATAGCCAATGCTTAGTGCTTGTTCATTTATTATGATCACATAACTTTATATTTATATGATTCCTTTCCTTGAATTTCCTAATTAACCCCAAAAAGGCCGACTACCAAAAAGATAAGATGCTCAAATGACTAGAAAGGACCCAAAAAGTGTGAGTAAAGTATAAGTGCCAGGGGCGCTTGACTCTAGCTTCCTTGATGGGCATTGGTGTCTAGGATGATAAAATTCAGAGTATAAAAAGAAAGAATGAGCAAGTAAAGGTGTAAGACTGAAAGGAGCAACAAAAGAGAAAGAAAGGTGGCCAAAGACATGGGTTAATTAGTACTTTTCTCACTTAGGAATCATATGAATAGTAGTATGCAATCAGGACTAGATAATTACCCAAAGTGTGTGATTTTGTGTCTACACCTAACATGATAACAAATGGCTCCTTCATGGCATCTGATTTATTTTGAGATAATATTCTAAGTACATTTTTGTATATTTTTGCAAAGGAAAATTATATAAAGTGGGGAAAAATATCCATGATGATGTTTTGGCTATTGAGCAAACTTAGTTGTCTTATTTAAGAATTTATGTTTTCTAGTTATTTGAGTAATTGAACAGTGACAATCTCTCCTGGTTCAAAGAGAAAATATCGTGGGATGTTGAGCAATTGTTGTGGTCTTTATTTGAAGAATCATACCATGTAGATTAATGTCTGGTAATGAAGTATTTGTTTGTGTTGTGTAAACATGGGTGAGTGCCGAGTTATAAAATCATTGCAGATCTTCATTTGTTTGTATCTTCTGTAATTGTCCCAATATCAGTGTGTTGTCATCTTGTAATATTTTTTCTAATGACTGATGAGCAGTACGTGTAGGATCATTTTGTTACTTTTCTGAATTTATAGTGGAATGTGGAAAAATTGTGTAGATCATTGTCTTCTTTTGATTATCATTAGCTCATTTTATTTAAATTCTAGTAAATCCTTGCCCAATGAATTTAATAATTGATCATAGTCAATTTGATCAGTTTCTTTTGTTAATATTTTCATTTACCTCCATGTCTTACTGAATCTTGCTTTAAATTTGAAAATTCCTAAGGTTTCAGCCATTAAAACTCTAGATTCATGTTTGTAAGCTTTCATTTGAAACATTTTTCTAGTCTTGAGAGCAGTTATCTTATAGATTATGTATATCTTTGTTATTGTCATCTATTTGAGTGTAACCTTTTCCCATTATTAGGTAGCTTTGTGAATATCCTGTAAGTGACAATAAATTGGGTGGGAATTCATAGTGGTTAGGCTACTTGGTTGGGTTTGCTGCATTATATTTGCCTCATCTCCATTGTTTAACATCATTTAAGGTTGCTCGAGGGTCTCTCCCATAGTTCTTGCAGAGCCTAAAGAGTGGGAGGTTAATCACCCTCCCATTTTTTGGCCTTAAACTTGTCATTCTATGTGAAGAAGAAATTCCCTATAATGACCTATCTTGTTAGCTTCACTTATTTCAATATGCCCTAATTGAGTGCCCATACAAAACATGAAATGTAAATCTAGTCAAAAATCTAATTTCATTTTTTGAGAATGTATAATGCATCTTCTTCCCTAAGGATTTCTAGTGCTTTCCTAACGTCTTCATTTGTTATTTGTAACGCTTAAATGCTCCTTTAACAAATTTACAATGATAACACAAATCGATGAGTGTAAGTTGGCTTAACAATTACAATTATAAATTAGGTGAATCCTTTTCAACTCCTTCAATGCAACAAATAACTGGAATATGAATTCTTGTGCTTATGAAGATAACACACATTATATGCCCAAGTACATATAAATATGTGAACTAGCCTTCCAAGTAAATTCTTGTGCATTTTCTCAAATGAACTTAGATGGATTTTCAATTTCAAAGATAGATGCATGTTATTGAGATGTGCCTCTATTGGTAATGTTAAACCTTGAAAATGACTTGTGTGATACCGCACATAAAAGTCGTAATTCTCTATGTACAAATCTAATGGTGATGTAAAGTAACTATTTGAAGTCTCCTAGTCTTGCACCAGATTACGACCTCATGTCAAACATCTAGACTATTTTGGGCCATCCATATGAACATAGATGCATATTTGTGAAGATGCCGTAATGCATTCAACCCTCCATTTTCTACACGTGGCCTTTCCTATCAACAAACAATTTTTAACATTGCACCATTAAAATATATTTTCTTGCACCAAATTTTAAAAGGTGGTACAAACTCTATAAAATACCATGAACCTAACTAACTCCTTTGGATACACCCATAATGTAATGACTATGAAAATAAGCAAACAACTACTCTAACTTTTTTGGGTTGTTGTGCATTATTCATGAACATGGATGCTTCTGCATCATAATGGTATATATGAAATCTCCAATAATTCCCTCCCAAAATAAGTGATGCAAACTTGGTGCAAATTAGGTGAAAATTTAGCACCCAATTTCCACCACCATATGAATTTGAGGGAGAGAAAAAAGAAATTCCCTTGATAATGTAAAATGACTTTGATTTTGGTGTGAATTACATATTATATAATAGTGACATTACAATAGATGATAAATTTTTATTACAATTTCTTTGATTTGATTCACTATGAAAAATTAAATATGTGCAAATTAATGTCTTTCCTAATGAATTATAATTAATCATTTGTTTATTAATCCCCTTGATTGACAATTTATTAATTATCCCATGTTTGAACCTTCTTGCTTGCATTATTTCATTTGCCTATATGTGGAAATGGATTTATACACAAATGTAGTAAGCCTTTTGATTGAAAAACACACTTTTAATTGTAATACATAACAGTACAATGTTAATCATACATAAAAAGGGTGGAAAAAATTATACTCTAGAATGCTACTCAAATTAAGCTAAACTAGCGTTGAGAAAGTATTGATACAAATTCAAAAATGGTTGTCATAAATACATATACTTGAAAAATGTGTTTTTCAATTTAAAAAATGATGAGAATAAAGAATATTAAACTAAGGACCACCAACCACACAAATAATAAGACGCTCAGGTTACATATGGAAAACATGGGGGTTAGAGGAGGTTGAGGAGGGGGGATATTAGTCTTGCGCCCTAGCCACCGGCACTTGAAGGGTCTGTAGTGTCACATATGGGCTCCCACTTATTCAATTCTGTTGTTTTTCTTCAATTTCTTAGCCTTCTTGGAAAGAGAATTGGAAAGATCCAAACATGGGAGCTTATCCTAGGGAGGAACTCTCTAACCACCACCAACACTTCCTCCAATGCAATAAAAAACACCACCACTCTCTCAGAGAGGTGAAGGTTGATGAGAATATGTACAAAAGTTCCAAATGTTCCTAAAGTGAAGCTGATGAAAACACTGACCATGGCCTTGATAAGGAGAGTTATGATGGGGAGAATTTGGAGGCACCCCAACACACAAAATGCTCCCTAGTGGTCCAAAAGAGACTAGAGGCACTCCACAGGGCCAAGTAAACTTTCTTTGCTTATACCTAGTTTCGAAGTAAAACATTAGAGATAAAAATAACTTTATTAATCATAGAAAAATCTCTTTCCATTAATGAATTAGTAAAGTAACGTGATTTCTATATTTCCAATTATGAAAAAGAATATCAAAAATGAAAAATTGCCAAAAATGTCGTAATTTGCATTTAGCATGTCTGACTACCTAAGAAGAACTATTTTCCATGTAAAAGATTTTGGAAGAAAAGGTTGAAAAATGGTATGAATCCACTTCTAGGAAAATTGAGCTCGAGAGCAATACTAAAAAAAGTGCTTTATGGTCTCAGTGTGATGGTAGGTAGCGTAAGGGGATTTGAGACCCCCATATGCTTAAGCCTATTTCCAACAGGTAAATCTTGATCGATAATGCACAAGATAAAATGGGGTTTTTTGGGCTCAATATGGGCTTCCCAAAGATTGGAAAACTGCGTAGCCCAAACAACATATATGGACCTTTATTTCCAATGACGATTAAGGGTATTTGAATGGATATGTGGAGGGGAACAAAGATAATATTCAATCTAGGGTTTGTAACAGAAAAAGGGAGTGGTAGTAGGCCAATGCCAATCTCTCCACAAGGGGGCTTTGGAAAGGACAACAATCTTGTGGAGACAATAATCATATATGGAATTTGGAATATCAAAAGTGAATTCAACATCCTCATTCTTAATTTAGATTTATCCTTACATACATCCCATAAAAACTAATTGTGGGAAACCTTGTAGAAAAGTCACAAGTAGACTTGATTCCCTTTTTAAAAAGCCCAAGACAGTGACACATAAACCAAGAACATGAGACATTATGAAAGTTAAGAATGAGAGACCATTACATAGAATGTGAATTAAGTGAAAGTCCACTTGTGAAACTATCTTCAATCCAAGTGATGTTGGATTTGAACATTTCCAAAAAAATTCAAATATTGTTAACAACAGACATACGATCAATTTTAAATGACATGCGAGTGAGAATAAGAGTTTACAAAAGAGAAATTCCTTCGAGTAATGTAATCTCTTAACAAGATATTCCATGTCTCTACAGTGTGATGATCTATTTGACATTTAAGACATGTCCTTGAAGCTTGATGTCTATGAGCCCAACGCCCCCTACTTTTTTTATGTCTGAACAAATATCACAAGACTCATGTGTAAGTGACACGTGTCCCCTCCCTAACATTCTCATTTCAAGTTATGAGTGACATAAATTTAATTTAAGTTAGACGACAATTTCTTTTGAAAAAGTTGGAACGTGGAATACGAATTTAAAAAAGATACCTTCAAAAGAGTGAAAAGAAGGTTGAAAAGCATTTTTGGGAAAGGGAAGGGAAGAGAAGGGCCCCGGGAGAGGAAAAGCTGAAACCGTTAGTCAATAATTCTCATTATTTCCTAATCACAACAAACTTTCAAGGTTGATATTTGTAGTTTATTTATCCCTTTGTTAAGTGAATGGTTAAGCATCAATTTATAAGTATAGATATATAAGTCAAATAAACAAAGTTATATAATTTGTTTTGAATAATATTAAATTTAAGAAAAGGGAGAATAAGTTTACAATTCTACACATTAAATTAAACATCTATATTGTTAAGAATCAAAATAGCTGCACACTATACGTCATGAAATTTATAACTTTATTTTTTAATGGTATATTTTAATTTTTTTTTTGGTAATCGGATAACTTCGAACTTTAATTGTTGTTAGTTTTAAATTAAAATTTATGTTATTTTTATTTTCTTTTAATATTTTAACAAACTTTCACTCAAAAAGTGTTGTTTTTAATTTATTTTGATTAATATTAAGTTTAAGAAATGAGACAATATGTTGTCAATTACAAACTTTAAATGATCTTTAAGAATCAACATATTTAAAAATTATGTATCAAAATTAAAATATAATTATATTAGTTAATTTTTTTTATAATATATTAATACATTTTTTTATATTTTAAAATTACAAAATAATAAATTTTAAAGAATGTATGGCAATGGTTATATTGGAAAGACATTAAAAAATTTAATTATAAATTATTTACCAATCAATTAAAAAGATTTCAATTCATATTTCACATATAATTTATGATTTCGCTAAAGAATGTAAATTTTCTATATTACTTTTCTAAATATGAAATGTAAGTTACAAAATTTTAATCAGATTATTTATATAAATTAAGTATATTTCATTTTATATTCAAACCATTTAAAAAAATTATTATATGAAAAATCGTCGAACTAGTGGGAAAGTTGAAAGCCTTATTTATACACATTAGTATGCAATAAAAAAGTTTGTAAAGAGTTAGTATCTCAATTACTTATTTTTTAAAAATATTTATAGGTTGTGGTCCAGGGGTGGATATGATGGTGTAAAAGGTGTTGCCTAACAATTCACCAAAGTTCCAATTTTAACAGATACCAATAAATAAAGGATGAGACAAACTTGGCTGAATAGAAAGTCTTAAGTCCTTAAAAACTAAGCTTCTCGCGCCTAATCCATGCAAGCTTTGAATTTAATATAAAAAAATCATTATATTTTCACAAAATACAAGTAAATTTCTAACAAGACACAAGTACCTCCAACTAATTGTTAAACACAAAATGAGAAAAGACAAAGTAGGCCTCCCTACAACTAATACTTAAAAAGTAGATCCCAAAAATGTCTCCTAAGGAGTTCATGTTTTTACGTAGGTTAGTATCATGCTTGCACGGGTAAGGTGCACAAAATTCTCAGGGTTAGATGCCAACCGTTGAGGGGTTTCCATTCCGCCAAATTCACCAAGGGCGCGATCTAGACTTCATCCCTTATTACGGTATCTCCTGGGCTTTGCCTCAACAAAAATAAAACCTTGGTAGACTCATTGAGAGCCAAGCAACTTCACCAATAGACCAATTGCCGTTCAATGATATAAAAAATTAGATATCATTTTACATTAAAATCATTTTAAAAACAATTTATTATATAAAAAAATAGATGAAGTGTTGGGAAAGGAATTTATTATATATATTCATCATCAATATATGAAGTGTTGGGAAAGGTGAAAGCGCAATATTCATATATTAGCACGCCATAAGAAAGTTCTAGCGAGATACAATGCTTCCAACTAATAATTAAAAAAACCAATCATAAAAAAACATAAATTGTGCCCGCAGTTAATAATTAAAAAGTAAACACTATAAAAATCCATCAATATGTTACATCATTTATTTAGGGTAAACTTTAGTATGGTTAGGTATCATGTGTAATGACTATAATTATGAATCACATGACTTATTTACGCTATCTTAATTAGAGAGGTTGTAGTGGGAATGGTGAGAGAATGGTCTGCCATTCTACACAAAATAAAAAATAAAATTTTATTAGTGTTATTTAAATTTGAGAAAAATAGGTATTTTTTGATGTTCGCGGTGATTTTAATCCTCTAAGGTGTGATTTATGTTATTTTTTAATGTATTATTTAATTAAATATATATATATATATATATATATATATATATATATATATATATATATATTTTGAATTTGATGATATTTTACATTATTAATATGAAACCTAAATTTGATACCTTCAATTCTTATTATTATTATATTTAAACGTGAGAAATAAATATCTTCTTCTTCTTTACATTTAACAATAATTGATTCTGAATAAACTCTATGTAACCTACACAACTTAACCAAAAGACCAAACAACAGTTGACATATCCTCAATTTAAATGTAAGCACGACAAACAAATAATTATTCATATATTTACATAAATAAATACCACAAAAATAAAATAAAATATTTTCTTAATTTATAATACAAATAAATAAACCTGTTAGTAAAAAAAACAGATCGACATCATTAAGCACATACAATGATGTATCATTACAAAAAAAAAATGATAACGGATCACGGAATGTAATATGAAACATCAATACATAAAATAGGCAACCCATGACAGTTAAAGAAGGACAAACATTCAACAAGAGAATAATGAGTACCCGAGGTGGGGAATCACATGTTGGGAAATAGACAGGAAATTCGAACTTAACGTCTGTGTTTTTTTTTCTTACGATTCACACCTATGCTCCTATGTTTCAAACATCAATGAAGAAAAATAAATAAACGGCATCATTAGGGCACCAAAACAAAGTCGAAAAATCTTAGGTAACGGTCTGGAAAGGCCCCGCTGTCCTCGACAGATCGAATCCAGATTCGAACCGGGGACCTCCCCGCCGCGAGTCGCGACGAAACCACGCGTAAGGTGTCTGTGGGTAGGCCCAAAAAAAGACAAAATGCACAATGTATACTGCTCGCTCAGTATTGCTGTGCATTGTTATTAGCATTCTCAGTGGTGCAGCGCGTCTGAAACAGAGTATGAGACTGAGAATGTGGGCAGACTTTTTTGTGCTCAATACACTTTCCATTGTAGCGGTATTCTCAGTCTCACTGCTCTCTGTGTCTGCTTATTATGGCGGCGAAGAAGACGGATGGAAAACTGCTTCGGCAACTTTCTATGGAGACTCTGACGCCCTCGGCACCATGGGTAAAAAAACGTTGAACTTTTTTGTTTGTTTGTTGTGTTTATGCCTTGAGAGTTTATCTGACATTTTGTTTCTTCTGCTTCGACTTAAATCTGGGGGTGTTGCTGTCGACAACACCTTTCAGTGTCACAACGCTATTTATGTGCAAAAATCCAAATAAATTCTAGGTTGGGATATTTTCTATGAACAAGCAATGTTTATACACAAAACCATGTAAATCTTAGGTTACGATGTTGCCTGTTTTCACTATAGGCAATACAAAAACACAGAAAACCGAGTAATATTTTAGGTTTGTAATATTGCCTGTCAGCACCCATAGCCAATATTTAAACATAGAATGCAAACGAGTTACTATGCAGTTAAAAAATGTTGCTGGGTTCTGTAGAGTGACCTGAAATGTCGGACCAAATTGTTACTAAAAGTTGGTTCCAGAAGATACCACATCACTGGTAAGTTTTGGATTGGCCTAACCATGGTATCCAATTGCTAATTTTACCCTGCATTCCATACATCAAGGGTTTTTTAGAAAATTTATTCATTAAGGAATGGTCTTATATTGAGAAGTTTAAGTATAACAAGAGTCACTGAGGAATGATCTTATATTAGGAAGGTTTAGGATGGCAAGAGGTAGTGACTCATTTTTTTTTATACTTTTGGATTTACCATTGATAAGAAGTTGGTCTCGGAACCCAGCTGGATAATGTCCTAACACTAGGCTCACAAACTAAAGTAATTGACTTCTCCATGTTATTGTTATTCCTGGGTTTTGAAGGGCCTTTCTGGTTTGAACATCCTGGTGGTTGAGCTCTATTGTTGGAGGTCATTTGTGTCCCCAAACTAGGCTCATAAACCAAAATTATTGACTTCTCCATCTCATTATTGATCCTGGGTTTTGAAGGGCCTTTCCTGTCAAATATGTTAACAACCTGGTGTTTGAGCTCTATTGTTGGAGGTCATTTGTTTGCCCAACTTCCTGATCCCCAACCTACTTGGCTTCCTCTCCTCACCAGTGAAGGTACTCGATGTGGAGCGCATAAATAACTATTGGACTGTCAACATCCTCTACTTATCACCTGAGATCCTGGACCTAAAGATTAGGTGCATAAATAAACTTCAGATCCTTGACTTCCCCTACTTATCAAGTTATCAGTTGAGGTCCTGGACCTAAAGATCGGGTGCATGAATAAACTTCAGATCCTCAAACTCTTCAACTTCCCATACTTCTTGGTTAAGGTCCTTGACCTAAAGATCAAGTGCAGAAATGACCTCCCAACCCCATATTCTTGTAAATGTAAAATACCTCCTATTCCTATCAGGTTAGGGGAAATTACACCTTGTATGTACTACGGGTCAAACTCCAGAGCGGCCGGGTACCTAGAGATCAATTCTTTGTTGAACATCTTTAACATCCTTGAGTCTGATCCAACAGGGTCTTCTTGCATGTAGTCTTGCATTGTAAGTTCCTTAAAATATTCTGCAGCTGTCAATGACAGCCATTAAAAATTCCAATTACTTCATTTGGTGTTTTTCTTTCTTTGATTTTATTTTTTTTGTATTTCTTTTGCAGCAGGTGCCTGCGGATACGGAGATTTATACAGGCATGGGTATGGAGTTAATACAGCGGCGCTGAGCAGTACTTTATTTTTAGGCGGGCAGTCCTGTGGTGCCTGTTTTGAACTAAAATGTGTAGATGATTTACTTTATTGCCACCACGGTACTTCGATTGTAATAACTGGGACCAACTTTTGTCCACCCAACTATGGCCTCCCAGGGGACGCAGGCGGGTGGTGCAACCTGCCGCTACAACACTTCATATTGCCTGTTTCTGCCTTTGAAAAGATAGCTGTGTGGAAAATAGAGAACATGCATGTCCAGTACAGAAGGTAATGGAAGAAAAAGTATACAAAATTTTGAGTCTTAGTTCTTAAACTGTGGGATATTTGGCAGCTCTAAGTTTTACAGTATTTACTTTTTTGTTGGAGGAATAATCCTGAATCCACAATTTGGACGACAAAGGAACCATAGAAGGGCCGAAACTCACTGTTAGAGCACCATACTAATGGGAAATCCAACGTTCAAGTCCTAGCTGGTCTATGAAAAATAACATATGTTGAGAAAATTTTGGAACCATGGCTTCAAAATGGCCTCCTTAACCCTGAAATTTGTTGCATTTATGCAATTTTTCTTTTTGAATGCATTTAGTAATATGAATAAAAGCCCTCTATACAGCTTTAGCCTCTCAAAGTTTTCCCCTTCCATACACTGTTATATTATAAGCCCGTGTTGAAGAGTTTCAGGTTCCCTTTTCAATACAGTTACAGAGGATGAGTTCAGTCAGTATAAGTCTTGGGGCTTCCATAATAGAGTCCCATATTCAAATTGGGTAAAATACCTCAATTGACTTGCCGTCACATGTTAAAAGTTTTCCGCTTCCATACTCTGCTCAATTAGTATAAGTATTGGGGCTTCCATAATAGAGTCCCATGTCCAAATTGGGTAAAATACTGCAATTGACTTGCTGTCACATGTTCAAAGTTAGAGTCCCATGTTCAAAGCTTTCCCCTTCCATACTATATTATAAGCCTGAGTTGAAGAGTTTCGGGTTCCCTTTTCAATACAGTTACAGAGTATGAGCTCAATTAGTATAAGTATCATGGCTTCCATAATAGAGTCCCATGTTCAAATTGGGTAAAATATGGCAATTGACTTGCCATGTACAGTTGACAGAAGAGATCCCTCATTATGGTAACTAAACCGGACATTCCCTTGAAAGGTGAAAATTTACCATTTAAAAAAAAAAAGTTAACTGTAATAAATTAATAATTGATTCTTAAACTCAGTGGGCAAAAGAATTGGAGCTCCTATTTTACACATTTGTTCCTATAGCTGGGTTGAAATGGAATCATGGGACCTTTTTATGCAAAAACACAGGAATGGAAGCCCCTCCATGGGACTACACTGTAACTGTATACCGTTTCCATGTGCAACACTTAGTGTTACCATGGACCTGGTTAACATTATTTCTCAATCGTTTGTAAATATATGGTTCTAAATACCTACGGAATATTTCCTCCACTCAACAGTTTTTCAAAAGTTTACATGCAGTCAAACTCCTTGTGCAAATTTATAGCAGGATCCTGCTAGATAGATCTAGCCATTGGGAAAAGTCTTTAAAATTTGAGATTTGAGCAGATATCAGAAACTTAAAATCCGAGTACATATATGCCTTTCAATTGGGAAAAATCATGTCCTAAAAGATTGACCCAGTGCTCAAGTTACTAGGGATTATTCTCAGTTTAATGTTCCATTGCCACCCGAGAAAAACTAGGAGCAAATTAGCTGTAGTCCTTGGTGAGACCATCCCTTAATCTTGCTTTACCTATATTACAATACTCAACCCTCCTTGTCCAGCACTTCAATACTCCATGGGACTGCCTTCCAATGTGAAGATTTGTATCCGTTGCCACTTTCTTACTAATTCAGCTTATAATTACACCATATCCCTTTCAATTTATACAGGTTTTATGTGATGTCTAATCCTGAAAGAGCAATAGTCCTCAGCCAGACTGTGTCCTTAATCTCACTTACCCCATATTTCAATACTCAACCTTTTGTATCCAGATTTCAATACTCCACAGACTCCCTTACCATGTGAAGATTTGTATCCGCATCACTTTCGTACGAATGCATTTTGCCATTATGCCACAGCCCTTTCACTTTAGACACGTTTTGAGTGGGATATCTAACCCTGATTTTTCCTGTTTGTGCAGAGTAAAGTGTATAAAAGAGAGGAGGAATGCAGTTTACCATAAATGGGCAGGACTATTTTTATATGGTTTTAATAAGTAACGTTGCAGGAGATGGGGCTGTAATGGGTGTTAAGATAAAGGGTTCAAAGACTGGGTGGTTGACCCATGGGCAGGAACTGGGGACAGAATTGGCACTTAAATACTGATCTCAAGGGGCAGCCTTTGTCCTTCGAGGTAACTACCAGCAACGGGAGGACTGTCACTTCTTATAATGTTGCCACCCCTCGAGCTGGGAGTTCGGCCAGACTTTCAAGGGGAAACAATTTTGAAGGAAAATAAAATAAAGTTGGGGTTTACTCGCACTGGAATAGAATGCAGAAAAATGATGGGCTACGTGTTTTTGCTGGGGCTTAGCTTTGTATGTTATGCCTGAGGTTCATTTCTTATTTAACAAAAAAAAAATCGTGTTTATGTGATATTCTGTGATGGCAATTACTGCAGTTAGGAGCTAAGATCTTTGTTTGCAGTCAGATATGTGTATATGAAAGGAAAAGGTTGTTTTTAGGTCACTGTCAAGTGAGATGACAATTCGGCCTAGGAGCCTGCTGTTGTAGAAGTCCACAAGAAGATTTCTCTCCATTTACTGTATATAAAATTCCAATTTTCCACCTCCTAAGGTTAGGAATGAACTAAACCTTTGGTTCCTGAATGAACCCAGGCAACATGTAAAGGTTGTCGATTAAATCTTGATTTAAGGCTATCCATCATGAATTTTGAAGGAAAATAAAATAATGTTGGGGTTTACTCCAACCGGAATCAAATGCCAGCAAAATGACGGGATTCTGGTGTTTGCCGGGGCTAACCTTTGTATGTTATGTCTGAGGGTCGTTTCTTATTTACCAAAATAATTGTGTTTATTCTGTGATGGCAATTACAGCGGTCATGAGCTAGGATTTTCTTTTGCAGTCAGATATGTTTATATAAAAGGTAAAGGTTGGTTATAGGTCACTGTCAAGTGAGATGAAAATTCGGGTTAGGAGCCTGCTGTTGTAGAAGCCCTCAAGAAGATGTTTTCAATTTACTTTATATATAATTCCAATTTTGTGCCCCCTTTGGTTCCTGACTCCTGGCAATATGTAAAGTTGTCGATTAGATCTTGATTTAGGTTATCCATCAATGAATTGTGATAAAGAGTGAAAATTAAAAGCGTATTTGGCCAGTGGAGAGGACAACCTATTTTAGGGATTTCACCCTACATACACTAAGTGTCACAATCCACTTTCATTTTTTTCATATAAAGTGTCTACATCAAAGTGTGAGCATGAAGATGAAGTGGACTGACAGTAATATGGGGAGAGTAAGTTTGAAATGACAACCTACAAACTTGTGAGCGTTTCATGGTGTTTGCTAGTATTTTAAATGGGAGAGAGAATCTCAAAAGCTAAGTAATGGCTATTGAATTATCTATGTATTTGTAAAATGGTATGTCATTATCCAACAAGGTCGGTTGAAACTCATTAGGCACATGCTCATTATTCTTAAAATGAATGGGAAATGGGGTATTTACAATTAGATCTCTCCCAGTAGATATCATCGAATCAACCAAAACACATCATGAAGCCATTTACAGGCATTCATGATTTAACATTCAGAAGCAGACGACAGAGTTAAAAAAAAAAACTATGAGATACACTTCCGCATGAGCAGACGAGGCATAGTGCCAGAACCACACTCGCAAATCTTATCCATGTGATGTTGAAATCAAATCCTGAAGATGGTGAATGAGAAGAATTTTGATCAATTAACACAGTTTTCTTTCATGCAATCTGATACACCATCATTATTGTTGTTTATTAACTCAGTTTCTAGATTTCACATTATCAACTCTCGGAGATGATGTTTACCATTATCTGGATTTGCACTTCACCATTGGACTATCTGCTGTTATATAATATGTTGACCTATTGACACTATTAGTGCAAAACTGCTGATGGACAAGAAAATCTTTGTGGAATACTGCTCTGCAGTAACACTTGTTTGAAAACAGGTGCAGCAACAAAACTCAAAAAACATCAGGGGTAAATTGATCCAACCAATAATTACAAACAGTGAGTCCAGTGGTGAAGCCTCAAAAAGCTCAAGGTTAGGCCACTCCCCTCTGTAAGGCCATGTTGCAGCCTAGTTTTTCAACAATCTGGGATGCCACGAGGCAACAGCAATATGTAGGCTGTTGTATGCTATAGAAGATTAAATTTAGTAATTGATGGATCAAAATGGTCCGAATTGCTGCATTGTGATTCCATCTCATCAAATACTTCCATCTAGCCGAAAGAAATCAAAGAGTAAAGTTACATATCCATGTAGCAAATCGCTGGAAAGTTATATTTTTCATTTGCGTTGAAGGTGCATGAAATTTCCCGGTATGAAGAGAAACAATGAGTACCAGAGACCGAATAACCGAAACGGAGACTGTTCTTTTGGGTGATGAGATCATTCTTTGGCTTCCATGTTTTCTCCGAATAGCTGTTGTCAAGTTCTCGGAAGGATGGGGATGTTTTTATCCTTCGCCAAACGTTTCGGAAAATTTGACAAAAGCAAAATTGCCTAAGTATGCCACCTCATGCAAGACTCATTCGCAATCAATCCACTAGGAAAGCAGAACATTATTAAGAAAATCATTAATGGGGGGAGGGGGTCAATAGTTCTGGTGGGAATAACGGTTGTGATGGGAAATGAGAAATGACCCATCTTTGAACAAAAATGAATGGTATAATGGATACTTGTACCGAACAATAGTATTAAGTAGCTTAATAAAAGAACATACAATTTTGTGTATGGTTTTGACAAAAGGTGAGATCTATTTTGGTTTGCATGTAAGTTTTGGCAAGAGTGTGAGAACTGTTAATCACGCTGATTGTGCAATAGAACAAAGCTTGTGCATGGACCCCTTTGGGGTCAGTGCGTGACACTGAAGTGTAATGAGAGCTGCGCCATTAGAACTTACAAAAAGGGAACATGGCAAAAGCTAAAAAGGGATGAATCGAGGAACTACTAGGAGACACATGTCATTAGTAGAAGTAAGCCAACACATGGATGTGTTTGACGAGTACCTGACAAGTATCTCAAGAACATTATCCTCAACCACTAGGGTTGACATGATGCAAGGAATGAAACATCTGATCGTTGTAATAGTTTGAAGCATTAATGAGCCGATTTTAATTGAGAAAGAGTGGGAAGATTAGGAAGTATCTAGAAAGGTCAACCCCCCTGCCATTTCAACACTTAACAAGAGTTTTAAAAGGGCATAGGAGAAACCAATAGAGTTGGCAAGTTGGGGAGAAATAGAGGAGTTTGAGAATCGACCCAAACTAACTTAAAGATAGAGGAGAGAGCCTGCCAATCATCTTAAAGAGCACACCACCATTATAATAGCTCCTAAAAGTTTGCTTTACTCTCCGTAACAACCCCATTAGAGGGAGTCATAGATGTCATTATGTCTTGAAATGAATAGAAGTTACAAATATTTTTTGTGAGTTTACACAATGTATTTTGATAGGGTGTAAGGGTTTCCCAACCTAATTGTTGTCAGTTCGATATTAGAGCAAGGCAACAACTCCAAGACAGAGAAGGTTAGAGATTTGTGAGCGAAGTAAGGGACTGGTAGAGTGTTGAATGCAAGGCAACTAGTCGGGAAGCAAAACTCTGTCGCCAAGATGAGCTAGTTTATGAGTTGCAACGAACACAAAGTAATGGGTGTATTGAAACAAGTCATTGAATGAACTTAGGGGTGTGAGGATTAGGGTAGATGTCATAGAGGACCGTAGAAGAGGCTTTATGGCTTGAGATGCTTTAAAGCGATGATGAAGAAGGTGGAATTTGAAGAAGAAGAAGAGGTTATGGAAGCTGGTGAAGTGTGGCTCTTAAGGACAATCTCAAAAATGGGTCCAAGACTGAGAATGGATGTTGCATCTTTCTTAAGATGATTGGACCAAAGGAGTTGGTAGACTAAATTATTAGCATGGAAGAACTACTAAGAGTTTGAGGGACATCAATGACCCACAAAGAGTAAAGGTAGTGCAAACAAAGTTGAAGGAGCAGACAACCTTATGGTGGAAGGATATCCAAATGAACGTTGGAGAAGAGGGGAAGGATAAAATTGTTTAATTGGATAAAATTGTGTCAAATATGAAAAACAAGTTTTTGCTCGCATATGACCATACTAACTTTTTTCAGGAAGTTACAAAATCTAAGGTAGATAGAGATGTTAGTCAATGACTACATAAAGGAGTTTTATCAAATCACAATTCAATTCGGAGCACCACAGAAGTTGACCAAGAAAAGGTCGCCAAATATGTCAATGGCGCGAGGTTTTGCATCTAGGAGGAGCTAAGTGTTATGTGCATTCAAACTATTGAAGAAGCTAACCAATTGGCACTAAAGGCTAAAGAAAAGCTATGGCACAAAGGTAAGAAAACAGGGCAAAAATGTGCGCTGAAAGAGGAAGTAGTAGTCAAGGACAAACTAAACAACAAGATAAAGAGCACAACAGTATGCAGACACATACACAAAGAAGTGCATAAGAAGGAACATCATACCCATCTCGTTGACGTGGAAGATTTAGTTGAACAAGAAGAGAATTCTCTCAAACATGTTTCAAGTGTGGAGCAAGTAGGACATTACACATGAGCTTCCTAATGCATAAAGTGAAGGAGTGAGTAGGCACACAGAAGGAAGCGTGCATATGGTGTAGGGAGACATAAAGTCTATAGGATCTATCAAGCATTCTGAAGGACTGGAGTGTGAAGAAGCTCTGATGATGAGAAAAGTATTGTTGAAGACTACACAAAAATAGGATGAACTGACACAAATGATGAGTTTGTTTAGGACAATATGCAAGTTAGGAGGTAAATGTTGCAAGGTGATTGTTGATAGTGGCAACATGGACTATCGGGTTTCGTGAAAAATGGTCAAGAAGTTAGGGATTAAGAAGATTTCACATCCTAACCTATATAAGGTATCATGGTTGTGAAAAAGGACATTAAGTCCTTTAACGAATTAGAAAAGTCTTGTAAAATTCGAGATTGGGAATTATTGTGATAAAGTGTTGTGTTATGTGATGTCTATGTGCGTTGGCCATCTATTGCTAGGAGGACCTTGGTAGTATATGACCTGAAGGCAATTCATGATTGATATGTGAGTGTTCATTTACATAGAAAATAATAGAAAAGAAGTTTGACTTGTTACCTTTGAAAGATAAGGATGAAGGTGAAGTGCACAATGTAGTGTGTGCAAGAGTATTGGTTGTGTCAGCTAAAGAGTTCCTGCAAGAAGTCGAGAGTGAAAAGACAGGTTTTGCACTTGTACCTAAGGAAGTACAAGAAGAAAACATAAAAAGTGAAGAAGTCCCAAAAGGAAGTGGGCAAACTACTAGAAAATTTTGTGGATATAATAATGATAAAGGATTTTGTTGCAAGGATTCACTAGTACACAATATCAGTCATCAAATTGACTTGATACCTATATCGAGTTTGCCAAATAAGGCACCATATATGATGAAACTTGAGGAGAATGCAAAAGTAAGGTGTCAAGTGCAAGAGGTGCTAGGTAGAGGTTAGGTCAGAGAAATTAAACCCGATGAGAAGTACCTGTAGTATTAGCATCAAAGAAAGTAGGAGAGTGGTGCATGTGTCTAAACTGAAGAACCATAAACAAGATAACATTTTACGTACATATTTCATCACCAAGGATGGATGATTTAATGGATTATCTCAGTGGTGTGCGATACTTCTCCAAAATTGATTTGAAGAGTGGTTATCATTAGATCTGCATCAGGGAAGGAGACGAATGGAAAACAACATTCAAAACTGAGGGTTGTATGAATGGTTAATGATGTCATTTGGGATGAATAATACCCCAAACAATTTTATGAGGTTGATGAATGAAGTATTAAAGCCATTTTTTTGGCAAGTTTGTGATTGTAGATTTGGACAACATTTTAGTGTTTAGTAAGACAAAGAAGGAACACCTGGAGCATTTGTGCATGGTGATGGAGTGTTTACAAGAGGAAAAAGTTGATAAACATACAAAAATGTAGCTTTTATGCGCAAAGAGATGATATATTTTGGTTTTTTGATATCTTGAGAAGGCCTATGGAGAAGGTGCACACAATAGTGGAGTGGTTGTCATCGAGAAATGTGATTGAGTCGAGAAGTTTTCATGGACTTGCAAGCTTCTACAAGCAATTTAACAAGAATCTCAATGAAATCAATGCAACAAACATGGAGACGATGAGTGGAGGATCGTAAGCGGTTTGTATGCATAGAAGAAGCAGAGTGAAGTTTCCAAGAGTTGAAGTAGAGTCAGCAATGCAACCAGTGTTAGTGTTTCCAAGATTTGATAGTTTTTTTCGGTAGATTTTGCAATGTAAGTGACATAGCCATCGACACATTTTAAAACTAGGAAGAGAGAACCATAGCCTATTTCAATGAGAATTTGAATGACACTAAGAAATATCTAGTCAATGATAAAGAGTTTTATGCTATTGTAGATGCATTGAAGAAATAAAGGAGTTATCTGTTACCAAGCACAATTTTTTCTTTGTACATAGACCAGTAGGTGTTGCAGTTCATCAATAGTTAGGTAGAACTAAACTAGAGGCATATGAAATTGGTAGAGTTTTTGTAAAGTTATTCTTTAGTGCTGAAGCATTAAAGTGGGAAAGCAAACCAAGCTATAGACACCTTAAGTAGAAGTATTCTTTTGTTGAATGAGATGCACGTAGAAGTCATGAGATTTGACGCTATGAATAAGTTGTATGCATAAGAAAAGGATTCTAAGAATGCATGGGAAGCATACAAAAGACCAATGCACATGGAAATGACATCATGGTTAGATTATTTCATCCAAAATGGAATGTTGTTCAAAGGAGCACAATTATGCATACCAAGAGGGTCAATGCAGAAAAACTAGATTAAAGAAAAGCATAACGAAGGCTTGAGAGGTCACTTTGGAGGTGACAAGACATTAATACAATTGGATTGGAATTACAATTGACCATGGATAGGTGTAGATGTGTACAAATATGTGATGGATTGTAAGAAGACCAATGACTTGTCGGGAATTACAATTTATTTATTTTTGTAGAGAGATTGTGTTATTGTATGGATTGCTATTGGGTATTTATCTTATAGAGATTACAAAAGATTCTAGGTAAATTTTGGAGAACCTTATGGAGGAATATGGGGATGAAGCTAAATTTTAGTCTCAACGTATCACCCATAGATAAAATGGAAAAACCGAGGTAGTAAACAAACGTTTGGAAATTTATAGCCACAACTTTGGTTGGAGATAAGATGAAACAATGGAATACAGTGTTAACACAAGAGTACCTACGACGATTCTATCAACAAAAAACCTGGGAAGAATCCATTTCAAATTTCAAATTCCCCATGGGAGAAGTCTAAGGGGAATTACATAGTTATTGGAAGTGGTGGATAACAAAAGCATGAAAGTGGAAGACTATGTAGAGTATACGGAAAAAATTGCACGAGGATGTGTGTAGAAGGTTGTAATAAAGTAACTTTCATTAAAAGGAGCAAACCAATGAAAGGTGTGAAGTTATAATTTGTAGTTGGAGAGCAAGTGCTAGCACATTTGCATAAAGAGAGGTTTCCACACATAACATATAATAAGCTCAAGTTGAAGAAGATTGGACCATGTAGGGTTTTGTGAAAAATGGTTGTAAATGTCTATGTGATTGAGTTACCCAAAGGGTTGGATATTTCATTGATATTAAAAAAAATTCGATTTACATGAGTATCACAAGGGAGAAAATGGGTGCAAAAAGAGAGAGAGAGTGAGCAAAAGGAGTCTCAGATGACAACACACAAAATTTTTGAAGGCAAAGAGACAACTGATTAGAGAAGACAAATACCAAAAAAAGGAAAGAGAAGAAGTAAAGGCCATATCAGACTCACAAATAGTAAAGAGAGAAGCACATAGAGGAATATGTGGAATATTTGATAAAGTGGAGGAATCACACAAAAAAGGATGCAACATGGATGAGTGTGATGGAGCTTGGTCTATTATGTCATACTCTCGAGGACCCTAACTCGTGAGACAAAGTTCACTTTCTTCCTAATTGGGGTGTTTGATGTAGGAGAATCTTGGGAAATGTTACTACCTTGCATAAATTTCAGCATTTTGGCTCAGTATGAGTGTTGTGCAAGGGTGAAGGGAATGAAGTAGGAAAAAAAGGAAGTGCAATAGGATAGCCTGTTGATTGTGTGCAAGTGTACAAAGGCTTCACCACAATGTATGACTAGGCAATACATTCATTATTGTGCCAACTAAAGATGTACAGTAGTGCACATGGTTTTGATGAAAGGTAAGATGTATTTGTGGTGCGCACAAAAGTTTTAGTAAGAAACACGAGAAGTGCTAAACATGATGATTACACAACAAAACAAAAAGCTTATGCATGGGGCCCTTTTGGGGTTAGTGCACGACACTAAAGTGCAATGGGAGTAGCATGACCAAAGTCACTTGCGAAAAGGGAAGATGTCAAAAGCAACAAAGGGATGAATGAGGAACAACTACCTGGAGACACGTGTCATCAATAGAAGTAAACCGACACCACGGGCGAGTCTAACAAGTACATGAAAAATTATTTGAAAAGGACACCAAGGAAAGATTATTCTCAACAACCAAGTTTGACATGAATGAGGGTTGAACCATAATCTAGATTAAAGAAAAGCATAACCTTCCCAATAGAACCCGTATGTGGGTAATAAGAAATGAGGGTTAGACACACAATTTTCCTCTTGTAAATATGTGTTTAAACATAATCCCCCACCACATATGCCCCTCCTCCACTTACCAAAGTTGGTTCCACCACTTTGTACTCGATTCCTTCTTCCTCATCATCTCACACCCCCTAAGCATAGTCAATCTTCTCATAATACCCAAGTATCAAAGGGGTACCAACTGGTGCTCAAGAAATCATCCAACGTTCCTTCCCAATAAAATTTACACAGCACCACCTTGTGGTGGTGGTGATGTATTGAGGGAAATGGATGAGGCCAAGCGAAGCACCGTTACACTAGAATAATTTTTTCTTTCACATCAACAACTTGTTTTGAGCAATAGATTCAAACTTTTAGACTTTAGGTCATATTTGGAGGTAGGGTTAAGGAGGAATTTAGAGGGAGGATCCCCTCGACATGAACATTCTCTCTTAGAATGTTTGATTACTCACAGAGACCTAATGGAAACTTTAATGCACCACACATGCTAATGGTTTGATTAGTTAGATACTATTTGTTTTTAAGAGGTTAAAATAATAGGTTTTGTTTTTATGGATTGCACTGAAATGTAGACCACCATATGTCATTTCCTTGTCTAGGACGAAGCCATTATTCTAATATCCCCCCAATTTTTTTCCCATTAATTCGTTAAGGGGAATGTCCCTCACATCGAACGATTTTTGTGATATTTGATATTAATGATCATTGTTTAGGTATTTGCAATATTTATGATTCTAATAGTGGTAGCTCGCAAATCTTAATTTTGAAATTGGTTGGAATATTATCCACCAATTTCCTAGTTGAGCCCATCTATGGTGACTTTAATATGGTGGAGGATCTTAAGGAAAAATAGGGACAATTGCCTTTTCATTAATATGCCAATGACAAGAGGTATGGTACTATATAAAAAATAATTGGGTCTAACTTAAAAAATAATTAGGCGCTTGTTGGTGGTAGTGAATTTCAATAGTCCAACATACACCATGGTTTACGTTGGTCTAATTTTAGTTCCGACAATGACAAAACTCTTATATGGTTTGACAATATCATGGTTCTTCAAACAACACATATTTGATTCCCTTCTAAGACACTTTAGCACCCTCAATCTTATTACAAGAGTTTGGAACCTTCTGCTATGTATGTCAGTGGTACATAGCTAGATTGAGTGGTGGAATGACCCGATCCTCCACATAACATCCTTTCTTTTCCAATATGGTAAACAAGCAGCATGGATTTGAAAGCGGGATGATGACGCCTTGGCTAAAGAGTTTTAGAAAAACCACTCTATTAATATTAGATTGACGTTTTTTAATCCACACTCATAGGTCTTGGTGGATTAACTCAAACAAAAATTAATGAAGATAAGGGAGCTCAATCCGTGTTCAACTACACTATTTGAAAGTGAGGATCGTGCTTCTAAATGCTTCTTCAAAATCTCAGACTTAAGAAAGATAAGGGGGAAACTAAAGGAAATTCAAATTGAACATGCTCACATCGCTGCCTTTTAAAGATGTCTATGGTATTTTTCAACCACTATAAAAATGGTTTTTTCATGCACAAGATTCCACAGGCGAGAGTTCCCAAACAATATTATCCCTTCTAGATAAAAAGTGGGGTAAAAATGAAGTTTTTAATGACTAAATTCTTGGGAATACTATCAATAAAGGAAACATTAAGTTTATTCCCAATGTAAGATATCCCAAATTTGTTACTAGTTGGAGGTTGATAACACTATTAAATGTCTCTTATAAAAGCCTTTCCAAAGTGTTTTTCTTTACGTCTTGAACACACCCTACTTACGCATTTTTTTTATTGATAAACGCTTTAGACCGGAGCTATGAACCGGAGGGGTAAAGGCCCCTACCCAACAACAAAGAGAAGGGAGAAGAAGAAGGAAGAGGGAAACTAGTAGAAAGGCACGTGAGTAGGAGGGAAGAGGGGAAGAAAAGAAGACAGAGAGCAGAAGCTCTGCTCTGGACCAGAAGAGACAAAAGATAGGGCCACATTAGGGGGGACGTCGAAAGGCATAATGTGGACGAAAAGATTAACCATGAGAAGTTCCAGCTCGCTCGTTGGCCGTCCTGAGCAACAGATTGAAAGCACTGTTGGCGCAGTCTTTTAGCTCATTAAGGTGGTTGACTGCCGAATGCACAGGAAAAAAGAGCATCGTCGATGTCGATGACAGGGAGGAAATGCTGATCCAGTGAGGGATGAAAATTCTGTACAAAAGTGACCAAGTCACGATACTGTCTGCAGAGCCACTGGATGCTGCAGCAACCAAAAACCGCAAAGCATGTTCATCGACCTCCCTCCATCCACAGCAAAAGGATTAGGAAGGGAAAAATTCAACCAGCTGATCATGCAAACCTACCCTGTGGACTGGGTATATTTCATCCTCCCCCCGACGAATTCAACCACAACAGGATCAAAATGGAGGAGAAGGCAAAAGGAAACAAAAAGCCGACGCGATATCTGAATCTGTCTTGGGACGTCGTGCCCAGAATCGATATGAGTCACACCAGAAATTGATTCGATAGCTTCTGCTTCCTCAGGCGAAGATTACTTGAAAATAATAGAAATACGGCGGCAATCAATGGCAGAAGAATTTACCAGTTCCCTAAACTAACCACAGAGTGCAACAAACGGGAAATAGATGAAGGCCATGGGAGCTGGAAGTAGCGAAACCAGAGAAACCATCAAGGACGATAGTAGGACAAAAATAATGAAGCATCGGGCGGTACTTAAAGGGGCCATATCACGAAACAATTGAAGCTATCTCTCAGCGGAAAGGATTGACGAGAGTGTTGGTGTCCATTTTGATCCTCCATTATTTTGCCCCTAATTTTCCTTTCACTCTGCATTCCCTGAAACATTTTCTACAGTTTGAATGGGTGAAATGAAGTTTTTTCTTCTATTTCCATGCCTTAATCCATTTGAAAATCATTTTCCATGCCTCATTTGTGAAGAAACACCCATGCATGCCTTGTTTGTGCCCTAATTTTTCCAAATTTGCGGGCTATGTCATGTTCTCCCTTTTGCCCGGTCGTAAAAAAAAAGATCAAAATTGGTCGTTTTATACATATATGCCTTCAAAAATTTAAATCCCAGGATCATGAAATCTTCGGAATCATGTTTCATCTGATTCTATTTCAAAAAATTTCCATCCTTGGTGAAAACATTGAATTCTTAGCACAACTGGAAAAATTCTGTGTTTTTGATGGTCAGATGGGCATATTTTAGCCATCAAATTATTGCTGGGAAGTTAGAAGGTACGTGGCGGCTTCTAATTGGCCGAGGAAAAGCGGGGAAGTGTTATAACTTATCATTTTTTGCCTTTTTTGGCAAATGGGGCATTTTCAGGCCCAGGGCTCCGTTTTTTCCAAATTTGCCTACGTGGCATGTTCTAATTGGCCGAGGCATGGTAGGTGGCCAGACTCCCTTAGAGTTTTTAGACTTTATTTTGCAAATTTTTTTAAAAAGTCCACATTTGGCTCGAAACCCCGTAGCCAATCGGGAGTGGACACGTGTCCTAAAAGATCAAAAAGGGAGGAATGGGCCAATGGGGGACTTAGAGTTTTTTAGCTCTATTTTTCTAAAAGTTTCAAAATTAGTTTTATCTCTGCTCCAATTAGAGGAGGACACGTGGTGGAAATCAAGGTCAGAGGAGATGCGGATGGCGGAGGTTTTTGAAATTTTTTGCCTTTGGAGGCAGAAATTGCTGAGGTGAAATTTTGGAGCGTGGACCCGTGGCCAATCACAAGTGGACACGTGTCCATGAAAAGTCTGAATAGGGGGCATATTTCTTGGTAACTTTGAAGTTTTAACTTCAAATGGATCAAATTCAAAGATTGGGCCGAATTTCTGTAACAAATCAGGAGGGGACACATGTCCAAAAGGGTAAAAATGGAGAGGCGGGCCGATGGAAAACTTAATGATTTTTTAGCTTTGTTTTCTAAAGTTAAAAAATTGGATGCACCTCCGCTCCAATCTACGACAGACACGTGGTGAAGGCAGAGCGGGTCGACGGGGCGGCGGCGGCAAAAGGGAAAATTTTCCCTTTTGCAAAGAGACTTGGAATGGAAATTTGAAACCCTGGCCCGTGAGTGAATCATCGAGCTACACGTGGCAAGGGATAAATCGGAGGCGCGGGCCCGTGGGGTAAAAAGTGAAAATTTTCCAATTTTCCAAAAAGGGTCAAAATATGCAGAATTGAAGTGCAGTTTCAATGGGACCCACCATATGCCACGTGTCATCACCAAAATTCAAGGGCGGAGGGGCGGAGAAAAAGGTCAAAATTTTCCATTTTTCCAAAAATGTTGAAAAGTCAAGATATGATCCCAAAATCATTTCCAATCACATTGTGACACATGGAGGGCTCAGATTGAAGGAGAAAGAGCAGATAAAGGGCAACTATGCATTTTCATTTTTGGCCGCCATTTTTCTCCAAGAAGCTTGGAGATGTGAATTTTGCATCATTTTTAATCAAATTTTTGATGAATTCGTGTCCTTTGTGCCTGCAAGGATCAATGCAAGTCGTTTTAGGGATTAAATTGCAGATTTGAGGTGTTTTTGAAACTAAGTTTTTCCCTAATCCATCCAAACATGCGAAATGTCAAATTTGAAAGTTGCAGAAGTAGTTTTAAAAGGTGAAAATGTGAAATGATGAGAGGAAAGGCATCCGCATGCCTTGATGGTGAAAAATGTGCCTCCAGGAAGGATAATGATCCAAATATTTGTAAGGATTCAGTCTTTTTAAAACACCTGGCAACTCTCGTTGTAAATTTTTTAAAGATCATTTTCAGTGAATCATGAGGAATTGTTGTAACAAACTTGATTCCTTGGCATATTCTTTTCTTGGGAAAGAAGGCTCAAATGTAATGAAATGTTATATAATGCATGTTTTGAGACATGCAAAGGGTCGGAGAAACTTAGAATTTCACGGGAAAATCTTGGAAGAAGCCCATTATCTGAGAAACTTCCCGAGAACCATTTCTAATTCCTTTTTGCATCAGATTTGTATCATGTTGAGTTGGTTTCAGCTGTAAAGCCATCAACAAGCTCTGAGATTATTTTTTATAACATTCCCCTGCTGATAAACTTGGTCATTCTAGATTAGTTTGTGTTGTCTCTTGGCAAGATTTGCATATAATTATATTTTAGAATGTTTTCAGATTGTGTTTCTTGCTCCTATTGCAGTCTTGTGTTTAAAATCTCTCTTGATCATACATGGTCTCATTTCTTGTTGATAGTTTAGTGGCATTTGCAATATCACATTCAGAAGAGCTTTCATCTGATAAAGAGATAAGCAGATTTAGAATCACTTTACCTTCCTTGAATTTAGAGATTGTTTGTAAACCTTTGGGTGCACCTTAGGTCATGATAAAATAGAGATTTCTGGATAATCTGTTGGTTATTTGGTTCAATATTTTGTGGCAGGTTGTCAAAGATTGTGTGGAAGAGTGCAGATCTGGGCCTCCATTTGGTGCACATATCTTGGTTGAAGGAGTACCTTAACCCCTTTGAAGCATTTTGTTGTTTGGGTCTTACAAATTTCTTGCAAAGGTCCTTAAAGAATCTGGAAAATTCTGGTTAGTCTTGTCTAAAATCTCCCACCAAAAATTTATTCAAACAAATTAATCCTACTCGTACTACCCCTGCATTTGCACTGTGTGTCAACAAAAGAATCTAATCCATCTAAAAAAATGCACAAAGCAAATCAGGATTATACCATGTCTCTAGCAGCCTCAGCTTTGTCTTGAAAGCATTTCCATCATTTAGTAGTGACAGCTCTGTTGAGTTTGAATAATGGAAAATTGATCATGTTTTCCCAAGGCCATCTCCATACAATATTCACAGTATAAGGATATCTCCACCTCCTTCACAAAATAGAGGCTGCAATATAGGTTCTCTTACCTTGGTTGAAAGGCACAACCTAAAATAGTGAGGATTATATCAAAATCCTTTCAAGGTGCTACCCACTTCTTCAAATCCTGAGTGCTAACAAGTTAGATAAATTTCTTCCCCGGCTACAAAATGACATATAAATCATTTATCTGCCTCTGATTGTCTTGTAAAATCCATGATGCTACTCAAGTTGTGAAGGAGATTAAATCTAAGTACCAACATCCAAATGGCGCCATTGCCGGGGAGAAGAATGCAATATCCAGACTAATTTGTTAATTTGCTTCCAGTTCATATTCTTTTGAGCCCGTCAACAACATTTCTGGCAACTCTACTGGGAACTTGTTGAGAATATTTGAGATATTGGAATGCATATCAAACCCTGGTAATGTCCTTTGCAAATTCTGCATGCAAATATGTTGTTGAAGCATCATTTTATAATCAGATTTGTAAGCATTAGTGAAGATATAAGTTCTGCTTGCAATTTTACCAGTTTCCAGTAGTTGTTGCACTTCATTTGCATTTGTGGTTGATAGATTCAAGAAAGGAAGGTCTGATCTATAAATTTTAGCAATATTTTCAGTGCTGATTAATATTTGACAGAGTATTTTAGTGCATTTGTACAACTAGGGTGAAAGTCCTTAGTGGTGACTCCATGCTAATTTGACCTTGATAAATACCAGTGTCTTAAGCTTTCTATCTTTTATTTTGTGTTGCTAATCTCTGCAAAACTAGAAGGAAGAAGATATCTCTTTGTTAGAGACTCTGCTAAGAAGTTGTTCTCAGATTCAAGGAACTCAGATTTGGAAGGGAGAAGAGTTTAGAAAGTTGTTAAAGGTCAAACATCAGGTAAAGATCTATCCATAAGTGAGAGGTATCAGCCTTTGGTAGAGGATTAACACTCTTCTTCCAGTGATTCTAGTTCAAGCAATCCTCTCATAATTTTTTTTGCCTCAGCTAGTGAAGGTCCTTCTGCTATACCTGGTAAGTTCCTTCTTCAATCTACACCTCTGTGTTTAAAATTAAATAAAACTTTCCAAGAAAATAAACATTTAGAGAATACCAGTCTTGTGAATCACATTCTTGAGCCCCAAATACCTTGCACTCCTCATCAGCTTGTGTCACCTCCACCAAACAATATGGCTCAGCCTAGACCTCCATTCGTTGTTAACACCTTTGGTCCTATAGATTTTAGAGGAATGGATGGTTACCCAAATGTTGTCCCACAAGATGTCAAAAATAGATTGCCAAAATTCCAAGGTAACGATGCTATAACTAGTGATCAGCATCTCAAACTTTTTGTTAACATGATGGAAGATTTTGAGATAGAGTTTAAGGATGTGTATGTCAAATTTTTCATTCATACATTAGAAGAGGATGCTAGGGATTGGTACAAGGCTCTGCCTGATAATTCTATTGACTCTTGGACTAAAATGAAGAATGCATTTAGGTTGCAATATGGTGATATGAATGATCCTATATTTCTCTTGTCTGAATTTGAGAATATCAAGAAGAACCCCAATGAATCAGTTCATGACTTCAACACAAGGTTTAACAAAACTTTGAGAAGGCTGCCAATTAATCTGAGGCCTTGTGATGAATCTTGTTTAATCAAATATGCAGATGCATTTGACAAGAAAGCAGCCTATTACCTAAGAGACAAGAACCCTGCCAATTTAAGACAAGCTTTCAACATGGCACTGTAGATTGAAAATAACATTAAGGCCATTGGGAAACCTCTCAAGAGAGATGGTGTAAAATTGATAGACCCTGACAAACCTCAAGCTAGCAAGGGTGCTGATTTGGTTGAGGTTGTGAAAAATTTGGTAGGGGCTGTCAAAGAAATCTCATACAAGTTGGCAAGAGCTGAGAAGGGAATTGGAAAAACTTCACAAGGTCAGCAAAGAGCACAGAACCATGATAGATTTTCCAATCATCTTAGAGGTGATCAGAGATTTGATGACAAAGGCAAAGGGCCTATTGGATTTGGAAATAGACAATCTTAGGCCAAGGAAAATAAGGTAATGCCTGATCCCCTAACTTCTAGGGTGGCTGCTGTTGATGATGCAAATCAAATTGATTGGTGTGATAGATATTTTTTACCCCATCCTCCATGTGGAACAAATCAGAAAATTTAAGAGGAAGTTGATAATAAAATTGATGATTATGCCTGCATGATGGAGATCCCTACAGGTTCACCAAGGGAAGCAACTTCAACTAATGTCATAAGTGCTAGGACTGCTGTTGTTTTTTGGGATTGTATCCAACAGGTATATCTTCTTCCTCCTCCTCATGTTTTAGAAATTGATAATGTACAAGCCTTTGAGCTGCCCAATAATGATTTTGAATACTTAAGAGCTTTGATGATTGAGAAGTATGATGGTGGTATTGCTTCGGAGGAGGATAAGCAACTAGTTATGAATGTTGTAGTTGCCCAAGAGAAGGAGCACAATACTAGAAGTAAAGCTGCCAAAGGGCAACAAGCCAAGTCCAAATTTCCATTGCTTACTAAAGAAATTCCAAATAAAAATACATCTAGTAAAGGCCCTATTCCCCCAAGCAAAACTTGTGATCCTCCCTATGCCCAAACTGAAAAGACAACCATACCATCTAATGAATCTGCGTATCTCCCTTCTAATGCTGCCTTGCCCAAGAATGCTCCATATGATATTGCCCAAGTCTTGAGTTAGATCAAGATTCATGTCCCAATTGTTGAGTTGCTTAGGGTTCCCGAGGACAAGAAGAGGGCTTTCGAATATTTAGGATTCAAAGAGGAAGAGAGTACCCAAAGCAGAGTTGGAAGCAAGGCTGAGATTCCCATTGCCATTGTAGAATTGGAACAGCCACAAGTGTTAGAAGAGTTGGGGGAACCACCTGAGGTTTACTTAGGAACTTCTTTGGTTAAATCTCAACTGAGCGTGGATCCATTTTTCACTACCTTGGTTATCAAAGACAAGCTGTTACATAACTGTATGTCTGACTTTGGGGAATCATGTAATGTCATGCCTTTGGAGGTCATGAATGAATTGGGAATCAAAGTGACAGCAACATATGGCAAGTGTACTGCCATGAATTCGAGGGAAGTGCCAGTTGTTGGGTGTGTCAAAGATTTGGTTGTGCAACTTGCATCTTATCCCGGGAGGAATTTAAAATTGGATGTTGTGATTGTTGACTGCCCTCCCAAATGGGGTATGCTATTATCAAGGAAATGGGCTACAAGTGTTGGTGGGAGTGTCCAAATGGACATGTATTATGCCACTATCCCCATTGAAGGAAACTTAGTAAAGTTATGTGGAGAGAAGAAGATGATGTACCTTATTGAAGACCCAAGCAATGCATCTTATGAAGTGTTGCAGGAAGATGCTAATATTGATCACTTCGTGAGTTTTGTGGATTTCAGGGAGTATGAAGTTGTTGAAAACATATCTCCTAAGTATGCTATTTTTTATGGAGATTTGGTCCTTGTTTCAGCCTTGGAAAAAATGCTAAAAGGTGTGACCTAAGCACAATGGAGGAGCTTCAAAGAAACTGGATGGTTTACAAATTAAACAAAGAAGAAAAAGAGGTATATTTCCAGTTATTGAAAACATATCAGAACCTCTTGGCATGGTCATATCCAACATGGAGGAAATTTTGGGTTTCCCCTTTATTTGTTTTCTTTGAATCAAGGTTTGCACCACTTGTACAGTGTATAGTGTTTGGTTTTTTTCCTTTGTTTTTGGTGTTTTGTCGGTTTGTGGTTTGCCTTGGTGTGTGGCAGCCATTTTTATCGGGTTCTGAGTTGGATTTTGGTGGTTTTGGCTCATGAATCCTTTGCCCAATGGATTTTTTGGCACTTGGTCTACTTATTGTTCTCTTGTGGCACTCATTGGGAGTGCCCATCCCCCAGCAGGAGCCAATGTTGGTGTCCATTTTGATCCTCTATTATTTTTCCCTAATTTCATTTCACTCTGCATTCCCTGAAACATTTTCTATAGTTTGAATGGGTGAAATGAATTTGTTTCTTCTGTTTCCATGCCTTAATCCATTTAAAAATCATTTTCTAGGCCGTATTCAAGAAGAAACACCCATGCATGCCTTGTTTGTGCCCTAATTTTTCCAAAATTGCTGGCTATGCCGTGTTTTCCCTTTTTCTCAGTCGTAAAAAAAGATCAAAATTGGTCGTTTTATACATGTATGCCTTTAAAAATTCACTCCCAAGATCGTGAAATGTTCGGAATCATGTTTCATCTGATTCTATTTCAAAAAAATTCCATCCTTGGTGAAAAAATCGAATTCTGAGCACAACTGGAAAAATTCTGTGTTTTTGACGGTCAGACGGGCATATTTTAGTCGTCAAATCATTGCTGGGAAGTTAGAAGGTATGTGGCGGCTTCTAATTGGCCAAGGAAAAGCGGGGAAGTGTTATAACTTATCATTTTTTGCCTTTTTTGGCAAATGGGGTATTTTCGGGCCCATGGCTCCGTGTTTTCCAAATTTTCCAACGTGGTATGTTCTAATTGGCCGAGGGATGGTGGGTGGCTAGATTCCCTTAGAGTTTTTAGACTTTATTTTGCAAAAATTTTAAAAAAGTCAAAATTTGGCCCGAAACCACGTAGCCAATCGGGAGTGGACATGTGTCCAAAAAGATCAAAAAGGGAGGAATGAGCCAATGGGGGATTTAGAGTTTTTTAGCTCTATTTTTCTAAAAGTTTCAAAATTAGTTTCAGCCTCACTCCAATTAGAGGAGGACACGTGGCAGAAATCAAGGTCAGAGGAGATGCGAATGGCGGAGGTTTTTGAATTTTTTTGCCTTTGGAGGCAGAAATTGCTAAGGTGAAATTTTGGAGCGCGGCCCTGTGGCCAATCACTGGTGAACATGTGTCCATGAAAAGTCAGAATAGGGGGGTAGATTTCTTGGTAACTTTGAAGTTTTAACTTCAAATGGATCAAAGTCAAAGATTGGGCTGAAGTTCCGCAAAAAATCAGGAGGGGACACGTGTCCAAAAGGGTAAAAATGGAGAGGTGGGCTGATGGAAAAATTAATGATTTTTTAGCTTTGTTTTCTAAAGTTAAAAAATTGGATGCACCTCTGCTCCAATCCGCGACAAACACATGGCGAGGGTAGAGCGGGTTGGCGAGGTGGTGGAGGCAAAAAGGAAAAGTTTCCTTTTTGTAAAAAGACTTGGAATGGAAATTTGAAACATTGGCCCGCGAGCGAATCATTGAGCGACACGTGGCAAGGGAGAAATCAGAGGCGCGGGCCCGTGGGGTAAAAAGTGTAAATTTTCCAATTTTCCAAAAAGGGTCAAAATGTGCAAAATTAAAGCACAGTTTCAGTGGGACCCACCATATGCTACGTGTCATCACCAAAATTCAAGGGCGGAGGGGCGGAGAAAAAGGTCAAATTTTTCCATTTTTCCAAAAATGTTGAAAAGTCAAGATATGATCCCAAATTCATTCCTAATTGCATTGTGACACGTGGAGGGCCCATATTGAAGGAGAAAGAGTAGATCAAGGGAAACTGTGCATTTTCATTTTTGGCCACCATTTTGCTCCAGGAAGCTTGGAGATGTGAATTTTGCATCATTTTAAATCAAATTTTTGATGAATTCGTGTCCTTTGTGCCTGCAAGGATCGATGCAAGTGGTTTTAGGGATTAATTTGTAGATTTGAGGTGTTTTTGAAACTAAGTTTTTCCCTAATCCATCCAAACACGTGAAATGTCAAATTTGAAAGTTGCAGAAGTAGTTTTAAAAGGTGAAAAGGTGAAATGATGAGAGGAAAGGCATCTGCATGCCTTGATGGTGAAAAATGTGCCTCCAGGAAGGATAATGATCCAAATATTTGTAAGGATTCAGTCTTTTTAAAAAAGCTAGCAACTCTCATTGCAAATTTTTTAAAGGTCATTTTCAGTGAATTATGAGGAATTGTTGTAACAAACTTGATCCATTAGCATATTCTTTTCTTGGGAAAGAAGGCTCAAATGTAATGAAATGTTATATAATGCATGTTTTGAGACATGCAAAGGGTCGGAGAAACTTAGAATTTCACGGGAAAATCTTGGAAGAAGCCCATTATCTGAGAAACCACCTGAGAACCATTTCTAATTCCCTTTTTCATTAGATTTGTATCATGTTGAGTTGGTTTCAGCTGTAAAGCCATCAATAAGCTCTGAGATTATTTTTTATAACATTCCCCTGCTGATAAATTTGGTCATTCTGGATTAGTTTGTGTTGTCTCTTGGCAAGATTTGCATATAATTATATTTCAGAATGTTTTCAGATTGTGTTTCTTGCTCCTGTTGCAGTCTTGTGTTTAAAATCTCTCTTGATCATACATGGTCTCATTTCTTGTTGATATTTTAGTGGCATTTGCAATATCACATTCAGAAGAGCTTTCATCTGATAAAGAGATAAACAGATTTAGAATCACTTTACCTTCCTTGAATTTAGAGATTGTTTGTAAACCTTTGGGTGCACCTTAGGTCATGATAAAATAGATATTTTTGGATACTCTGTTGGTTATCTACTTCAAGCTTTTGTGGCAGGTTGTCAAATATTGTGTTTAAGAGTGCAGATATGGGCCTCCATTTGGTGCACATATCCTGGTTGAAGGATTACCTTAACCCCTTTGAAGCATTCTATTTTTTGGGTCTTACAAATTTCTTGCTAAGGTCCTCAAAGAATCTGGCAAATTTTGGTTAGTCTTGTCTAAAATCTCCCACCAAAAATTCATTCAAACAAACTAATCCTACCCATACTACCCTTGACATTTGCATTATGTGTCAAAAAAATAATCTAATCCATCTACAAAAATGCACAAAGAAAATTAGGGTCATACCATGTCTCTAGCAGCCTCAACCTTGTCTTGAAATCATTTCCATCATTTAGTAGTGACAGCTCTGTTGAGTTTGAATAATGGAAAATTGATCATGTTTTCCCAAGGCCATCTCCATACAATATGCACAGTGTAAGGATATATCCACCTCCTTCACAAAATAGAGGCTACGATATAGGTTCTCTTACCTTGGTTGAAAGGCACAACCTAAAATAGTGAGGATTAGATCAAAATCCTTTCAAGGTGCTACCCACTTCTTCAAAGCCTGAGTGCTAACAAGTTAGATAAATTACTTCCCTGGCTACAAAATGACATATAAATCATTTATCTGCCTTTGAGTGTCTTGTAAAATCCATGATGCTACTCAAGTTGTGAAGGAGATTAAATTCGGGTACCAATAGAGAGTCCTTCCTAGGCCATAGCGTCATTGGAGACAATTGCTGCATGCGAAAATTTGATCGTGAAATTAGCCAAAAGATCTGCCGCCAAATTGGATTCTTGGTAAATGTGACTAATGCTCTAAAAATTGAGTTTACTGAGCCAAAATAAGATGGACTGAATAAACGACTTAATGTGCCAAGAGGAGGCAGAACCCTTGGAGATGGCTAAAGTGATAATTTGGGAATCACCTTCGATAAGAGAAGAATCCCCACCCATATTGATGACAAGTTTGACTCCTTCCAAGAGGGCTTGCACTTACGCCAGATTACAAGAACAGTTGCTCAGCGGAAAGGAGCCCGCCACAATGAGGGAGCCAGCCGTGTCATGAAGAATACAACTAGCCCCTGATAAACCCGAATTACCTCTGGAGGCTCAGTCAAAATTTAGTTTCCACAAGCCTTTGGGGGGGGGGGTCTCTGCAAAGCTTGTTTCCTGCGAATGAGCTTCTCCACTTGGGAAAGGCCACGTTTGACAATGGATCCAGTGTTTGGAATTTTGATTAGAGGCTAGAACTTGGAGATTCGAGCATCCACTGAGGAAAACACAAGATTGTTCATACTATTCTTAGAGACAAATTTAGAAATAGCAACTTCCAGCTTGCTTAGAAAGGCAGGGAGATAGCTCTGTTGATTACGGAAAAGACGCAAGTTTCTTTCCCACCATATATGCCATAAAATAAAAAAAGGGGCCACCTGCCAGATTGAGCTCAAAGAACTACTGTACCTCTTAGATGGCCAAGATAGGAGAGAGTCTCTGATGTTATTACAATACACCCAATAGAGATTTAGTTTACCCAAAAGCCAATTCTAGACTTGACCCGTGAAAGAGCAATGGAGAAAGAGGTGATCGAGATCTTCTTCCTCCAGACCACACATAACACATTTAGAGGGGCTAACATAACCCCAGGATCTTCTACAAAGCTGAGCTAGGACTTTGTTTTTAAGAATGAGCCAACTAAAGATTGCCACTTTTGGGAGTAGAGAGGGGTGCCAACAACTAAGTTTAGGGAGATCGATAAAGCCAGATTGAGAGAGGAGTGAGCGGTAGCCATCTTTGATAGTGTAATTACCAAAGACGGAGCCAAGCCAGAGCAATTGATCCTCGCAATCCTTATAAGTCACTCTTCTCGAGATAATCTCCTCCAACAAAATAGAGCATTTCGAAGCTGGGACATCCATGAGAGAGGGATCTTTCCATAGCCACATTGGAGACCCATCAGGATGTTGGAAGCCATAATTAGCTACGTGAGAGCCCCATGACACGCTGATAATATTCATTACATAATTTAGAGGGGAAACCGGGTTTAGTGGAGAGCACCCGTTCCAGCTATCCTCCCAAAAATTAACTCGAGTACCATTGTTGACAAACCAAGAGGTCGAATCGGTAATTAGAGATCTGCATTTGCACATGAAATTCCAAATATGAGAACCTTTGGGGAGCTCTTCACTAGAAAGAAGAAGCTCAGGCCTACCAGCCACCAGATATTTGTGAGAAAGAACTTGGTAAGCTAATTTTTGTGGGGAGGATATGAAGTTCCAGACTAGTTTGGCACCCAGGGCAATATTATGCAAAGCTAAATCCGAAATCCCCAGACCACCTGAAGAAATGGGAGATTTTACCACCTCCCATTTGACCAAATGGAACTTACGGTGTTCACTATTCCCTTGCCAGAGAAAATTTCTAATAATCTTTTCAAATTTCAAAAGCATCGAATGAGGAAGAGCTAGAACTGACAACATATAAACTGGAAGAGCGCAAAGAACTGACTTAATCAGAAGCAAACGACCCGTTAAGGAAAGCCATTTTCCTTTCCAGGATTGGAGCCTGGCTAACAAGGACTAAAGAAGGTCTTTCCATAAGCTAGCTTTGCCAGCTCCAAAGAATAAAGGAATGCCCAAATATTTATGAGGGAGCGAGCCAAAAACGAAACCAAGGATTGCTAGAATCCTTCTTTGGAGCCTAGGAGGAACATTGAAGAAGAAAATGATAGACTTATGGAAATGAATCACCTGACCCACAACATTAGAGTATGAATTAAGAATATTAGACAGGGCTCATGCTTCAGAGACAATAGAAACTCCAAAAAGAAATGTATCATCTACAAATTGTTGGTGAGTGAGAGGAGGCAAGCTGGAGGAAGACAATAGGCCCGAAAGAGAACCAGAGACTACTGCAGACTTAATGCTACGACCCAAAGCTTCGGCCACCAAAATAAAAAGGAAGGAAGAGAGGGGGTCTCCCTACCTAAGGCCCCTGCTGCTCCTAAAGAAACCTTCTGCAGAGCCGTTCACTAGAACCGAGAAGCTAGGAGAGGAAATGTAGTTAAAAATCCATTCACATAAGAGATTGTTGAAGCCCAAAGCCTGCAAGGATTTAATAAGAAACTACTAATTAATGCGATCATAGGCTTTGCTATAATCCTACTTGATCATCATCCCTGGACGAGAAGAGTGTTGAAGGGTGTAAATACGTTCATGAGATATGATCACTCCTTCTGAGATTGATCTTCCTAGAAGGAATCCACTTTGCTCTTGCGAAATAATAGAATAGAGGAAGGGGTGAATACGGGAAGCAATAGCTTTAGATATAATCTTATACGAGGTATTATAGAGGGAAATTGGGTGGAAGTCATCAAATTTATCCACCGGGGATTTTTTGGGGAACATACTAATGAAAGTATGATTGAGAGTACCGAGGAATTTTCCCAAAGAATGAGATTCTTCAACAGCTTGCCAAACAGAGGAACCAATTACATCCCATAAATCTTGGTAAAAAGCTGTTGGGAAATCATCCAGACCAGGGGCTTTGTCCTGGGCCATAGAGAATTTTTTTTTGTGAATCTCCTCCAAAGAGAAAGGAGAAGAAATACTTTCATTATCAGCCTCATTGACCAATTTGGGAATTTGATCGAGTAAAGGGGATTGAGAGGCCAAAGAAGAATGAGTTTCTTTGTTAAAAGCTTATGGAAATAGGAAACCACCTCCTCTTTGATTGCAGGTTGAGTGAAGATCCAAGAATCGTCGGGCAACTTGATGACACAAATGTAATTAGTACTTCTCCTCGCTTTAACCGAAGCATGAAAAAATTTTGTGTTCTTATCTCAATCTTTTAACCATATTTCCCTAGATTTTTGATGCTAAAAAGATTCCTCCTTGAAAAGAAGATCACCCAACTCACTTAGAAGGGACTTTTCGAGAAGAAAATCATCACATTACATACCAAACCTGAAAACCCTTTCATTTAGAATACGAAGAGCTTTCTCCACTCTTAATTTTTCTTGAAAGATGTTTTAAAGGAAGAAGAATTCCAAGCTAGAAGTTTGTCTTTAAGCAAGGATAACTTTTTAGAAAGAATAAACATTTTGGTGCTAGTTACAGAGAAATAATCCCACCAGGATTTGATCAACAATTTAATATTGGGATCCTGCATCCATATACTTTCAAATTTGAAGGGCGAGCGCCGAGGGGAAAGATCAAAATTAAAAGACAAAGAAATGGGAAAATGATCAGAACCAGACAGAGGGGAAACACAACTTTGAAGAAGGAAGTTGTGTTAAAGCCAAGATTATGAGACCATAAATCTATCCATTCTTACCGCCAAATTCCCAAAGCCAGCACGTCGATTGTTCCAAGTGAACCACCCAGAATGAGGTTCCAAATCCACCAGCTTGGAGGAGTGAACAAAGGAAATGAAATCATATTGGGAGTGGGGTTGCCAATTGAGACCACCATGTTTATCCTGATCAGAAATTGTAGCATTAAAATCCTCGGCCACTATTGATTTAAGATCTAGGAGGGAGCTCAAGGAATCTTGAATTTTAAGCCATGCTTCCCTCTTTTGAATAGGGTTATTCAGGCCATAAACATTACAAAGGAAAAAGGACTCCTCAGAATGTTTTAGGCATACCTGACACCATTGAAAATTGGAATGCAAAGAAAGGGAGGCCACCTTGCAAACAGAGGACTTCCAAAGAAGCCCCAGCCCACCAGAGGCACCATCTAAGTTAACAAAAATACCTTCCCAACCAGGCCAACTATGAAACCAACCATCTAAACATGTCGAACTAGACATCTTGGTCTCTTGCAACAAATAAATGGAAACATTCATATATGTAACACAGCACCTAAGAAGACGTTTTTTGTTAGGGGTATTGAGACCCATAACATTCCAAGATAGGATGTTCATCTTTTGTTCAGAGAGGACTCAACTCTCTTGCTTGAAATAGAGAAAAAAGAGCCTAGCTGAGATTGATTACTAGAAGCCTCCTCTTTTAAAGAAGACTGTGATTTGGAGGGCCGCCCTACAGGAGCTCTCGGATCGAGATTTAGGTTGTGGATTGGTGGGGTAGAAAGAATACCATGGCTTGAATTCAAAATATCACCTTCTTCTTCCTGAGGAACAAGATTGTTCCCCTCAACTTCAGCGGTGGCATTGAGAAAATCTTCTTTATACCCCACCCAATTTTCTAGGGAAGCAACGTTGGAGCCAAGGCCTAAAGCAATACCTTCTTGAAATAAGGAAAGGATACGCTTTGAGTCTTGAACCACTAAAGCCGTTTCTTTTACTAGAGAGATGGTGCTGGGATCTAAATTGAGAGGTTCCAGGGAAAGTGACTTTTCTTCGAAAAGAGAAGGGGGATTGCAAGTCTCGGTAAAAGGAGGATTCACCACTACAAGGGCTCGAGAAGGGGAGGGCTTCTTCTTCCACATGACCGGCCTCGAAGAAGGGGGATCTTTACAAGCTTTCTGGAAGTGACCCGGAAGTTTACAACTGAAGTAGCAATTCGAGATGGTCTCGTAGTCCACCCTCTGTACCATTTACCTTTGGGGGAGATAATCACAATTCTATCTCTCAATTTATTTGATAAATCCATAGAAATAAAAACCCTCACAAAGGAAGAAAGGGATCCTTCGAGGGTAACGGGGTCGATACGGATGACTCTCCCTAGACCAAAAAAAAATTGTATAAGAGAAGAAGGAGACCAAAACTCACTGGGGAGAGAATAAAGTCTAACCCAGACCTGAAAACCTTCCATGATGGCTTGATCAAGGTCGAAATGAGCTAACCACTTTCGAAGATGAAGACCTGAGTCAAGAAACAAGAACTCTTTCCTTTCAAGGGAGTCTTACCTTTGGGCTTGGCTATAGAAGATGACTAGGAAAAAGCCTTTGTCCAAGAATTGTAAGTGAAGACCGCTCCCCCATTGGGTGTCACACCAGGCTCTAACACTGTCAGTCGAAATCCACCGACCCACAAAAGTTAGCGATAATAGCCCACTGTTCAAGAAGAAGCAGTTGGGAATCGAGATTGACCGAGCGTTCTAGAGAGACGATCACGAAATCCTTCCAAGACGTTGGAAGAAAGAGCATTCCCCAGACTTGGACTTGGAAACAGCAACGAAGGGCCCCAAGTGGGACCTGAACTGAGTGGGTCAGAGAGAGAAGGTCCCTTCGAGCCGACGGATGAGCCTTTTTGGTCAAGCTAGCAGAAAAGGATGTTACTGCCTAAACATTTTGAAAAATATGCCCATTCTGCAACCTGTCCCAAGGAATTCCGGGACGATTTTTTTCACCTCATTTTTCTTCACCACAAAAATATTCACCCTACTTATCATTATTTGAATAGAACAAACATCTTTTATCAAGAGTATATATTTTATTGGAAACATTATTGATGTCTAGGAAGGAATGGAGTGGGCTCAAAATTCTCAACAAGATGCCATTTTCTTTAAATTAGACTTTGAAAAATCTCATGACCACATAGAATGGCCTTTCATATTGGCTATGTCCAAAGCTCTTAGTTTTGGAAAGTTTTTTATCGGTAGTCCAAACCCTCTTTGTAGATTCCTCTACTTGATTTTCTATCAATGGAAGGAAGTATGAGACTCTGTATTTTTTGTTCCATCCACCAAGGTTTACCTCTTGCTCATACTCTTTATGTTCTTGTTGGTGAAGGCTTTGGCTACTTACTTTCCAATCAAGCGGGAAAGGGTCTAGTTCATGGAATTTATCTCCCTGACTAACATATGAAACTTATCAATGGTTGCTTTACAAATGATTCCTTTCTCACTTTATGTGAATATGAATCCTATTTCAAATAAATTCTCAACTATTTTCACATCTTTTTTAAAGCCTCACGGTCATCTATTTAATGGGAACAAATGTAATGCTTCTACCATATCCTCTCACCAATTCTAGACTAGCAGAAAGGTTAGCAATGGAGATGGATATTTCATGGTGATCAATTTATATTCTTCGACATTCCTTTTGATTTTTGAAATTTCTCCCTTTGATTTATGACAATACGCGGTTGATCTAAGTAAAAAATAAAATATCCTACTATATTTCCAAGCCTCTCTCACTTGTGAGAAAGTTCAAAGTGTGCACTAATATCCTAGCCGCCACCCACATTTCTTATTCTTCATCTTGGGCTCCATCTAAACCTTGTCATGATAATATTTCAAAACTATTACACAATTTTTAATGGGAAAATTCTAAAATAACTCAAAAAAAATTCCTTGGTATGTTTATTTCTTACCATAGAAGAAATGAGACATGGTCATGATTGACATCCATCATCAAAGCATGGATCTCTGTGCTAAGTGGGTTGTGCATGTGGTGGAAGGAAAATAATTTTGATTTTTTTTTGTAACATTGCACATCAACCGTGCCATGTATGACAAACCATGATGGAAGAATATTGAACTTCACACACTCTTGATCACCAATGTGCTAGCAAAAATCGATGGATATTTTGTTACCAAAAGCATATGGAAAGCCTTAAAATTTGTGAAGCCACACCTTAGGTGGATTGGAGATGATTTTAGGGATGGGACCTCTTTCAATAATCACAATATTTAGAGGTCTCCTATTTCATCCTATTCTACCATTTCCATAATGGAAGAAACTAGTATGAAATTTCTTAGGTTGTTTCACTAGTGCATTTCTACTATTTGGGACCTAGTTTTTTTCAAGGATTGGATCCCTTATTGAGATCTATTATTTCTTAATATTTTGCCTTTTGATTTTCCTACTATTACACAAATTTATGACCCCATTCTTGATGTGATGTTGTAGAATCTTGGGCTCCAACCTCCTTAGGAATTTTGGAAAAACTAGAGATGGAATTGTGAAAGGTCTTTTAAAAACTACTCTCTTGGGTTACTTTATCAAATTACAAGTACTTTCTTCTCAACACATTGTAAATTGAAAACATGTTGGATTTTTAAGTATCACCCTCATACTTGGATTTACAGGATTAACATAATTTGGTATGCCAAGTTAGATCCTAAATTATAACTTTTTCTCTGGTGCCTTATGTATCAAGTTTTTCCCTTTAGAGAGCATATTAGTCATTTTGGCATGTATTTGCAATGTACTGCTTGTGCTTGGCCTGAACCCTTTGTGAAAACCTTTTGATTTTTATTATTGGGATAATTCAATCTGGTTTTGGATCCATGATTTTTTAGGCCCTTCCACCTAAACCCTTTTCTTGGTGGTTAAGTTTTTTGGTGATCTTACAAATCATCCAAATTATATTTTTTTATGTGGAATTTATTTTGTACTGCTATTTTATTCTAGTTATGGAAATATAAAAATTTACCTATCTTTAGAAATGAGACCATTTTATTATAACTCTCTATTAATGATAAAATTGTAATTTCTTCTATGTATTTATAGATATGAGCCTAAACAATGAAAGTTTCTTTTTGAATTCCAACATCTATAGGAGCTTCTCTATCATGGGGATTTCTCCCTACAATATAATTCGAGTGTTGCATGAATGAACTCCATAAGGTTCCCTTCCACCTCCACCTAAATGTCGTTGTATCCATTCAAAAAGTAAGTTATCATCCTCTCCTCCTCAATGAGGTAGATGGATCTCGTCACCTTTAGCACATGCTATGTCAATCATGGGCCTATCTTAGTGGTCTTCTTTAATTTAGTGTAATGTGCAAGTGGTTCCTCCAAAACCTAGGTGGGGGGTCACTCTTTCTTTGGATCATATTAGTGAATCTTATAATTAGGATGGGGATGGGTGGTGTTGTCCAAAATAACCACCCTAGTTATTTAGACAACTCACAGTTCCATTTTGGATCTGAGATTCAAATCTTCAGGTTGCACTTACCTCTGATTGTTTTCCTTAGCACTTTTGCATGATTGTAGTTCTTCGCGCACACCCTTACGTGCCATCCTTACTTATTACTTGTACTTTCTCTTCCCTTCACTTCCTTCCGCGCACTCTCACCCTTCTTTTATTTCTTCTGTCTCCCTCCATTCCCCTCATGTGCACTTCTTGTGCACCTTCTTTCACTCTAATAGTTTGCGCACCCTTTCGTGCACATTTGTGGAATTGCCTTCTATTTTAGATGATTCCTTGGTATGATTTCCCATCGCATGCCCTTCCTTCCTGAGCCCCACACATCGCATCACCCACACTCATTACCCTTCCACATTCTTCCTTTGCGACCACCTTCTGTGTGCCTCTTCTCTTGTTGTTGCACAATCCTTTGATCGAATTCCCGCGCCTTCCACATACTTGCATATTTTTTTTGCATATATACACCTTTTCTTCCCATTCCCCGCGCACACCCTCATGCGGGCTCGTAGATCTCTACGTTCTTTCCTCATGTGCCTCTTTATCTTGCATATGCACTAAGTGAAATCTTCTGCGTTAGTCATTGAGTGCCACGTGGAACTTGTTAGTTGAAGTGTGTAACACACGACCTATCAGAACATGCTAGGTGTGCATCGAATCCTTAGATCAAATGGGCACTTGACATGTGGCAGAAAAGACAAAACAAAAAAATAGTTAGTCAAATCCTTTAGCTAATTAGAGTGTGCCACGTGTCTTGCATGTTCAACTTGTACTTCAGATCTTCTGATCATCATAACTTCAACTACAGAGCTTAGATTCCTGTGCACATGGGATTGATTAAAATCTGCTAATGTGGGCTACACTCTAGGGCATTCAAAATCATATTTTGGTGGGATTTGGTAGGTGGAAATAGGGAAACATCAGTCGGGCCATTAATGAACACATCCACTGAACCCAACTACCCAGATTTCTTTAGATTCAATATCCTTTCTTCTTCCACAAGCAAAAAAGACATGGGGAGGTTGATCTAACAGTTTTGCAGGCCATTTGTAGGCATTTATTGATTTTGTTGGTGGTTGGAAGTTTGAATATGAGTTTCCCTTTTCTTTCTCCTCCTCTTCTCTTCTTCTTCTTCTACAAGTAGTTGAGCTTTGCTCATTGTAAAATTTTGGACTCTCTTAGTTTGCAAGAGTATTATTGAGAGTAGTGCCTTTACATTTTCAGTTGCAAGCCTCAAATCTAGTTTTTTACATGTAGATACTTGCCTCTTCCACCATTGTAATCGATTGTGCATCTTTGGAAGCAATACATATTTTGTGTGTGGATATTCTCTACCTTAGCTCATTTTTATTGCATCTTCTTGCCTTTCCCCTTGCGTTGCTGGTTTGTTGTGCATTGCCAAGTCTCTTGCAGGTTCCTAGCTATTGTGCTCCATGAAAATGAGTAAGTAGACATGTTTCAAAATGTGGCACAGTTATCTGCCCTCCCAGTGCATGTTTTTCCTCATTTTCACTCAATTGAGTCTATTCATCCCCTCTTTCTGGTGATATCACCTCCCCTTAGCTTAGGTTTTCATCTTTATGCATTTCCTTCTTACCGTGGTCCCTTGGAATCATAGAATAGTGATAGGTAGCTGAATTTTCCTTTGTAGAAGTAGTTTTAGCAGTAGAAATAGGTAGAGGAATCCAACCTTCTACAGAGGTTTGTCTCGAGTGCAAGTCTAACAACTTGGAGACAGTCCCATGTTGCCTCAAAGCCCCAGTTCATCCTAATCTGGGACGGCTGCAATTTTGAGCTCCAACAGGTGGGTGACACCCAATCATCCTTCTGATGTGCCTCTTATTGGGGCCATTTGAAGGATAATCCACTAAATATTCCTACTATTATCATGTCTTATTCCTAGTTCTTTCTTCTGTTAGCTTTGTTAGCCAAGTTTTGGTCGTTTAAATTTGTTAGTTTCATATTATGTATTTTGAACTATTTCTTCCTTTCAAGTCCATGCATAGCTACTAGTACCTTTTATTACAACTTATTATACTATTAGTATCACTTTAATATGATGTATTGATGAGTTACGATAGAATATCATAATACATCATATTTATAATTATTAAGCTCCAATATATATGTTTAAGATTTATTTTATCTATTGAATACATTTCTTTCTAAATAATTTCGAAGTAAAATTTTCTCTCCACATAAATAAATTAGACAAAACATATATTAAAAACATGCTAAAATTTCTATTATCATTTTGGGTACATCAATTATAGGTTTTAAACTATATTTATCAATATCCCAACATAGAATGCTCAACTATAGGTATACCCACTCCCCTAACAATTGTACTCTCTACTTCCAAAGGTTCAAACCCTTTATTTTATTCCATAGATGGAATCATGGATGCCTCTAAGAAATTCATGTCTCTTTCACATACCATGTCCCTTTGCACCAACATGACAAGGTGAAAGAATGACATCAAAATACCTTTGCTAAGTTCCCATGTAATTAAAAGTTAAGTATACACTCATGTATCCTAGAAAAAATGTTTGAGGATTTTGATTTGGACGAAACATAAATTTATTAGATTATTATAATAGTAAATTTCAAACATAATTCATGCTACTTCAAGGGAGTCAAAAAGGCATTTTTGGGATTTACTTATGGGTCCCTATTGACATTGTAGGAGGCACCATGAAAGGTAACATTATTGAAAAAGTTGTGTTGAGGTGGGTATACGTTCAACCACTAATTATTGTAACCAAGGATATCATTAGTTCCAAACCACCCAATCTCTAATTCAACACACCCTATCTCATTCACTATGCTTGCGAAGAAAAACCATTAACATTGGGGGTTGTTTTTAAAGAGGTATGTGTTTTAATCAATAATATGTTAAGCATGGAAAATTTTAGTGGCTAATAGTAGGAATTTTGGAATATGAATTTGTAAATTGTTATCCCATGTGAATAGCCAATGGATATCCAATCCCAACTTCTATTTTATTATTGAATTGCCACGTGATCGAAGCGTCAGGATTTTAAAATATTCTTGGATCACCAAGAAATCTATGGAACCTTCCTGGTCATTTGGTCTCATTCATTGACACGTTTCAGAATGTTTTTTGAAATTTGATTAAATTTGCCATATATGTATACATAGATCTAGATGGTAGAAACTAATCACTAAGTGAAACCCAATCACTTCGAAGAGGATCGGAATGTAGACACATGTCCCTGTTAATGCTCTTAATATGCACCATGTGTCTCCTTTCTTAGCCGTTGTGTGTCCTCCATTGATTGCTGACCCAAGACCTGACTCTAGCTCTAGAACCAAAATTTATATTAATTAGGGATTATTCTGTGGGCTTCAAGTCCATCAGAAGCCTTTGGTTGGGATATTTTTGGAATGGATGTTTGGTGAAGTCTCTCTAACTAGTGGGTCTTTTAAATTTGGTGGCACTTCAAATGTAAAGTGGTCATCTACTTGCAAAGAATGAATAAGTCCATAATATGATAAGTTATCCTTCATTTGCCAATTAATGTAAAATTTCCTTCAAAAAATATATCATATTTCGCCAATGCCATGAATCTTGAATTTAGATAATTCGCAAACCCAATGAATCTGGTTCAGTTCATATTCGCCATGATTTCTATAAGTTTTTGTCAGGCGGGTTCCTTCAAATTTTCCCTGATGTTAAGGATGGGAATGAGTGGCTTGATAAGGATCAATAAACTTTACATCATTATTGAAATGTACTTAAAGGGAATTCTTGTCTACAATTGATCTATGAGTTTGGATATATTTCCTTCTACCTTGTATACCGAAAATTATGGTGGTGAATCTTTTCTAATTGATAAATGTTGTAAGTTTGGGTATTAAATTATAACAATTCTTTTTTCCATTTTTTTTTTTTGGAAATTTGTTGTATTTTAATAACTCACACATTAAATTTCCATGTCATTATTAAATTTTTGTATTGAAACGTGTTTTTTTTAAGAAATATAGGTGTAATCGAGTCTTTATTACTTAACATTCACAACACATTAAATCATCATGTTTGGTTCTTTCGTTAATAGAAAAACACATTTTGTGTTGGGGCTTGTTTTCCACGCAAATATCTTCTCTTTGGGATTTTCCCATCCATTAACCAAAACCATTTCTTTAGGTCCTTATTGTTATTGCCCCAAATTCACGACAACCAATAGATAATTCGTAAGATTCACAACTTATAATTAATAACAAAATAAAAATACCTAGAATAAATGTTTTCCACACTTGAAAAACTTTAATCACTTTATCAAATTGAAATTACTATCCATGGTGTAGGAACCTTTGTCTATATTTTGGATTTTAGTTTCAAGAAGTGGATACAATCAAAATTATAATTTTGATTTTGATTTTTTTGTGGTGTTGTTTACAATCGGGGTTCAAATTCCAACTTTCATGCCTCTATCAAGGTATACGACATGTTTTTTATTTATATTATTATTAATACTAAACAATTATAATGGTCGTATTTGGTCATTAGTATGTTATTGACCTACCTAGTGTATGTGGCATGCATTTTTTATGTCTTATTATTATCCTGCCGAAGGCTAGGATATTGTTTTCACCTTATCAATTAGTTATTTGTATTTTGTTCAATCAGATTTTGCCATCTGTATTTAAATGATATTGGACTAAAGTTTTATGTTGCAATTTTTTATTTAGGCTCCACCATATTGGTGGACCCTTTTATTTGTCACTGCTTGGGGAAAATCCATTGTCCTGACTAACATTTATTGTGATCACTGTGTATGACTCAGCATACAGGTACGATTACTTTTGTGTGGCTCGAGGTAAGAGGGATGTTTGTTTTTTCAAAGGCTTTAGGTCGGAAACAAGTCTCTGACAAGGATTGGCAGCTCTGCAAAATTTAAAGACTGGTTAAAGTTTAGGAAGACTGTTGAAGAAAACGTGAAGAAAATGATCAGTATGATGACCCCTCGCTGGAGTTTTCACCGAAACCCACATGTGCCTGCCGTCATCTTCAATCTTTTTTTCCTGACTTTGGCGTGTTGCATTCACGCTTACATTTTTCATGCCCCATTATTACGTAGAAAATTCATACTTCATTAGATCTTTCAAGATTTATTTATCCTTAAAACATTTCCCAATAGTGATCAAACATTTGTATAAATTCAGAATTGGGTGCATCCATCCTCATTCCAACCTGAACATATTCACACTTATTTCTCTTTGCAAGTTTACTCTTTTCTAGTACATTACTCGTTTTCTCTCTGTGATATCTGTGAAATTAAATGGCAGAAGGAAGAAAAAATTCCCAGATGAGGGTAGGTGAAAGCCGCCATTGGCTCCTCCCTCTTCATATCAGTTAAAAAAGTGATTTTGAGACCACCATCTTCCTCTTTCTCAAGATTTTCTGCTTTCTCTTCCTCTTTCTCTTCAATTAATGGACGGCAGGTTATGTGATACAGCGTGAAAAATTATACAGGAATGAAAAAATATGGGTTGTTTGTTTGGAGAGTTGTTGTTCCCTGTTTCTACAATATCACACCCCAACAGAGACAGAGATCAGAGACCCGTTGTGCCCTGTTTCTCTGTCACATAGTCAAACAGCTTATGGATGTAAAGATTCAAGCCGAAATGGCTGAGATGTAATGTAATATCAGTCACTTTTTTTTTTATTTGTTTAATATTTGATCAATTTCTCTATGCATGGCAATCTTATAACTCCTTTAGACTGGATCTAGGAGTTTGTGAAGCGGTTTACACTGTATTGATTGTGTTAATGTGGGATTTTAACTAAATTTCAAACCGCTGTACGTATATAAGCTGGAAGGCTAGCTACACAATCACATATCTCCTTAGTTATCTTATTGGGGTTTTTACTAGCATTGACCTCTAGCATCATTCATGCTAGTTTTTAATGGGGGTGGGATTGTGGTCATTACATAACCATGACAGTTTTTCAGAGCTAAAGCTTTGTGTCCCTGTACGTGATGATTTGCTCCATTGGCAAAATTCTACAGGAATCCCTTGTATAGAATTGAACCTTACTATTTTTGGATACCATTCAATCCTGAATTGAAGGAAATATCCACAGATACTAGAGCTAATATTAAAATTACTCCTAAAGATCTAAATGTTTCCTCAACTAAAAAACACTTTGTAGATTTTCAATATATATTTCACACATATTACCTAGGATATATGTCCTCTGTAAATTCTTGAAGAAACAATTATTGTCATGATGTTTAACAAGACTCGTTGGCTAGAAATCCCACAACAAATACAACTTACAAAATTCAGAACTTCTGCTGGTGTAAAGCAGGCAATATAGTTGTATTTTTAATTATTTTGATAGAGATGTTTAATTTTTTTCATTTTTTATTTTTAAAAAGAGGTCTATCTAACATTCCTTAGACACCATACTCTTCAAGATATATCTAAGCCACTTCACTTGATTACTTCTTTCTTCCACGCTCTTTTTCACACAGGCGGTACCAACCATTAAACAATTTTTGTTTTTTCAATTGTGCAGATACTATGAGGGAAATAACTTATTCATTTACTTTTTGATCTAATTATCAGTGTAGACACTTAGCAACTTCTATCATTAGTTCAAACAACTTTGGCTCTTAAGACGTGTATCCATGTGAGCCACGGCTAAAATCTGACAATAAGGATACCTGTGACCGACTTGATGTAAACTATGAACCAGAAGATTTGTGTCTTGTAACAGAAATACAGAAACCACCAGGATTGGACTGTCTCACTACCTTCAAATTCTTTTCCCATATCAAAAATTTGTTTGTTTAGGATTGTTGATCCGAGACTGATTATTTTGAATAAGAAACAAGTCCATAGGCTAGTTGCCCAAGCATTGAACACATAGGAGTAGTGCATGATGTGGAACTTTCAATGGTAAATTATGTGTTCAAGGATAAATTCTATATTGTTTATATGGAAGGAGTGGACGTTGTTTTGGGGGTTCAATGATTATACTACCTGACTGTAAAATTATGTTTTATGCAGTGACTGTAAAATTTAAAATGCAAGGGACTACTTGACTGCAAATTTCCATTGCAGTTGCCCCTGCATAGGACCGCTGCATAAACTCAAAATGGATTTATAAAAACTTTTGACCTTAGTCAAATGAATGAATTTTGATGAAGGGGCAATTATGGGTTTATGGCTCAACTTTGGTGTACATGGATGTAGACTCTTGTATCTAATAGATCTATACATTATGCAATAATTTCTCAACATGACCATCCCATTACATTTAAAAAAAATTGAACCACATAGAACATCAAGGAGATCTTAACAACATATAGTGAGGATACTTTAGCCATCCTACACAGAATAGCTAAAGTATGTTATATTTTTGTAGTTTTGTGTAATGTAAAGACATTGTTTAGTTTTATTCGCTAGTCCTTTGTGGTTTCTCTTAGCATTTGTTTTACAATACTATTCGTTTTCTTTGATGCATATTTAAAATATTTCATTATTTTCTTATCTAACAGGGATACCAATTTAAAATCGATCAACATTTTCTTTAACAATAATATAACTAAATTTTCCCCTACTTCATGCATTAACCCCAGGATTTTCATGCCCTAACTTGGAGCAACTAGGTTTTGTTTTCATGTGGATTTTGAGAAATGAGGTCATTGTGGCCCTTCATTGCTTGGTTTTAACAAGGTACTTATTTGAAAGGTAGACTATGTATATGGGAAAGGACATATACACATATTTTTGTAATTGTATTTATGGGAAATAAAACATTAAGCATATGCTTTCTTCATAGTTATCTATATTAAAGTCCCCTCTTTTAGTATATATGTTTCAAATATATTTGTGAAGGTCAACTAATTTCGTGCCTTCATCATATGAATATATTTTCTCAAACATTTCATGCACATTTTTCATGCTTCAGTAGAGGCTATAATGATTGGTTAGAGAGAATTGTGTGTGCATCTCTTAAGATTCTTACCTCATCATATCACAATGCTTCATGTTTTTTCTCTCGTTATTACCAGAACAACACACAAACACTCTTACCTAGGCATCACTGTGACACTTAACTTTAGGTCCAAGACATGATTTCCTAGCAAAAAGATCTATGGATTACCTACAACTACTATTGGATACCACAGTCAAGGTAATAATAACACAAATTTACATTTTTCATTACATAGTCCTTTACCTTCAAAAATGACATGTACATGTTTTTTCTCAAATGACCATGCTTAAAGAATAGTCTACAACCTGTCGTACATGAAAATACATGTCTTCATCAATTTTGCCAAAGAACATCTTCACTTTTCATATTCGTTACACTTTGCATTCTGACTTGTATCATGTCTTCTCAGACAACTGCAAAACACTTCACATTCTTTATCCTTCTTTCCATCATCTCCCTTCAACATGATCACATATTCTTCACTTCATTGATTGTAACATGTAAAGAAAAGCCTTGTATGCTTGCGCCAATTTGTCTTCATAGTATTCATTCAACTATCTTCAATAAATACATACAGTTTGGTCCATGACATATCATCTGCCTCATATTAGAGTTTATGATGATAACAATTTTCTATTACTTATACTTACCTCTAGAACTTTATCTTCGGCAGGATTTTCCATATCATGGCCTTGTTATTATTAATCTCCATAGTTTATTATGGCTACACATTGTAATTTTTCTAGCATTATCTAAAATCCTTGTTACAACTCATTTATATATCAATTAATAAAACACGTAACCCTTTTTAAATTTGAGGTTTGTCATTTAACTATTTTACACCTAAGAGAATAAAATAATTATTGTAAATGGATAGTTCAGATCCTAATAAATGGATGATATAATCAGATCTGAATTATGCCACATAGAGTAAATAGAGTTAGTTTGTCCAATAAAAAAAGGTATAAGATGTAGATAAATCGACAACCTGACCTGATTATGCCATCAAGATGAATGTACAATGGATGTAGAAGGTAGAAATAGGATTTGGATACAACCCCCAACAAGTTATGTGCATTTGACCTTCAATACCTCATGGGTTGTGTTCATAATTGTCTTGCCAGTTTTGTAACCAAATGTGCTTTTTGGATAAGTTTGGATCTAAAAGTGTTCGAGGATGGTCAAGTTTATAGATGAACTTGTCATAGGGATATGGACATACAATTTGTTGTTTTGATCAATTTGTAATTTTTGGTGCACATTCACCTCTGTATGAACTTGTAGAATATAGTGTTAAAACTGTGAGATGCCTTATAATGGTACAAAATTGATCTCTATTTGGATTGAAATACTAGAAATCTCAAGCAACAAGGCTTAATCAATTTTTCTTAGACTAAGGTTTGGACCGACCTCTCAATCACCCTTTGCATGAGAGTTTCATATTTCATATTTGATAAAAGAAAGTGTGGTTGAATCAAAGTTGATGCAATTCTGTTGATGCAAGTAAGTATTTGCTCTTGAACCTATATTAGATTAGACTATAAAATCAATTTGCAACTCATAATGCTATTTCTCTAACACAAGATACTTAGCATCATGCAACTTTGACCTTTGTAATTTAGATTTAGCTCAAGGACAAATCTTGGAGGATTTATGATATGGGTCATCATTTAAATAATGATATCCAAGGTGAATATTTGATGTGAAAATACTTTAAGAAATTTGTATATATATGGGACATATTATTAATTTCTTACTCAAATTGGCCTAAAATTCACACTTAGGCCAACCTAAGAATGTTCACCATTTTAAAAAATTACCATAAGATAGGTGAAGCTTAGGTTTACAAATGGTGGATAGGTTCATGGATGAAAAGGGTTTAGGTTGGCAAGGTTTGTGGAAAAATTTGTCAAAGTGGTTATGAACTTGACCTAGGGGTTAAAAAATTAAAAACGTAAAATGAAGAAATTTATGTATAGATGAGATAAGGTTCATGCAAAGGAAAGTGATATTGAGTGTATAGATTTGGAAGATGAGGTTGACTTAGTGGACATTAGGGTGCTCAAAAGAAGGAAGTGTGTGTAAAAATAGTCAAATATGTGTTATTGGCCCAAAAGTCTTAAAAGGTGAAAAAGTGATGTTGTCAAATCCCTCATATAAAAATTAGGGTACTATGAATTGCCCCTCTTTTAATGTGGTTTTTGCATTATATTAAAAAGGAAATGTACACATGTATAGGATAATGTAACTAGAATTCCCTTTCATCCCATGTGCACACTACAAAAACGAAAACACAAGTAGATCAATTTATCATAAAATAAACAATTTGAAAACTTCAAACTTTGAAAATTATAAATTGAAATAAGAAATGAACAAATAGACCTAGTGGTATTTTAACAATAATGTCACTGTTGATACTTAATAAAGAGTTCCATTTTCATTTACATGCCCTAACTATAAAAATGTAGATATGTCATGGGGTGTAGATACCTTAAGTGTAATTACTGCACTTTAAAGATTCACATACCATAAAGAATGGGAAATACTAATAATGTTGAAACTATAATTGAAAGAGAATGGTGCCCTTGTCATTTAGAGTAGGAAACACTGAATATTGTTAAATCATAGAGATAAATGACATGTGTGTTAGTCAAACGAAATGTAATGGAGATGTGTTTTGAATATTCTAGGCCAAATAAGTGAATGGATTTGAAATGAATATGACATAACAAGGGATCCTAAAATTCACATCATTTCTGACCCAAAAATAGTTTGGATTACCTCATTTAGGGATCACAATGTATAGTTTTATTTGTGTGAGGCTTTGCTCATGTTCCTAAAATTGACACTAAATCTTATTTCTTTATTTTTCTTTTGGATGGGGACCAAGTTCATAACCTAGGTTGAATCGAGGACTAGGAAGATAATCGTAGCTGCAAGAGTTTTTTGGAATTCTATGTAAATGAGGGGATCATGTATGGGGTTAATTGGTCTTTTCATTTTAATTGGATTTATAGAAGGTTTTTTAGTATAAAAAAGTATCTAAAAAGAAATCACACATTGGGAATTCAGTTCTTATTCAGGTTCAAGATCCCATCCTTAAGCTCATTGTATTTTATGAAAGCATATATGCCTAGCTCATTTATGACCTATGCATCAAAAACACAAAAAATATTCATAAATTTAACTATCCGTTTTCATAATTGAAAAATTGAAGGTTGGCTACATTATTTGGAATTGAGGGACAAGGAATAAACTCAAATGAGAATGTTTGCTATTTAAATTCCGTAATATTAACAATAGATGTGGTTAGAACATATGAAGATTGATTATAATATTTGTGAATGGTAGTGATGTTGAAAGTAGTAGAGGATTCAATCAGACCCCAAAATCAATGTTTTTATTTATTAAGATACAAAATATTGTATGGGAGCTTGATTCTTATTTAGTTGAAAACCAACTTAGAGTTTCTAAATGCTTGTAGTTCTTTAGCGTTGTGCCTTGAATAAAATTAAATTCCTAGGACCAAGGATTCTTCATAATTCAAAAAGATTTTTGGTGCAATGGAATTTCACTTTATAAAAGGTAATGTATTGCTTCCCTTCCCTTTAGGTGTGACTAGTGCAACTATGATGCGGGAGCATAACTTGCAGAGGCCATAACTTTTGATCCGACCGTTGGATCGTCCTGAAATTTTACAGGGTGGTAGGTATACATTAGTACTATGTTGGGGAAAAATTTTCTGGCAAGGTTGTGCTCATTTTGGCACGTTTTTGGGCTCGGATTCCGTCATCTAGTGGTCTAAAATTAGCTCCGAATGTTTTTTCTGCTTTTGACTAGGTCTTAGAACTTTAATAACTTTTGTTGTGCTTGTCAAAATAAGTCCAAATTTCACGTGAGCCCTAATTAATAATGCATATTTGGCACGCAAATTTTGGGGTCAATCCGAGTTGTTTTGCATTTTAGGGTTTTTTGGCATTTTAGGGTTTTTGGCATTTTAGGGTTTTAGAGTAGTCTTGAAATAAAAGGAGAATTGTAATGATGTAATAGATCAGTGTGAATTCCAGAATGAGAAGTAAGCTATTTTGAAACTCCTGGTTTATTTTGCAAAGCTGTTTATGTGTGTTTTTGGAGGTATTTCAACCTCTTGTAGCTGGATTCACATCATTTGGTATCAGAGCTGGATTTTGATCTTGCGGAAATAGTTAAGGTAACATATTACATTTTGATGTGTAGTTTTTACCTCTGTTTTATATAACCATGGCTAGACGTGGGAGGGGAGGTTATGCCCAGATGAATAGGCATATGCAGGAGCTACATAGACAAGTTGCTGAGCTCACGGGGGAAGTTATCCGCCTTAGAAGGAGACATGCAAATGGGGATGCAAACCCAGATAGTGATATTGAAGAAGAGCCTCCATCAATGAATGAAGGAGGAGATGAAGAAGAAAATGAGAGAGATGAAGAAACCTTGAATGAGAGACCATTTGAGGAGAGATTGATAAAGGATTTAGAGGGAAAGAATGATGACATCAAGATTAATGTTCATGATTATGGTGTAGGGTTACAACCAGTGGAGTTGACTGGTTAGTTGAATCTCATGGAACAAATATTTGAGTGGAAAACCCTTTTAGAGGAGAAGAAGGTTAAGTTTTCATGCACTAAGTTGGCTAGACATGCATTGATTTGGTGAGATCACCTGCAAAACGAAATACAAAGGAAAGGAAAGGATAATATCCGAAACCGGAATAAAATTGTGAAGAAGTTGAAAGAAATTTTTCTTCATGTAGATTATGCCTAGACACTATTTGAAAGGTTTCAAAACCCAAGACAAAAGGATCTTAGCATTCAAGAGTATGCCAATGAATTTTACAAGCTATCAATATGGGTAGAATAGGGAGATTTTGAAGCACATAAAGCTACAAGGTATGTAAATGGGTTAAGTTATACCATACAAGATGAATTGAGTATGCTCTGGATCCATATATTTGATGATTCTTATCAACTTGTATTGAAAGTAGAAGAAAGTCACAAGAAGAGTAATTTTAGAAGAGGAGTGAAGAGAGAACCCTCATCATATCCAATGAGAGGGAGATGTAGATTTGATTTCCCAAAAGGTGAATCATCTAATGTAGAAGGACATGAAGAATCTGGTCAAGACCGTGGTAACTACCAAAGAGGTAGGGGATTTCAGAGAGGAAGAGGATATGGTGTTGGAATAACCCCTAAAGGTAGTATACATGTTATCGATGTGGTGAAGAAGGACACATGCCACAAATCTTTTTAGTGACCTTATTATCCTACACAGGATAGATGGAAAGTAGAACATATTTGAGTAAACTTTGTTGAAGCTAAAGAAGAAGAGGAAATGGAGGTTGCTGCAGACTTGGATGAAACTCTCATGATAAGGATGATGATGATTATCCCAAGGAAGGAGAAAGAACAATATAGTTATGGTGGTGATTCTTGGTTATAAACACCTTTAGAGAGGAAGGTATGTAAATTTATTATTGATGGTGGTAGTTATGAAAATATGGTCTTAATTGTGATGGTTGATAAATTGAGTCCGAAATGTGAGAAGTGCCCATATCCCTATCGCATATCATGGTTCAAGAAAGGGAACAAAGTAGCCATATATATAATATACATAATAAAGTTTTTAATTGAGAATACCTATAAGGATGAGGTGTGGTTTGATGTTATCCTGATGGATGCATGTTATATATTACTAGGGAGGTCCTAACAATATGACAAAAAAGTCACACATGATGGAGGGAGGAATACTTATACTTTTTGGAAGGATGGTGTAAAGGCGGTCTTGTTACGCTTCAAGGATGAACAGAAGAGTGAGGGATTGTTGGTCATAAAGGATTTTGTTTTAGAAATGGAATACTTTGGTTGGTGTTATGAATTGATGTCAAAGAAGGTGGAAATAGATGTCTTTGGTATACATGTTGCGAAAATAGAGGTACTAAAAGAAAACAAATATGTCATACCGGATGAACTACCAGATGGGTTACCTCCGAAGAGGGATATACAACACCATATTGATTTGATCCTAGGCCCAACCCTTCCAGATTAGGAATCCTATAGGGTGAGCCCTACATAAAGTGAGGATTTGAATATGCAAGTGACAGATCTGTTACCGAAAGGATTAGTGAGAGAAATCATGAGTCCATGTGAAACTCCAACACTATTGACTTCCAAAAAATTTGGATACTAGAGAATGCGGTAGACAATAGAGAAATAAATAAAATCACAATTAATTATCAGTTTCCAATTCCAAGATTGGATGATATTATGGATGTGCTAGCATAAGCCTGATATTTTAGTAAGATTGACTTTTGGAGTGGGTAATACTAGATCCGAATCCATGAAGGGGATGAATGGAAAACAAATTTCAAAACAAAATATAGATTGTACAAGTGGATAGTGATGTCATTTGGGTTATCTAATGCACCCAGTACATTCATGAGGTTTATGAACATAGTACTATGAGAATATAATGGTAAGTTTGTGGTTGTCTATTTTGATATTCATTAGGACAATGGAAGAACACATGTTGCATTTGAAATTGGTGCTATAATTGTTACAAAAAGAGAGTTTGTATACAAACTTAAAGAAGTGTAGATTTCTTTAGAAAAGTCTAGTTTTTTGGGTTTGTCATCTTAGAGGATAGGGTGAGGATGGAGAGGAAAAAGTGAATGTAATTTTGGAATGGCCTATTCCAAGGAATGTGATAGAGGTTCTTAGTTTTCATGGCTCAATTTTTTTATATGAAGTTCATTAGGAGTTTCAATAACATTTTCACACCCATAACAAAGTGCACGAAGGGAAAGGAATTTGTATTGACCAAGGAAGCAAAAAATAGTTTCTAATTGTTGAAAAGAAAGTGTCATAAGAGCGTGTTTTAGTATTTCCATATTTTACCAAGGTCTTTGAGGTTGATTACGATGCCTCACATGTCGATATTGGAGATGTACTGAGTCGAGAAGGACATATTGTAACATTCTTTAGTGAAAATCTAAATGAAATCAAGATGAAATATTCTACTTATAATGTCGAATTTTATGCTATTTTTAGGTATTAATTCATTGGAGACATTATTTGGAATCTAAGGAATTTGTACTCTTTATCGACCATGAATAATTGAGGTATGTAAACACACAGAAGAAACTAAATAGTAGGCATGCAAAGTGGCTTTCATTTTTTAAAGAATATACTGAAGACTACTAAAAGTTTCCAAGCAAAGCTAAGACTAACACCACATAGTCTAATTGAGCAAATGCATATTTAATCTAACAATAGTTACATCAAAGATAAAAGCTTAATGGAATGCTTGAAACAACTAACATGAATATAATTCAAAACCTAACTAAAGCATGCCTACTAGTACGTTCAATTGCTAAATAACATAGACCTAAATAGATCTAGGAGCAAACAAATTGAGAGTTGTTGCTACTTCAAGGAAGGTGAGATGGTCTCTCCAACAATGACTACAAGATCATATTGGATGCCCATCTACTAACCCCATTGAAGACTTAAGGGAAAGGATTATGCTTGGCTGGGATTAATCATATTTCTTATATGATATGCAATTCAAAGCATGGTGTAAAGTTTAAAGGTATGTGGTTAGTGCTTTTTATAGTTTTTCCTTTGAGAAAAACTAGCATCTTGGTGCACATGTGGCAATAAAGGACAAAGTAGATTAAAAATTGTTAATCTTGATTAAGGCTTGCTAATTAGTATTAGTGAATTAACAAGTGATTAAGATGTGGGGAGTCTTAATCAACCACTTAGGGTCAATTAGGAGGCTAGGATAAGCTTCTGAAGCCTTCTGAGATGTTGTGGAAGGAAGTGGGGGTAATTGCTAATTGTCTATTTGGAAGAGGATTTTGACTTACGATTTGTTGTACAGTGGCATCCTAAATGTGAAAGAGGATAGGTAATCAACAAAGCAAGTTTATCGACCAAAATAATAAGAAACATTAGTTAATTAGTGGAAATCACTAATTATAACAAAAATGGTAAGAATGAGAGTGATTGTGTGCTTTTGGAAATAAGATTGCAAAAGTGGAATTTGGGTGTCTACTATACTTTTGTCTTAAATCATAAGTTAGGTAAGCAAAATCAAGTTGTTGATGCCTTGAGTAGGTGTGTAGCACTTTTGATAACAATGGAAAATGAAGTAGTAGAGTTTGAGGTAGTTAAGGAGTTGTACGAAAGTGATCCATATTTTGGTGATGATGTGAGACAATGTAAGGACCCTAAATTAGGTAGTGGTTCTTCTGATTATTTAATGTAAGATGGTTATTTATTCAAGGCAAAGAAATTATGCATCCATGTTGGTTCAATGAGAGAAAAGTTTATGAAAGAATTGCACAGTGGGGGTTGGGCTGAACACTTTAGTTTAAGTAAAACAATTTCTCTTGTGGTAGAGAAAATATTATTGGCCAAAGGTAAAGAGGGACATAAGTAGGATCATATCAAGATGTAGAGTGTGCTAAATGGCTAAGGGCCATGGACAAAATACTGGGTTATATATGCCATTACCTATCCCTACACGGCCATGGGTTGATTTGAGTATGATTTCATGTTAATAATTCCTAACACATAACGAGGGAATGATCCAATATTTGTTGTGGTAGATAGCTTCTATAAAATAGCACAATTAATTGCTTGTAGGACTACTAATGATGCTTCTAGAATTGCATATTTGTTTTTTTTCAGAAGTAGTTAAGTTGAATGGAGTTCCAAGAACGATCACTTAATATTGGGACAAAAAAAAATTGAGTCACTTTTGGAAGAATATATGTATTAAAATGGGGACACAACTACAGTTCAGTAGTGCATATCACCCCAGATTGATGTACAGATAGAAGTAGTAAACATGAGCTTGGGAAATCTTCTACGATGCATAGTTGGAGAAAAGCCAAAAAAATGGGATTTGGATTTATCACAGGATGAGTTTGATTATACTATCTCAGTAAATAGATCAATGGGAAGGTATCCTTTCCATATTATCTATGGTACAAACCCCAAGGGAGTTCTAGATCTGATTGTGTTTCCTGATGAAGATAAAATTAGTGATGATGCAGAAGCATTTGTAGAACACATGCTACAATTACAGGAAGAAGTGAGGAAAAAGATGAAAGTTGGTAATGAAAAATATAAAGCACCTACTAATGCATGTAGGAGAGTAAATGCATTTTAATAATGAGACATGGTGATGGTTCATCTCAAAACGGAGCAGTTTCCAAAGTGTACATATAATAAAGTAGAGTTTAAGAAAATTAGGCCATGTAGGATTATGAAGAAAATGAACGATAATGCCTATATGGTTGAGCTACTTGAAATTTTTTATAAGTTTCTAGGTCATGAGAAAAAAAATTACAAGGAGGAAGAAATAAAATGGAACAACAACTATCAAAGAAGAAAAAGGACAGGGTAATGCGTGTCTTGGACCAAAAGACAATCATTACTAAGAATGAGAACTATAACAAATGTTTGGTACATTGGGAAGGTTTGTAGCAAGAATAAAATACTTGGATTCCTGAGTGGGAGATGAAGAATATTGACACTGGAATTTTTTATGAATTCCATCAACTGAATTCACAGGATTATAATTCTTTTCAACTAGGGGAGATTGATGTGGGAGCATAACTTCCAAAGACCATAAATTTTGATCCAACCATCGGATCATCTTGAAATTTTCCAGGGTCTTAGATTTTGATTCTTAGTATGCCATGACCAAAATTTTCAAAAAATTTGGGTGTCATTTTTGCATATTTTTTGGGGCTGAATTCCTTTGTCTAGTGGTCTAAAATTGGCTCCGAATGTTTTTTCTGCTTTTGACTAAGTCTTAGAACTTTAATAACTTTTGTTTTGCTTGTCAGAATAAGTCCAAATTTTGCGTGAGACCTAATTTATGAATGCATATTTGGCACGCAAATTTTGGGTTAAATATGAGTTGTTTTGCATTTTAGGGTTTTTTGGCATTTTAGGGTTTTTGGCATTTTAGGGGTTTAGAGTAGTCTTGAAATAAAAGGAGAATTGTAATGATGTAATAGATCAGTGTGAATTCCAGAATGAGAAGTAAGCTATTTTGAAACTCCTGGTTTATTTTGCAAAGCTGTTTATGTGTGTTTTTGGAGGTATTTCAACCTCTTGCAGCTGGATTCACATCAAACTCATACCTTAGAACCATATTTAAATTAAGCACTATTAAATTTCAAGGTCCACAAACTAGGTCTTAAGGGACTCTTAAGTTATTTTCCCTTGGAAATTTAGGTAGTGAGAGTGTAGACACATATCTCAGAAGAGACATTATTTTCCATCTCATTTATTGCATTGTATTTTGTGATCATATACATCATTTTAGGCTCTCTATCTACCCTAATTTGATTCAGAATCCCCATATGAGGCAACTACATATGGGAAGTTTAGTAGTCATGTATCCATGTAGTCTCTTATACTAATCTCTATTTTAAAAAATACCATAATCTCATGGGATGTAAATGACTTGAATGTTTATGAATTGTTGGATCCTAGGTTTAGATTCTAACTACATATGAACATTCAATATTTCACCAAATACCTTAACCTCAAATTTCTCTAACTAGACCATAATCCTATTTTAGTCACAAAACCACGTACTTACTACTACTATTATACCGACAAGTATGTTGTTTTATATATAGATCTTACGTAAGAAAAGTGTTCTCTAATGACCCATCCACTAGTCCCGTCGTTAGTCTAGTTGGTATTTATTGTTGTTTGTCTCACACAGTCATCACTTACTTACACAGTTCTGATAATCTCTCAGGGAGTTTTAGTTGTCAGTATTTACCCAGTTGTCATCTCTAGTCTTTGACCTGAGCTCCTAGGAAGGGATTAGGGTGCCCTATGTGCCATGGTCCTCATTTCTAGGCGCCCTAGTCCTGGTCACACTTGGTTCTCATTTAGATGTTCGAGGTTGGTCTTCATGATTTTCCCTCCCATTCCCATAGATACTAGTGGGCATATCGGGTCATTAGTGTAGAAATTTGAGCAAGAGATCCCTATATAAACACAACATACACACTACCTTATGGGTGGACTATTTACTACTAAGGGCTAGCTATCTACATATAGCAAGGGACTTCATTTGGGAACTATTTTACACCACACAATACATAGGAAGGGTTGTATTCATTTTATTCCATCCACCAATTTGCATTTTACATCTAGCTATTTCTCGATATCTTTATGTCATTGGCATTAGGGAGCCCTAGGAGTATTATTGCACACACAAGAACATATAACTACATTAGGTCTGAGATGTAGTGTAATACTCAATCATAATTCCATCTATTTCGCAACTGAGGACAATCTGAACCATTCATTTGCATCTTTATTTTTTTTATGGTTTGATGCTTTGTATGGGGTTTTGTAGGTAATTCCTCATTACATATTTGTGGAGACATCATCAAAGCAAGTGCGACAATCACCCAATCAATAGAAAAATATTGCAAATACCTAGGGACCATATAAGGATTAGATTTTGAGCTATCTTGCATACCATAGTGCCCAAATTTCAGACCACAGTGCCTATAGGCACCCCTGTCCTACTCCAGTTGCCCCAGTCTAAACAGATCCACCTATGTTACTATTTTATGAGATTCATTATGACATCTTGTCCCACCATTTCAGCACCAATCTAGTCCTGGATCACTTTGAGGTAAGTATAATTTAGGTAAGTACCTTTCCCCTCATATTTCATTTTATTTTACTTACAAAATAAATTATATAGCTTTCATATTTCAGTTATTTCATTGATGTACCTCTTTAGATTCTTAATAAAATTTATATTTTATAGAATCATTTTGGTGAACTCGTAGATTCAAACATTTTTTCCCCTAGGATCCACTACAACCCTGATGGCTAAGGATAGCTCATCCCCTCCCTGATTCATCATGCCTCATGTGAGCGTTAATCCTATCTATGATGAGGCCATCATTGCTGAGATTAAGGCTTTATACAATGATCCTACTTGTAGACACAAATACTGCACATTAGACAATATTTAGCCCATTTTTATAGTACTATTTAGAAGGTTCTCAAGTGTACAAGTACTAATTAATCCCACCTTTTGCCCACCTTTTTATTATCTTTTATTTCATCTTTCCTGCATATTTCTTGATACTTATCAGCTCATTTCATGACCTTTCTGACATTCTAGCCTAAAATATGGGCACCCCAGCCTATACTAGGGGCACCTCAAGGTGCCCTGGTCCCATTCCAGGAACCTTGATCTATGCAAAATCTCTTCTGCTTCTTTTTGGGTCACTTCTAGTAGTTGGCCATCCTTATCTTCTTCTCAGTCACCCTTGTTGGGATTAATTATGAAATTAAGCTTGAGATCCCTATAAATATAAAGTTATAAGACCATAATGAGGGTCATAGGGTCATTGCATCTTATCACTACTATCACTCCATCTAGGGTTGCATCCATTACATTAACTTACATCCACATAGTGTCATGCATTCAAGCTAGGAGATCTGCATCACATACACTTCATAGGGGGAGGGATTTCATTCTATTCCATGCACACATGCTACTTACATTTCTATAGGTATTATTGCTCTCTACTTCACAAAGTGTGACTGAGTACGAGAGCACCTAGGGCATAACATGCCACACACACACACACACACACACACAAGACACACACACACACACACACACACACACACACACACACACACCAGAACTACATCAGGGTCTATAATGTAGTGTAACGCTCAGTGATAAGTCCACTAGCTTGGTGGATGAGGTCAGTCCAACCCATTCATATGCATATTTCATTTTTCTAGGGTTTGACACTTATCCTTACATTAGAGGTCATTTTCTAGTTCCTCTAATGAATCCAGTGCACAGATGGGAAGTACTCAGAGACATTTAACGACCATACCAGATTGAGTTTTTGAGGAGTTACAGTGTTGTCTGAGTGCCCAGATTGTAGACCAAGGGTGCCCTGGGGTGCCCTAGTACACTCCTAGGCAGCATGTGTCATCTCAGACAGTCCAGATATGTCCTTTGTAAGGTCCCTGAGGGTTTGTCTACACTTCCATATTTTATTTCCAGATCCATCAACACTGTGAGACAATCTTATGTTATCAGCTGAGTCTTTTCCTTACTCTTCTCTTGCACATTAGGGTTTCATTTCATCTAGAATAGTTTATTTACATTTATTTCATACTTGCTTTAGTTCATTTACAACGTTTTAGTCCTCCTAAATAGATTAACATTAATACCCTAGATATCCCCTTAGGCCATCTAGGAATCCATTTATTTTTGTTAATCATTTTGGTGAACCCGACGTATCTGTTCCTCATTTCCTCTTATCACATTCTACTAGGGTCTCCTTCATACCTTTTTCTTCTATTCCCATTACTCTTATAGTGGTCATTTAGGACCCCTTCACTATTGTGAACTTATTTATCCTCTCCAGGTCATTCCTTTATATCCATGATGGATATACCCTCCTCCATGTGCTGAAAACACCATAGGATACCTCTACCTCAAGTTCCTCTACATGAAATTGAAACCACCATTAGTGATAAATCTTATGATGAGGACACTAACTTGTTGACTCAAGAGCAGCTTGATGCTATTACTTATTTTCCAAGCTTTACCACCACCTACTCATCTCCCTCATGTTCAAACATGCTCTTCTTACTACTCAATAGCCCAGCTGAGATATCATCCCTGTCTCGATTTACCCCTATGGTATCTACACCTCCTGCATATCCACTCCCCTTGATTGTGATTATTCTCCCTTGGTCTCCCCATGGTGATTCTAATATACCACTTTTCTCCTCATCTCATTAGAAACCTTTGTAGTTTAACATTGTTATATCATGATCTCCAAACTAAAATATGACAGTTACAATTACTACCACTGAGGACCTCTATCATCTTGATTCCACATCCTGTGTTGCATTCCCCCTTTGTGTCATCTATCGCTTCTTACCCTCTCCCACCTAACTTCACCTCTCCAAAATTTCCCATTTTTAAAGGCCACTAGTGACCCACAAGAACACCTTTCATGCATATTCATGTCACATGTCTTGACTACGTTGACGATCATACTATCCTTGCTTAAGTTATTTCCGCGTAGTCTATAATGACTATGTGATTGTAATTGGTTCTATGACTTTCCCGTCCATTCGGTAATCTCTTTTACCCATTTGGCAATGCTTTTCTCACAAATTTTTCCATCAAATATTCAAGTTCCACCCTATCTTATGCCCAATTTCCTAACTTAGACAACACTCTGATGAACGATTCCTATGATTACGTTTTACGATATAAAAATAATGTTCACCAAGATGACTAATGTTCTTTCCGATTTTGAACTTCAGGATTTATTCATCCATAGTCTCTTACCACCTCTACAAGATAACATCATATTTGAGAACATTTTTCCTCATTTTATCAACTTTGTCATGCTCTTAAGCTCTATGAGATCATAAACTTTTCTCTGCATGGAAAGCTCAAATATCAGGACTCACCTTCGTCCTCTATCCGTGCATTCCTAAAAAAGACATTCCTCAAAACCCTCTGCCCATAAACCTATCACTAAACTTCTGTTAATGTGGTTTCTACCACTCGAGAATTACGCCCTCAACCATATCGGTGTCATCTTGCTAAACTTAGTATGCCACCCAACATATTATTGCAACCAACTCATTGATAGTAACCTCATCACCCTACCTCCACCTTTATAGCTTGACCCATCCCAACCTAAAGGGTGTAACTTTGATGAGCATTCTTACTGTGACTATCACTAGTGTGCGGGGCATCCCACTGATTGTTGTTTCCAACTCTAACACCTTATTCAAGACCTACTTGAAAATGACCATATTGAGCTTCCCTGAGTCTCCCATGATAGTATCTCCCAACGATAACCATAAACTCCAAATTTTTAACAACCCGCTCCCCAAACATGATACCAAACCCATTGATTCTCTCTTCCAACTACGTCTCTCATAAAATGCCTTCCTCCCCCAGACCTCTTGACTTTCTCATTACTCACACTAGTGTTGCAACACTAGTTATCTCCTTTTCTACCACTAACTACCACGCTATGTTCGCATCCGATAATTTACATATACAAGAATCTATTGGCTCAACCCCTATAAACAGTACTAGGGTTGATCCATCCTCCCCCATTAGCACATGTTCCTTGTCCTTCTTACACTTTATCGGTTATCCTCCTTCACAAATTGATTATCCATTCAACAGACCATTTGGTGTTGTTAAGTTACATATCACTGTTGGCCCTCTTACTCTTCTCATCCCTTATCTTGTTAGTCAAATAGTCAACAGGATGTGACCTACTTTTTGGCCTCAATTGGATTCACAAATCCGAAGCTATTATCTCTATGACCCATTTGTGTCTCAAATTTATTTACAAAAATCAAGTTATCACCATTAATGGATTCCTTCCTAGCCCTCCACTCTCATCACCTTCTCATTCCATTACTTGTGCCCTCCCCCTCCTACTTATACAACTCCTCTATCATTACCAACACCACATCCTATTCCTCTTTCATCACCACAGTTGAATCCCATGCCGTCACATCACTCCATTACTCCCACACACCAACATCCACCTATTCATAAGACCTTATTACCTACTTCTCATCGATAAATCACCACCTCGTTTATCCCATGTTGATCATCCTCCACTTTATGCACACATATCCTTGATATCCCTCACCTATGCACTTTACTATGCCACAATGTTCATCTTACATCCACCCCTCACATGCATATTGGCTTCATTCCCCTACACAACACTTATCTCCTATACTCGCCATTACTAAAGCATCCTTCTAAGGATTTCCTCCTCTCATGTATGGGTTGATGGACATCCATCCCTTAACCTTATTGGATGATTCCTCTTGCCTCAATAGTTGAGGCAGCATAGACATTAAACACTCCCACCCCCTCCCGCACTCTTGCATCACTACCTCTCGCATTCATACATTTTAATTTCTTCACACCTTGGAATTTTCATCATATATTATCTCACCCTCGTTACCCGATGACGCACCCTAGTGCTTCGGTTCACACTGGACTATTGAGGGATTACCATTACAATGAACCCCACACACTACACTACAGGACCTATACATTTACTTCCATCATCCTATATTATATCTTCATGACATACACTACACTAGTCATCATTGTATATAAGCCTAGTTTTGCATTTCATCCTCTCATTTTACATTTACGCTAGGTCATCGTTGTATATGAGTCTAGTTTTATCTTTTACATCACTACATATTATACCTACACCTATTATTGTATCTTCCACACTACATATACATACTACACACCCACATTGCATTCATACACCTTACCTATCATACACGCTACACTAGATTACATTACACATGGGTCTAGTTCCACCTATCATACATCCATCCACCATTTTTATACATTACTATCATTGCATTCATACATCTTACCTATTCTACATCCTACACTATATTTCCTTATACTTGGGTCTAGTTTTACCTATCATCATTACACATTATATTTCTACCTACACATTTATTACATTACATTCCATACCCACTACACATTCTACATTACATTGCCTACACCACACATTCACATACCTTGGTCATTTACACTACATGTCATCTTCTACACACTGCACTCACCACCCTATGACACAATTTAGTTCCTCAGTCCATACTCAACTATTGAGGGTTTACCAATCAAATGGACCTTACCTACATGTGACATGTCATCATACCACATTCATCAGACTAGTGACCAACACTCTAGGCTATATCGTCACCCACACACATCATCACATACCATAGTGGTATACACCTTAGGTTAAATCACCACTCTTTTCATCACTTCTACATCATCCTATTACGTCCTATCATCTGATATTCTCTTCTCCTCTTACATTTTATCAATTCCAAATTATTCCATTACATTATCACACCTTCCATCATCCTGTAGTGGTATACACCTTAGGTTAAATCACCACTCCCTTCATCCATTCTACTTTATCCTCTTACATCTGATCATCACCTATTCTATTATCCTATTCTATTATTCTATTACCTCATCATTATCCTACTCATCACTTAGTGGTATACGCTTTAGGCTAAATCACCACCCTCTCCTTATTCATCACATAGTGGTATACTACCACCTTACATTCTGTTCATCACCACTATAGTGATATACACTTAGGGATAAATCATCACTCTTCCATCATAACAAGTTGTGGTATACGCTTAGGCTATAGGGTCCACACACATCTTTCCATATAACTCCTCACCATCCACCCATTCTCTTAGTGATATATGCTTAGGGATAAATTATCACTCATGTGTTCAACAAGTCATGGTATACGCTTAGGTTATAGGGTCCACACGCATCTTTCCATATGTCTCATTCCATCCATTCATCTTATAGTGATATACGCTTAGGGCTAAATCATCACTCCTTCATTTAAAAATCATGATATATGCTTCAGACTATAGGGTCCACACACATATCTTCCCCATGTCACATTTCATCACCATTACATATACATACTCATCACAGCACGCTAGATACAACCAACACTACTCGACCATTTCCCGATGACACACTCTCATTTACAGTTCATTCTTGACTATGCCGAGGGGGAAAAAAAATGAACCTCACTACATACACATTCCATCCACTCAGGGGGCACATTGCTCCTATCATTCCATATTGCATTCCATTCCATCCATCCACATCATACTGCATTGTCTTGGTAGCATTTACTCTTGCTTACTAGTGTTTTGCATGCTCATTCTACTACACATGTTAGATTGCTTTCTTATATGTCATTATCATACACACATGCGTGTTCACACCTTTTTCTAGTGTGATCACAGATACATGACATTTACATGCAGGCATGGATGCTATCCTTCTACCCTTCCTATACTGGTCGCTGGGGGCATCCACATTCATCTATACAGGTGATATTGTTTCATTTTGTACTTAGCATCTTTTACTACTTGCTTCATACATGCTTTCACATATTGGTTATCACTCTAACATGTAACAGGTGTTCCATGTGCAACACTTGTTTTGTAAGATTACATGTTTCCATGACTACTTGTTTGTTTCTACTTGTCTTCTTTGTTTTCTATTGTATGCAGGATTTTCCCTTTGATTGTGTGCACACTTGTTTGTTGTTTGTGGCCATGATGGCCTTGCATGTCTTTGTGACATTATGAGTGATGTCCCATGTTTGAAACCCACTTTGTGTGGTATGATTATTTTCTTGTGTGTTTACACTACTTTTCTTGACAGCTTTTACATTGTCTGTGTATTTTACACTCGTCTTATTTGCATGCATGTGTTCGGAATAACACTTGTACTGGCTAGCCATCCCCTTTTGTGTGCACCTTGGTATCTACCAAGTGTTTCCCTTTCCCCCTAAAGGGAAATGTTCTATAGGTCAAAGTGTGGTTGGTCCTCTTTTGGGGCTGCATTCTCCTTCCAGGGTCATCGCATGCACCCCTAAATAGGGGGACATCATTGAGGGTTTCTACTAAAAAGGAGTATCTACACCAGTTCACACACAACAAGTGAGTTCAGACTAGTTTACGAAATCCATACACAATGGCCTCAATAGGACATGTTGTCCTTCAGAAATTTTGTGGAGCAGTTACAGGCTTAGGGGTTACAGTTAGGGTGTGCCTCTCTACACTTCTCCGTCCAGTGGCATCAGATCACCCAAAAAACCAGGATAATACAAAGATCTCTTCCAACATTTCAGCAAGAAGCGGTTAAAGGTTGGAGGATACAACATGGTTCCTCCCTATACTTCTTCAGCCAGGGTGGCATGAGATCACCTGAAAAAATCGCAACACTACATGATATCCTTCTACTACCCTTTTTCTCGACATGGATCAGGTGCACATGTTCCATTTTTCCATTTACAATTTTCTAGTGTATTTTAGATTTGTGTACTTTACATTTGCATATTTTACACAACATTTTTACATACATACATATTTGACTACTTGATCATTTTCTCCTTGCAGGTCCACCGTATGAGAAACAAGCAGTCAAATTGGGGGCAAAAACTACAACAACAACAACAACAACAACAACACTCCGTGATAGTATTTTCCATACTAACCATGAAAGTACACTACACATAACAACATCTATACAATGTGTTCCACCCTAGGTTCACTCTCATCACTTTTTATACACATTTTTCATCTTTAGAATCCACGCTCCTCCACATTTTTCTTTTTGTCATTCCACGCTTAATTCTAGTCCATCAACACGTCTTCTTCTACACTCTACATGGTTATCAGGTACACATCTCTATCTACTTTATTTTACTGAGCTTTCTGCTCACCAACATAAAGTGGGGGAAAATGTAGACACAAATATTGCACATTAGACAATATTTAGCTTGGCCTTATACTACTATTTAGAAGGTTCTCAAGTGTACAAAGTACTAATTAATCCCACCTTTTGGCCACCTTTTTCTTATATTTTATTTTTTCTTTCCCGCGTATTTCCCGATACCTATCAGCCCATTTCATGACCTTTCCGACATTCTAGCTTGAAATCAGGGCACCCCAGCCTATACTGGGGTGCCCTGAGGCACCTTGGTCCCATTCTGGGTGCCCCAGTCTATGCACAACCTCTTCCACTTCTTTTTGGGTCACTTCTAGTTGTTGGTCATCCTTATGTTCTTCTCAGTTGGCCTTGTCGGGATTAATTACAAAATTAAGCTTGAGATCCCTATAAATATAAAGTTATAAGACCATAATGAGGGTCCTAGGTCATTGCATCTTATCACTACTATCACTCCATCTAGGGTTGCATCTATTGCATAAATTACATCCACATAGTGCCATGCATTCAAGCTAGGAGATTTACATCACACACACTTTATAGGGGGAGGGATTCCATTCTATTCCATGTACACATGCTACTTACATTTCTATAGCTACTATTTCTCACTACTTCAGAAAGTGCGACTGACACGAGAGCACCTAGGGCATGACATGCACACACACACACCAAAACTACATAAGGGTTTATAATGTAGTGCAATGCTCAGTGATAATTCCACTAGCTTGGCGGCTGAGGTCAGTCTGACCCATTCATATGCATCTTTCATTTTTATAGGGTTTGATACTTCTCCTTGAATTATGGGTCATTCTCTAGTTCATCTGATGAATCCAACGTGACAGATGAGAAGTACTTAGAGACATTTAATGACCATACCTAGATTGAGGTTATGAACATTTATGTTATTCCAAGCACCCAGATTGTAGACCAGGGCACCCTGGGGCACCCTAGTACACTCCCAGGCACCTGTGTCATCTCAGATAAGTCCATATCTACCTTTCAAAAAGTCTCTGAGGGTTTGTCTGCACTTCCAGATTTTATTCCCAGATCTGCAACACTGTGCGACAATCTTTTGTTATCATCCGAGTCTTTTCCTTACTCTTCTCTTGCACATTAGGGTTTCATTTCATCTAGAATAGTTTATTTACATTTATTTCATATTGCTTTAGTTCATTTATAGTGTTTTAGTCCTCATAACTAGATTAACATTAATACCCTAGATATCCACTTAGGCAATCTAGGAAAACCTTAATTTTGTTAATCACTATTGTATCGTACCACATTCAATAACTCTTAGTGAGCTAATGTAATTTGCCTACAAGCTTTGAAAATTCTACTATTGGAATTATTTCAGATCCTATGAGCTTCACTCGTTGTACACCATGTTATATAGTTAGCCATGAACCTCCTTTCGGCATTTTCAAGGAGGTTCTAGAAGATTCTCTTATTGATTTCATGTTTGGTATTGACAATGGTACATCTGTGCATACTGTTTCTTCTCCTAGTAAGGCCACTATTATAACTCCATCTCATGACTCTCCTATTTCTGATACTTCTTCTCATAATCCATTGTGTTCTGATTTACATACTCCTTCATAATATGTTGATGATCCACTTAGTGACATAATCATATCTGAGTCTCTTTCTGATCCTGAGGAACCAAATGATAGTCAAGATTTTACTACTTTTCATGTTGTTGAGTGTGAATCTCCCCCTCCATTCTCCTCTTCTCTTGAGGTTGTATCTACCACTATGCATGACTCACCTCCATCTATTAATTCATCTTCTCCTATCACTCCATCTCCATCTATTAGTTCCTCTCCTCCTATTATTCCATCTCCGTCCAATACTTCATCTCCTAAGGATGTTTCCAATGCTAGTCCTATCAATTCTATGGATGTTCCATGTCCCTCATCACCTATAATTTCTTTGGAACATATATCTAGTGTGCCTTTAGCATTGGGACCTCCCTTTTCCCCTCTAGATGTGCCTATGATTACTCACAATGGAATGTCACAACTGCTTAATACATTATTGCTATTCTAATATCCCTTCGTAAGACATCTTGTCTCTCATGCATTCTTTTGGTCAATTACAATCTCAGGTTTAATAACTCACATTAGAAAGCAATGATTAGTATGCTTCCACAGATATCAAATCATTGCATGACAACCCTGTTCCTAAGAAGATTCATAACTCAGCGTTTCCTAAGGATTTTATCATGTCTACCTTTTCATGTTTCAATGGTATTGGAAACCCCTACTTAAATCTAAGGCATTATTGTATGTCTATGGCTTCATATTCTAATGATCAATTATTGCTTAAAGCCTTTTGACATAGTCTTACTGATGATGTTTTACAATGGTATACTCATCTACCATTTGGGTCTATTAGCACTTATCATGAGATGGAAGAATCTGTCCTTAGCCACTTTATCATAAACAATGGCCCTAGACTTACCTATGATCATCTACCTACTTTACATTAGGCAAAAACAAAACCTATCATGGATTACATCTTACGATTCAATGCTTGTATGCACCAATTAGTTTTTCAACCTATCGATCTAGAGAAACAATTTATCTTCTGTCGTGATTTGATTCCAACCTTAAAACAAAGATTTCAATATGACACATGTGAATCATTCACACTTCTATGCTATAGTGTTATTGATCTAGAACAAGACCTCATTGCCACACATGTTATAGATCCTCCACCTCTAGTTAGTATTGATATACTATCTAGTTCTTCTCCATTACCATCAGTTGAATGTCCCACATGATCTCCATATCATCCTCAAAAGCAAGCTCAACCTACTACATCATAGAAGAATCCTTCTTCTCCTACCCCGCCACAAGATGCACCTCACTCTGTTACACCTGTTTCACGTGAGCCATTGTATTTATCTCATCATGCTCAACCACATGATGTGTTGCATGTTTTTATCAATGAGAGTTCAATTCTATTATCTTTTAACCAACATCATCCACAACATTATTTACAACATTAGCGTGATCAACCATATTGTAATTATCATCGTATTAATGGCCATAGGGATAATTATTGATTTTCCCTTCATGAACATTGTAACAATTAGAGGATAAGGCATCATATCCTTTAGCTCTCACTCACATGATCAGTCCATATATCCTATACGTCATCCATGAGATACTATTTCAGTTGAGTTATCTTCTCCTTCTAGTGCTAAGGTTATTAGTTTTCCATCACCACAGGTTATCACTCATATGCACTCTCCATCGTGTCCATCCAACGTTGCACCATCTCATCCATTGCATCATGCTACTACTTCACATTGGCTTCCATAACCCTTGGCATTCACACCTCCCACAGTTTTTCCATATGAAATTCAGTTTGGCTCATACACTCATGTTGCTTCCATCCCCCATGTTTCCACCACTTCACGCCACCTTGGAATTTGGTAAGTGATTATTATCACCTCACCCTTAATGTCACACTCATGTTCTTATAGTTATTACATGAATTTTGAGGGTGATTTTACAGTAAGAACCTCTCTTCACGCACTTTATTGATTCATCTAGCACATCTTATTGAATCATTTCCCGATAATGCACTCTTGCATTACATGGTTCATTGTTGACTAATGAGGGGTCTTAACTAAATGAACCTCATCATCTATACACTGGGGGGAACATCGCTAATATTCCCCCATATCTTCATCTTACTAACATATGCTTCATTACACCATAACGACTATATTACATTTTTGATCATTAGTCACAAGTCCATTTGCACAATCATCTTGCATACACTATCTATTCCATTACATCATCATCACATTACTCATTACAAATCAATCCAAAAAATACAAAATACATCAAGAATCATATATAAGTAACATCAATCATACATCGTGTCTCCTTGTGTGCCTTATCCCTCTCACGCAATATTAAAGTACATGTCTCTGTTGCTATGACCACTGGCTCAAACAAATGGGCATGCTCACCCACAATGTCATCCACACACTCTAACATCCCTCCATCCATAATTATGGCAGTTGACACATTGCACATCAATTTGTAGATAGATGTGTCCACAATCAAGCTCTAGTATGTGTCACCTATAACTAATAAAGTAACACATTAGATAATTATAACCATCATATAAATAAACAACCAATCGTACAACATAACTACATAGATACTCACGCTCTGCTATAACCGCCATTATGCTATCAGGGGCATGTATTTTCCCCTCAATTCCTCGTCCATGTGGTAGTCCCACAACATCCTAAGAAAATGGGAACAAGAACACCCATCGATGTGCTACCCACCATGCGTGATATTCCTCCATATACCCTACATCATCTGCATCAATAAGCTCTATGGCCGCATCGGTCTCATCTGGCTTGAGAGGTACTAAATGCTCTTTTGTGGGCCTTGGTATAGCTCTGGCCCTTGTAGGTGATATAATGGCTCATAACCACACATATGGCTCTAGGGAAACATCTTGAGCCATACTAAACTATTGATATATCCACTCCTCCTGAAACAACTTGGTCACGCATGGGAACTGATCCTCCAACCACATAGTCCTCCATATGCATTGTAACTCTACCAAATCCTCTATCCATCCTCTATAATCTCGGTATGCCCTCCATATCACTGCCTTTGGCCCCATATGATCTATCAAGGCTCTATAAGTGTTAATGTCCATCCTCCACCCACGTACTCCAATTCATCTACCAAAAAATATGTCTAGCTTAGCCAGGTCTACCCGCAGACCATCCAATGGCCTCAATACTGCTATGTGTTCATAGGCCCATACATGCAAAATTTTAGTAGCTCCAATCCCACCTCCATGCTCCTCCTGTGTAAATATTTACAAATCTCTATACAAGTGAGCCAACACACATTGTGCACATGCATACCTAGTACCCTTCTCCTCTATCCAGTGGAAAATTTCATGCATCTTCTATAAGATGCCCACACCACCTCACTCTACTGCGATAAAATATTCTATAACCACTGCTATAAATTTACACAAGTGCGGAATCCCTGATCTCAAGATAACATCCAAACTAATATGGGCTTCAGTAGGAACTTGAATCCCCAAAAAATACTGCCTAATGACCCACATCCATATCTCCATGTTCTTCACAACCATGACATGAAATATCTCACCAACAACCAATAATCGCAATATGTGATATACATCCTCTAGTGTGACTATCATCTCACCTGTAGGTAGCCAAAACATGTAATTATCCACACACCATCTCTCACATAAAAATTTCAACATAGGCATATTATGGGGCACGTCCCCCATCCTCGCGATGTGTCATAGGCCAGCACGGTCCATAAACTCAAAATCATCATCTGATAAACCCAAACTAAGAAAAGTACTCAAATGATGACCACCACATAATTCCTTGGAATGGATATGTCTCTACACACCACAAGAAAAAAACAAAAAAAAACATTATAACACTATACATAGGCAAAAATCAATATTTATGACATCACTACACATCAAATCTCACATTTACATCGAACATGACAAAATCAAACTCTCTAGACCATGATGCTTAGAAGAAGGACTGGGGTGCTCAGGAGCAAGATACCAGTGCCCAGGTCAGAGCGCTCTTGTCTCGAAGATCACTAGCACCTTCACCGATCTTGTCTAGGCCTAAAATATTGAGAAAAACAAAATGAAAAATTTTACAAAAATTCACCAAAAATGACTACTACACATGCATTTAAAAAAAAAATCACACTTACCAACTACGTCGTCCTACATGATGCCACAACGGTTGCTAACATCTTGAATAAGCTATGACGTGCTACTCTAACATGCGACATCCTTAATCACTCAAAGCTCACTTTCACACTCGCAAAAAAGATAAATAAGTCAAATAATCACTTTTCACTTTACTATTTATTGTCACTTTTCATATTTACTATCCAACTAATACATGTTGCGCTATTTTGCTAATATCTTGAGCATTTTTACTCCGATTGTTGTCCCGTTTGTGGAGTTCTCTTCAGAATTTCACCTACCATTGTATAATTCACATGACACACACATTATCTCTATTTAAAATTATATTTTACTCTGTATACACATATTTTTTCCAATATCTTCCATACATTATCTATTACTAGGCTTACTTTTGACTCAACGTTCGTTCTCATTACCACTTCCCTTTTTTCCAAAATGGGGGTATAAAATTGGGGTCATCCTATAATTCCCCATACATTTACATGATTTTTCAAACACTTATAATTTTTCATTTTTGAACATTTACTAATACATCACGCGATATTTCATCACTTTCTACTGATTCCCCCTAATGACCTAACTTGGGGGCAACAAGCGTAAAATCTATCTATGAGTAAAACAATCAAAATAAACCAATCAATCAATCGACTAATAAATTATGTTCAAATCTCTAACAATCAAAATCACACCATTCAAATTGACACAGTACAACACATTTGGCCTCCCAGATGACCTACCTTGGGAGTTACATTCATATTTTTCCCAGATGATCTAACATGGGAAGTTATTCTACATTCTCAATTTTCTTCTAGATGACCTAACTTGGAAGCCACCATACATTATGGAAAAACCCTTAGAGTGGGGGAAATGAGACATCATTGCCTTTCCTATACTTCTCCTATATGGGTCAACATGTTTGATCAAAATATTTGGATCCAAAATCTCTAAAATTTTGATATGAGTTAGTCTGCACTGGCTAGATCTTGAGGATGTAGTAAATGTTGGAGAACCACACATATTTTTCCCTACACTCTTCCTCTGGTAGTAGGATGCCAAAATCCTCTGGTTTTGGTACACACGTAGTCAGGTTGGGAATTGATGACTCCCTACCTTATCATATCATCATCTTACAAGCATTCGAAATCATCAATTGTCCAATGTCACAATCATTACTCTCATTTAGTGCACTTCATCACGATATTACGCTTTTTTCTACGCTGGATGAATCAACATGCTAATCCATGGTTCAACACACTATTTGGTTCTTTCGACACACTTTTCTATTACATCTACGCTATCTACTACAACATGGGATTCTCTAGATTTCTCTCAGGTATGCATCTCTAACTACTTTATGTTTCTAATATTTCTCTCACTAACATAAAGTGGGGGAAAATGTAGTTACAAAATCATGCCCTTACTCTTATTATTATACCACCAAGTATGTTGTTTTATATATGGATATTGCATAAGAATTATATCACTAATGACCCATACCCTAGTCCTGTCTTTAATCTCGTTGGTCTTTATAGTTGTTCGTCTTGCACAATCGTCACTTACACAGTTTTGATCATCTCTCAGGGAGTCTTAGCTATCATTATTTACTCATTTTTTGTTTGTAGTATTTGATTAGGGTGCCTATGAAGGGAATAGGGCACCCCGAGCTCCCTGGTCCACATTTTTAAGTACCCTGGTCATGATCACACTTGGTTCTCATTTAGATATTTAAGGTCTGTCTTCATGATTTTACCTCCCATTCCCATAGGTACTAGTCAGCATATCGAGTCATTAGTGTTGAAATTTGAGCAAGATATCCCTATATAAACATAACATAAATACTACCTTATGGGTGGACTATTCACTAATAAGGGCTAGCTATCTACATAGAACAAGGAAATGTATTAGGAAACTATTTTTCATCACACACTATATAGTGTTCAGTTGTAGAGCTCAATTACTTCAGTTTAGCATGCAATGGAAACTTGCTGGAAAATACAGTAACTGTCATCGGTCAAAGGGGAACCGACATTGGTCACCTAGGACCGACATCGGTTAGGCAAGGGAGGAACCAACAACAGTTAGGGATAACCAACGTTGGTTACCTGTGCAAGGATGTTTTAATTAACTTTCAGGAATTAGATCTATTTTTAGAATTAAAGTATATCTATTGATTGTAATTACATGGCTAAGTTCCCTAAGTCTATAAACGACTATATAGTCATAAAATCTATGGTTTAGAAGTAAGAATGATTAACAAAAATTAGAAAGGACTTAAAAAAGTTGGTGAGAGAGAATTCTTGGTGATGAAGAAAAAGAATGAGGAAAGAAAGTACTGAACATCTGAGAAGTGTGGAAGGTTGTAAATATTCATTGTATATCTTGTCAAAACTTTGGATTATAGATTGGCTTGTTTCTTAGTGGACATAGCCTACACTAGGTGAACCACGTTAAATCTGGTGTTGATTTATGTCTCTTGTTTTGTATATTTCTTCTGGTAGAATATCTACTTTTATTTGCATGTATGCTTAGATATGATATATTGTTTGTACAACCGGTGTGCTAACCCCAACAATTGGTATCAGAGCTTTGTTTGAGGGTTTTGTGTGTTAACAAATTTACTCACAGGGGGTTTTTTGATTGAGTGTGAGCTACAACAATGGTAGAAAAAAAATATACAAGGTAGAGAAATTTGACGGCCGAAATTATCAATTATGGAAGATGCAGATTAAGGATTATCTATATCAAAGATATTTATATTTACCGTTGGATGAGAAGTCTAGACCTATGAATATGATTGAGGAAGAATGGAAGATTCTTGATAGAAAGGCTTTGGGATCTATAAGATTGAGCCTGGCAGCATCTGTGGCTTCCAATATTACATAAGCGGCTTCTACGGGAGAGTTAATGAAATATCTTGCTAATTTATTTGAAAAACCTAGTGCTTCAAATAATGTTTATTTGAAGAAGAAACTATTTAGTTCTAAGATGCATGAAGGTAGATCTGCATCTAGTCATTTGAATGATTTTTGATTTATTGTAAATTAGTTAAAATCGGTTGCAATACCATTTTATGATGAAGTAAAAGCACTTTTACTCTTATGTTCTTTGCCTGATAGTTATGATTACTTGGTAATGGTTATTAGTAATACATCATTTGCTAATAATGTTTTGAAGTTTGAATATATGGTTAGTATAATCTTGAATGAAGAAATTAGTAGGAAGAGTACAGAGGAATCATCATCTGGAAATGCTTTGAATGTAGAAAGCAGGGGTAGACAGAAGGAGAGATCCAAGAGTAAGAGTAATGGGAAACCAAAGTCAAGGGATAGCATATCTAAATCTAGAAGTAAGGGAATTACTTATTGGAAATGTGGAAAGAAAGGACATGAAAAGAAAGATTGTTGGTTAAAAGATAACGAGAACCAACAACCAGACAAAGGTAAAGAAGCAAATCTTGCTACATCAGAGGTAATGCAAGATGCTCTTATTCTTTCTTTAGATAATAGAATTGAATCATGGGTTTTAGATTAAAGAGCTTCTTTCTATGCAACCCCTAAAAAAAGTTATTTCATAAATTATGTCCAGAGCAATTTTGGGCATGTTTATTTGGGCGATGATGAACCTTGCAGTATTACTGGTAAAGGGGAAGTTCATCTAAAATTGTAGAATGGAAATACATGGGTATTGAAGTATATAAGGTATGTGCCAAGCCTTAGTAAGAATCTTATTTTTGTAGGGAAACTAGGTGAATATGGCTACATGGTTACTTTTACAGGAGACTCTTGGATAGTTATCAAGGGTACTTTTGTTGTGGCAAGAGGTAAGAAGGTAGGAATGTTATATTTATCTACCTGTATTACTGATTCATTTTCTACATTATCTACTTCAGATTCAGATGCATGCATGTGGCATAACCGGTTGGGCCATAACCGCTGAGTCAAAAAGGAATGAAGATATTAAAGGTTAAGAGTAAGTTATCAGATTTGAAAGATTTAGATCTTGATTTATGTGAGCATTGTATCTTTGGAAAGAAAAAGAGAGTGAGATTTATCAAAGTTGGGGCAACTAAGAAGGAGTGAAAAATGGAGCTTGTACACTCAGATGTGTGGGGACCAGCTTAGGTATCTTTTCATGGAGGATCCTAGTATTATGTTACTTTCATTGATGATGCTACAAGAAAGGATCAAGAAAGGTATGGGTTTATTGTATTAAATGTAAATTTGATGTTTTTGAGACTTTTAAAAGATGGAAAGCCCTTGTTGAGAATGAATCAAATTCTAAGTTAAAGTGCCTTAGATCTGACAATGGTGGTGAATACTGTAGTAAGGCTTTCAATGATTATTGTTCAGTAAATGGGATACATAGAGAAAGAATGGTTTAAAGAACACCATAGGAGAATGGTTTTCTTTAAAGAATGAACATGACAATCATGGAATGTGCTAGAAGTATGAGAATATGTTTTGGCTTGCGCTTGCAGTTTTGGGTAGAATCAGTTGATACAACGGTTTATTTGATTTACCGTGGGCCTTCAAGTTCACTAGATGGAGGAATACCAGAGGAAGCTTAGACCGGAAAAGACGTAGATCTTTATTTTCTTAAATTTTTTGGTTCAGAAGCTTTTGTGAATGTTGATAAGGAAAATAGAAAAAAATTGGATGCAAAATCCAAGAGATGCACTTTTATTGGTTATGGATTTGGTGATTTCAGTTTATGTTTTTAGGATTTAGAGAATTCTCAAATTATTAGGAGTTGTGATGTTGAATGGAATGAAAAGAGAATGTACAGGGATCAAATTTTGGCACCCAAGGAAGAACCGATTGAGAAGTTTGTGAATGAAAATGAACTCTCAGATTTAAAAGAATTACCAATAGGGTTACACTGTAACCGATGTCAGTTGACCCCTGACCGAAACTAGTCAGCCAAACCGGTATTAGTTATAGAAGATCCAAACCATCCTCAGTTAGCAGAACCGACATCAGTTAGATGTGACCGGAATCCGTGACTATCATATTTGGATAGGAATGTACAGGAGGTCCAGATTGAGCCTTTGGTACGCCAAACTTCGGTGAGAATGTCACAAAGGGTAAGTAAACCTCCAGAAAGATTTACACCTTCTCTATTTTATTTATTATTAACTGATAATGGTGAACCAAATAGCTTTGAAGAAGCAATGCAGGATAAGACCCAAGTCCATTGAGAGCATGACATGGATGAGGAGATGGAATCCTTGGAACAAAACTAAACTTGGGATTTGGTTAAGTTACTAGCAGGTAAGAGAACATTGTAGAACAAGTGGGTTTACAGGATTAAGGAAGAAGAGGGTGGACAAAAAAGGTACAAGGTAAGGATTTTAGTAACGAGATTTACACAAAGTAGGTATTGACTTTGGTGAAATATTTTCTGCTGTTGTTAAGATGACTTATATTTGTACTATATTGAGCTTAGTTACAGTAGAATATTTGTATTTAGAGGAACTAGATGTGAATACGACTTTCCTTCATGGTGATTTGGATGAAGAGATTTATATGCAGTAGCCGCTTGGGTATGAAGTCAAGGGTAAGGAGAAACTAGTGTGTAGGTTGAAAAAGAACCGTTATGGGCTTAAGTAAGCTCCAATGCAATGGTACATGAGGTTTGATAGCTTTATGCAAGAGCATGGTTACTTGAGATGTGAATCTGACCATTGTGTTTATTTCAAGAAGCTTGGAAATAGGAGCTATATTATTTTGTTACTGTATGTGGATGGTATGCTTATTGCAGGATCTAGTATGCAGGACATTGGTGAGCTTAAGGAAAAGCTAGCTCACACATTTTCTATGAAGGATTTAGGAGCTGCAAAAAGAATCCTTGACATGCAAATACACAGAGATAGGAAAAAAAGAAATTTTTATTTGTTTTAGGAGGATTATATCTATAAGGTGTTAGAAATGTTTGATATGCAAAATGTAAAACCTGTTACCACACCTATGGCTAGACACCTCAAATTAAGCAAATATCAGTGTCCATCATCACATGAGGAGGTCAAATACATGACACAAGTACCATATACTTCAGCAGTTGGGAGTCTCATGTATGCTATGGTTTGTACTAGACCAGACATTACACAGGCAGTGGGAGTTATGAGTAGATATATGGCTAATCTAGGTAAAGAGCATTGGAAAGCAGTCCAATGGATACTTAGGTATTTGAAAGGGACATCTAGGATGCAGTTATGTTATGGAGGTTCAGATATTTCATTATATGGCTATGTTGTTTTAGATATGGCTAGAGATTCGGATGGTAGAAGGAGCACTATTAGATATATTTTCACAGTAGGTGGTACAGAAGTTAGCTAGATTCCAAGATTACAGAAGGTTGTGGCTTTGTCTACTATAGAGGTAGAGTATGTTATAGATACAAAGGCTAGGAAAGAGATGATATGGATGAGTAGGTTCATGGAAGAGTTGGGAAAGGAACAAAGTAACTATAGAATGTTCAGTGATAGTCAGAGTGTAATTAATTTAGCAAAGAACTCAATGTTTCATTTGAGAATGAAACACATTCAGTTAAGGTGTCACTTCATATGAAAAGTATTGGAGGATGACAATTGAATCTGGAACAGATTCATATGAGCAAGAACACTGCGAATATGCTAATGAAGCCATTAGTGAAGGAGAAGTTGGACCTACACTCCACTTATGTTGGTCTTTGAGTTTGAGACCTGAAGAGGAAGAAAAAAAGCTAAGGAAGGATCCAGGAATGACGATGTACATGTATGGTGAAGTAATTAATCTCCAAGTGGGAGATTGTTGATTTTTGGAGCTCAATTACTTCAGTTTAGCATGCAATGGAAACTTGTTAGAAAACATAATAACTGTCATCGGTCAAAGGGGAACCAATATCGGTCACCTAGGACCAGCATCAGTTAGGCAAGGGAGAAACTGACAATGGGTAGGGATAACCAACGTCAGTTACCTGTGCGAGGATGTTTTAATTAACTCTTAGGAATTAAATCTATTTTTAGCATTAAAGTATATCTATTGATTGTAATTACATGGCTAAGTTCCCTAAATGACTATATAAGCATAAAATCTAGGGTTTAGAAGTAAGAATGATTAACAAGAATTAGAAAGTACTTGCAAAAGTTGGTGAGAGAGAGAATTCTTGGTGATGAAGAAAAAGCTTGAGGAAAGAAAGTACTGAACATCTGAGAGGTGTGGAAGGTTGTAAATCTTCATTATATATCTTGTCAAAGCTTTGGATAATAGATTGGCTTGTTTCTTGGTGGACGTAGCCCACACTAGGTGAACCACGTTAAATCTGGTGTTGATTTATGTCTCTTGTTTTGTATATTTCTTCTGGTAGAATATCTGCTTTTATTTGCATGTATGCTTAGATCTGATATATTGTCTGTACAATCAATGTGCTAACCCCAACATATAGGAAGGGTTGTATTCATTCTATTCCATCCTCCATTTTTCATTTTACATCTAGCTATTACCTGATATCTTTGTGTCATTGGCGCTAGGACACCCTAGGCACATTATTGCACACACAAGCATATAAAACTACATTGGGTCTAAGATCTAGTACAATGCTTAGTCGTAAGTCCATCTATTTGGTAACTAAGGATGGTCTGAACCCTTTATTTACATCTTTCTTATTTTAGGGTTTGAATGGTTTGTATGGTGTTTTATAGGTAATTCCTCATTACATATTTGTGGAGACATCAACGAAGAAAGTGTGACACTCGCCCAGTCAAGAGTGAAATATTGCGAAGTCCTAGTGACCATATCAGGATCAGATTCTGAGCTATCTCATAGACCAGAGTTCCTAGATTTCAAACCAAGGCACCCACATGAGCCCTTGTCCTACTCCAAGTGCCCCAGTCTAACCACATCCACCTCTGCTACTGTTTTCTAATATTCGTTACGATATCATGGTCTGCCATTTCAGCACTCAGTCTAGTCCTAGATCACTTCAAGATAAGTCTAATTCAGGTAAGTACCTTTCCCCTCCTATTTCATTTCATTTTAATTACAAAATAAATTATATTGCTTTCATATTTCAGTTATTTCATTGTTGTACCTCTTTAGATTCTTAATAAAATTTATATTTTATAGAATCACCTATCATAATTTAGTGGAGCTAGGCATAATTTCCTAAAAATATCTGCTAGCATCATGTTAGATGAGACTCTAGAGTCTACTAAGAAATTGTATAGGTTCTTACTAAATGTTTCGATGGTGAGGAGGAAAGGGGAACTTGTATTTTAATTCTATGGATCACCATATTTGTGTGGGTTGTCTTTTTCTTGTTTGGGATAGAATTTTTTAGAGCTCACCATTATACCCTACTCTGAATCAAGGAAGATCCAAAATTTTGAGGCAACATGGGACTGTCTCCAAGTGTGGGTACTTACGACTTGAGATATACCTTCAAAGAAGGCCACATTCCTTTGTTACAAGGAGTAGAAAATCCATAGAACACGACCTACTCTAATGTTAAAATTTGTGTGCAATGGAAAGTGGCAAAAGCTATGGAATGAGGCTAAAGAACCTCAAAGCTTTGATAACTCATCCATGCACCATAGGATTAGAGCTAAACAAGAGAAAATAACATGCAAACATTATAAATTTGACAAAAACATCAAAAACTAACATGTATACTACTCTCTACTCTATGAAAGCTTAATGAAAGTGAACCTAGTTAGATTCTAAGCAATCAAATTGTGTGTTGTTTGCTCCATGAGGGTGAATGAATCTCACTAAATGGCTACATGGCCAAGTTTAGCTATTTCATTACTAACCTAACATGGGTGCAAGATGAAGCTATTTTAATGGTGGATGACCCAATATCACATGCCTTATTAGCTTGGCTAATGCAAATGAGATCTTAAGCTTTCTTAGGCTTGTTTTGGCTTTAGCTTATGTAAAGTTGTGTGTTGAATGGGTAGGCTTAGCCTTGTATTTATAGTTTTCCAATTGGGAGAATTTGAAATTTGGGTGGATGTGGGACTAAAGCTCAAAAAGCACTTTTAGATTAGATTAGGATAAACATGCTTTACGCTTAGTTAAGCTAGGATTAGGCTAGTTAAACTTGATTAGCAAGTGATTAGAGACTTATTGAGAGTTGGGAGGGGTCTAGATAAGCCAATTGTGACTGATAGATAGCCTACAAAGCCAATAGAAGTGGTCTAGAGAGAACTAGGGAGGTTCTGAATGGTTGAAAGGAGGAATGTTTAGATAATAAGAGAGATATTAGCCAAATAAGCTAATTATAGGAGGAATACGACCGAAAGAGTGTCGTGAATGGGCATCTGAGAGTGGAGCAAAGTATGGGGATTTAATGAAGTGTCGTTAATTGATTGGATTGGATGAAATGCTAAGTGTAAGCATATTTTAGGTGTCTACATTTGCCCCTCTTTGGGGTGACGTAAGCGACATCACTTCAAAGAAAGTAGACAAGCATAAACAAGTAGAAATCTTGAAAGGATAGAAGAAAAATGAGTAGAATGAATGATTCCCCCTCGATTGTTGATGGGATGATAGAAGAACTCAATCAACAATTGAAAAGATGAAAGAAAGATAATAGAAGAAATGATAATGTGATGAAGAAGAAAAGAAAGGGGATATATAAGAAAATGAGTAATGAGAAAGGGGGAATGAGCTAACACCCATCCAGTGCCTTTTAAACAACTTTATTTTTCATCATATTGTTAGAGATCTTCATCATCGGTCCTTATTAAAAAGAATGAACAAAAGTGTAGTATGACATGAAAAGCCATATACAAACAAATGTCCATTGCTAAAAACACCAACCCCATTCAACATACAAAATGCAATGCAATACAAGAAAGTAAAAGATGCCTAACTCCATGCAATATACATAATGCAATGGAATACGAGAAAGTAAACAAGCTAAACTAACAGAGAAACAAGGTGCAATGTTTTTGGTTATCAAGCTTCATTTTTGACCTATGTGAATTAACGACAAGGGTTGAATGATGGTGCCCCAAGCAAGGATACATGCATAGGGAAAAAGTGAGGACACTTCGGTCTGATGAAAAAGTAATGTGCACTACGAAATAGTACCAAGTAACTCATTGTGCCCTAGAGTAACAGACGAAGTAAGTAGCCTAACTTTTGTTGATGGAGGTAGATCAAGATGATCCACAAGTCACACGCATGAAAAAGTGAGAACCAAAGAGCAACATTTTGTAGGATGATTTATATTGTTTAGAATTTTTTTGAAACATATTTGAACATTTTGATTTTTCTAACATATTTGAATGTTTTTTTATTTTTCTAACATACTTGAATGTTTTTTATTTTTTTGAAATTTTTTTGAAACTATGTACAGGAAGATGAGGAAGCATGGATGCCCCCAGCGATAGATGGGATGTACAAGGGCATACGGCTGCGTGTATGTGAGAAAGGTGAAGATGTAAAAATGCCCTAGTGATTAGGTGGGAGTATTCAAAGGAAAACTCTTCACAGGTAGAAGTGGGACCCAAGGCCATTATGGATAGGTTCAACATGATGGTGAATGTAAACCAATGAAGTGCTGGAAAGAAGAAAGGATGGCCCCAGCGTAAGTTTTCCTAAGAGCACATGATAGAAAGGAAGGAGAAGATTGTTTTTGTGAAAGGGGACAAAGGTGTTCGAAGACATGGCAAAAAAAGTAATCTTATACACAAGGATATTCTCAATGAAGTAAAAGAATGATGTGAATGATATGAATGTAGATTAGAAGCCTCATGATGAAGAAGTGATTAGCCAAAGGCAAAAATCATGAGACGAGATATGGACTAGAGTAAGAGTTTGAACAAGGTCCAAAAAAAGACACTTGGCAACATACTAATCCTGTTTACTCATAGAGATCCAATGTGTGTACGTGGAATTTAATTACCTCTTGAAGGGAAGATTTAATAAACAACAAGTGAATACACCCTAGCCAATGTGTAGGGATGATTGATTTTGAAAGGTGATTTTGTGAATGGATGGTGAAAGGATAGCCGTACATTGCTCCACTGCCAGCCAGACATCCATAGCCCCGACAGAGATGTATTTGATTCTAATCACAACATTTCTCTACTGCCAGTCAGGTGTCTATAGCCCCCAATATATATTATTGGAAATACCCCAAGAGAGAGTAATATATCAGTTTGCATTTGCTTTGTAGCTCGGAGCTTTTGATTTTTGATTGATTTTGATTCTTTTGCTTTCTTTATTTCAGCTTTCTGAAAAGAACCATTATTTGGAAGTGAGCTCTCTTGTTTGACAAGGGGTTAAGAACCATAGATGTCTTGAATGGAAGGATGTGGAAGTGATTGTGATGACGACATTGGCTAGTGTCAACAAATATGTCCGGTCGGGTGGATTGGCTAATGTCAACAAATATGTCCAAAAGTCACTTTGCAACAAGTTTATTAGATGTTGAATGTGATAGGATCTCTATGAGGTCAGTCATTCTTTAATTTACCAAGGTGATGAAAGACCAAGGTCAAACATATACCATAGAGATAACTGTCACAAAATGTGTGCAAATAAGCTAAACCATAATAACATCAAAGGGATGAAAATGGTAGGGAAGACTTACAGAAGATAGAGCAATCAAGGGAAGAAAAGAAACATCCATGTGTTACGTAATACTTGATTGCAATTTTTGATCTTTGTACCTTTGATTTTTATTTGAAATGTTTTCTCATGTTTTTTTGTATTTTTGACATTGTTTTGATTTTTATAATTTTTGATACTTTTTGGAAAAGGTGGGACCAACAAAGTCACTTTACGTGATAAGATCCAACAATGATGTCTGCGATTCTCCTTAATAAGGGATATTAGGTGTGTTTGTTTATCAAGCGTAATATTATCCCCCGATCTTAATGATCATGGTGAGCTCGTACTCAAAAAATTACTGTGACTTTGTTTTGAAACATGGGTTTTGTATGTGGGAGATTAATTTCCCTATCCAAAGGTTTATGCACTTTATGCCATACTTGATGGATGTACATTGATGTGCGTTCTTGAATTTCACTTGATTTAGTTAACCTTAAGATCATTTGATTTGTTGGGAGCTTTAGAGCTCTCTGGACAGTTTTGACCTGAGCTTGATTAATGAACCTGTTTTGGGTTTCTTATAAGCTGATGTGTGAATTATTTGATCCCAGGAAGGAGAAGAGAGTGAACATGGATGTTTATAATTGATCTGATAAATGACCATGGGCTTGCCATAACCATTGATAGAAGAAATATGTGATGGATGAAATGGCTATGGTCCACAGACTATTGAAGAGGAGGGGCTACCGAGAGGCGAGCTACTGATAGATAGATGATGAAGGGCTTTCAGGATGTGGCCCAAGAATTAGAAGAGGATGAGCTACCAGGAGGTGAGCCACTAGATAGAAGATGAAGGTGCTACTTAGGATGTGGCCCTAGTAAAGGAAAACAATATAAGAGGAAGAAAGGGCTACTAGGACATGACCCATAGATGTAAGATACCCTAGGACTACTAGGATGTGGCCCAAGCCAATAGAATATGATGGACTACCTAAGGGTGATCCATATACTAGAAGACAAGGGGCTACCCATTGGACGTGCCCCAAGAATTTATATTGAAGATAGTGGCTACTTGAAAAGATGAATCCCACAAATAGAAGAGGAGAGGGCTACTATAAGGTGACCCACTCCTAAGTATGAAGATGAAGGGCTACTTGGCATTGACCCCATAAGAGATTGTGATTGAGTAATTTATGATCATAGAGAAGTGATTGGGTGATGAGAAGATAGGCCATAGGATCAATATAAAACCTGTAGAGTTTCATCACATAATGAAGAATGTGAAAATGGAAGAATAAGAGGAGGATCAAGTTGCATGATCTGAGGCTCATCCTCCATTTCTAGAGATGCAAAGGAATCAGAAATTTTCCTTACAATAAGCGAACCTAACATCGAAGTTCTAAAGAGAAACCTTCCTCGTAATCTGCTAAAGGAACGATCTTCGTTGTGCCCTTATAAATGCCCTGATTTTGTCTTCGATTCTGAAAGCGGTCAATTGGTATGATTTGTTGATCGTAACACCAGGGTTTGATTGGAAGAAATAGGTTCAATTGGTGTGGAAGACATTAGAATATGTTTGATGATGATTGATAGAAGAAGATGATGTGGGGCTACAAAGAAGTATTTGGCAACTATATGTCTCAGGAGTAGAAGAAGGTGGTGTGGACCTACCTATACAATGGTATATCATCGTAATGTAAACTAGTATGATTAAGTCCAAAGTCCTGTAGATTGCAACACATGGGTCACGATCAGAATGTTTAACTAGAAGGACTTTGAGTCACACGAATCTTCAAAGAAGGAAGACTCTATTAGGGGTGATTGATGAAGAAGGTCCTGTGAAAGAAGGGGAGGAATGTGATTCAAGAATTACATTGGATGAATAATAAAAAAGGGTCCTATCTTTTTGAAAGAGAGGACCGTAATTCAAGAATATTGTATTAGATTTTTGATTGGATGTATTTGGGAGTCGCGTGTATCTTCAAAGGAAGAAAGATGTCGTTGAGGCAGGACTGATAAAAGGGGTCCTGCGAAGAAACAGAGGACCTCAACAAGATTCATATTAAATGAATGAAGAAGAGGTTCCCTTACAAAGATAGGGAGGACCAGGGTGACCAGAGGAGGTTAAATTAGATGACGGTAGGAATCAATTAGATGAATCCAGCCATAGTAGTTTGGATCTGAATACATCACGGCGGGTCAAAATGGCCATATATACCCCTCTTGGGGGGGGTAAATCATCGTGACCAATTGGAAATGTTTGCTACCTAGACCTTTGCTGATTTGTGGGGGGAATTCGAATAATAATCTTGAGGATCAGATGGCGTGAGTTCAGAGGCATACGATCGACTATGAGATGATTAGGTGGGGAACGAGTTACCCATGTGTAGTTGTCAGCATGATGGACCCTATGAGGTTTAATTATCTATGGGAATCTTTTTTAAATAGTCAATAATAGAATATAAACATTAGGAATTACGCATCATCGGGAAATGTGAATGTGTGTACAAAAAGTATGTGAATCATTGCAAAATCACACTGTATGTAATGTGGGATATTGAATGAGTGAGGTGATTAAATGCATGAGACATGTGCCGATTTTTTTGAAGATGACATATACACATCAGTGAATGTAAGATGCAAGATGTAATTCATGTAACTATGAAGGATGTGTCATCAATGTAAGGGGAAGGGGGGTCTACATTTATGTGTGAAGGAATGCACTGGGATAAATGTAACAAGCAATAGTATAGCGTATGAGTCATGTGTAGTAGTGTATGATGTATGTGAGAAAAAGATGTAGTGATGTGTATAACATGTGTAGGGAGGTGTGTAATGCATAATATGTAGTGTGAAAGAAATGATAGCAAAACACTGTAGTGTAAAAAGTATTGTGTCGATGTGTGATGATATGTAACGTGCCTAACGTGCTAAGTGTTTAGTGTAAGTGTGAGGACGCATAAAAGTGCATAGGATTCCCTCAATAATTCAAAAGTGTGAAATACATGTATAGGTGAGTATCACCATCAGCTGTGTACATGTATAGAAGAAGACGTGAATGACCCATGGCCAATTTTCATAATGTGACCTGTATGTGAATGTGAGAAGAAGTATGTTGATAGGCCCTATGAGATGTGTAATGGGTTACCTGAATGTTATGCCACAAGTCATGTGTACATATGGCCTACTTATTAGCCTTAGTAAGAAGAGATATCGAAGTGTGATCAATGGGAAGGAGCCAGTGTTTCAGATGTGAAAGTGACTGGTGAGATGATGATATGACATTTATAGGTTCATCATCATTGGAAGTTTCATGCAGTGTGCCAGTGTCATGTGGAGCTTGATAGTGTATGTGTGTGAGATTCATGTGGATACATATTAAGAATCAAGTTTGAACTGATAGCAGAAGAGTTGTCTAGACGAATGTACTATGATACAATGCATGTAGTGCAGATGGTTTTAAAGTGCTAGGAGATAGTGAGGGTCATTAAGCGTAGAGCTTTCATGGTGCTGATCAGTGAAATGCTGTGAAATGAATTGCTAGAAAAAGGGGAGAATCATTGTTAAATGCCCCCCAGGTTGTTTAATGTGTGAATTCGAGGTCTATGCAGATGAGCGTGGTTACTTTGGGGATATCTGTGGGACTTTCACTTATTATGATAAGAATGAGCATTTAAGAACCCATCGTATTGTCAAAGAAATGGAGCCAGGACCATGTACTACATATATGGTGCGGTGGAATATGAGCTATGTGGTCACCCTTGATGCTCATTACGTAGGATTGATTGCTCTAGATGAAAGCATGAATGTAGAAATTAAATTGGAGTAGCCTATGGATTTGATGACCAATTGCAATATGGCACACCTATGAAGGCATCGATCACAAGTTGCTAGAGGACTGATGCATATCAGCAGAAGTGGGACTCATTGTGATACGATGGTTGCATGAGTTTTATGATTGGTAATTATCATAGGTGACTAGAGCATTGATTGTACAAAATATTCTGAGAGGTCCGGGAACTAATAAAAGTATTCTTACAGTTCTCTAATATTACCAGATCTAGAAGACTTAGAAATGATGGCATGAGATGTAGATATAATGAATCAAGTATAGTGAACCCATTGAGATGTACCTTAAGCTAGATGGGCATGCTTAGAATTTGTGCAGATGTAATCATTGATATCCAAGCCTTAAATCAATATGTATTAATTAATTGCTGTAAATCCTAAAATTCAGCTTCAATATAGTACATTGATTCGATGAGAATTGCATCATGGACGACCTGAGGGTTTGTCAGATGATAAGGATCTATAACATGAGGTAGATGGTAAATTGACGGTCATATGTACTGTCTAAGGATCTCAATAGTAATAATCAATGAGCATTGGGATGCATTAAACATAAGAGGCTCCAGTAATGGCAATACTTAAGGCTTGTTGATACCTAAGCACCTGATAGAAGGCATAGAATGAAAAGCCTAAGAATGAAGATTGATGCTGGGTTCACTGAATTGATCGTAACTAAAAAGCATGAAAACTTTAGCCTAATACTAGATGCTATGCAAAAAAATAAAATAACAACTAAATGGCTATAGAAAGTGACCTAAGCAACTAAGTGTGAAATATAGCATGGGGTCAAAGGCCCCAGAGGGGACTAGGGTGATCTGGCTACTGGCATCCAAGTTAGGCCTTTAGTCGTAAGATGACGAAGTCGGTGCTATAAAATGTCGCAGTACAAGACCAAGTCTAACAGGATGTAGAAAAAACCTTACTACAAAAATGAATAACAGTAAGCATATATGAATCCTGGACTGGACATGGGCGCCACCCTGTTCCGTAATCCTTCCGGTCACATGAATAGTATGTAATCATGACTAGATTTGCGCACCCAATATCCTGTGATTTGCTCCTCTACAGGTACTTAGGCTAATATTATCTATATCATACTATCATATATATATATCATATATATATCACTAATTGCGCTCATTTGCCGTAAATAAAAGATGAAGGCAACCATAACTTAAATAACCCTCAATGAAAAATGATCTTAAAAAAGAAAGATGCATCTGAAAAATGTCGGGGTGTTTTTCAATGGCCACTTGGCGAACTTACTAACTAAGTTTGCCATAGGAAGGATCAAACCCATGGATATTCAAGGTGTGATCATGTGCCTAAGTCATGCCCTAGTTACCCTCTTAGTGCCTCTTCATATTTTTTGAATTCTAGACCCCACCGTATACAATATAACTGCTGTAAAATCTTATCAATGAGTACATGTAAGCAATAAACTCCACCTATGTATGTATGTATGTATGCTAAGAACAATTAACCACACCTTGAGTGCATTCATCCATGGAGCATCAGATTTGTAAATGTAGCTATAAGTACTTTCCAATGTCCTTGATGCATATCTCTAGAGGGTCCTGGGTTGATATAAGCACATGCTTATGTGTATTAGTATGCCTCATCCATTATGTAGTGCCCACTTCCCTTTGACACCTTTTGATGCTTATGCTGATATATGTTGATCACATTATGGACATTACTATGATTTTGATTTTGTATGTTATTAGAAATTAGATTATGAATTATTTTGGATTTTGATTTGATTATGATGCATGATGATTATTAGAGACACCTGGCATGTGGGATGATGATATGTTATTGAGAAACTGGATATATTATGGATGATGTTGGATATACTGATTTTTGGACATGGATGATTTGATTTGGAAAATGAATATGTTCATGATGCAAATGTGATTTGTTGATTAAAAATGTGATGATGATATAATAAGTTACTTTCGATGTCATTAAGATTTATTTATGTAGTTTGGTTTTTGTGATTTCATTTATATCATATTGGATGTTATAATATGACCACGAGGCCGAATGAGTTATTTTTGTTTTTCAAGTTAAAAAAAATATCACAACAAAAACATCGGGGGGATTGGAGACCAACCACAATAGAATTCTAGGTGAATTCAACATGGTCACCATGGCAAACTCATTTTATTGTGTTGTGTGTTGTATTTTGTTAGGGATTCCCATGGGGGGGAGTCATTTCCTTTATATGTGACCATGGGTTGTGTGTATTATTATTAATCTGGTTAAATTTTATTTATTGTAGTATGTATTTTGTTTGTAATGTGTTCCTCTTCTTTTAATTAATTAAAATTGTGATAGATTTAATGTGAGGAGAACATATGGTTAAAGTTTTAAATTAAATCAAATTGGGATATGGGAAAGTAATTATTAAGATTTTTTGGTTGGTTGTAATAAATATGTAAGGGTTGTGTAAGAGTTGTGTAAGAGCTTGAGTAAGTTAGCTCTTGGAGTATGAAATACTCTACATCCATGACAAATTCGAATTTGACCTTGGGGGCTGTTTTTGGAAGCTTGTGGGACAAGTAAAACTTGTCCCATGCCTCTAAATTTATGTTTACCAACCATTCTTATGGTTTAAGAAGTGATTTGTTACTTTTATAATGCATTTTTATTATGTCATTGTTGCATGTTTCTAATTGCACTTTCTTACATTTTAATTTAATTTGCTATCCCTTGAGGTGTGGGCTATTTTAGAGTTTGCGAGTAACTTATCATATCTTCACCCACCTATTTATTGAGCCTAGGATTTTGTATTTTTTCTTTGTTTTTTTGAATGTGGAGGATGTATGATTTGGCATCCTACATGGATCCACATCATCCTCTTCTTTCCATTTTCTATATATTTCAAACTCTCTTGCTTGTTTTGGGGTTTTTTAACTTTTTTGCATTATTGCTTGGGGCGCATTTTTGCTGTTTGAGAGCTCTTGTGGATTGTGAAGAAATTTTTGGGGATAAGTTTTGCTTACTTGGCATTTGGCTGTTTTGAACTGTGTTCTTGGCATCTGGTAGCTTTTTTTTTGGAAACAAAAGTAACCATGGAGAGGTAGTAATTTAACTCTCCTTTTTATGTCTGTTATCTTGCTTGTTGTGTTGTGTGGAAGGGAGCATGTTTTTGTTTTAATTGTTGCTTTGTTGGGTAGATTGCCTTAGGGAAGGTGTAGGAGAAGGCTATGGGAAATTTCATATGGAGGGGGCATAAGGGAATGCCATTGGCATCAAGAGTTTTGTGGAAGGAGTTTTGGGTTTAGATCCACCATGGAAAAAGAAATAGCTTACATTTCTTACTTTGTGGGGGGTATAAGGAAATTTGTGGGGGGCATAAGGAGAGAATATGTGGGGGGGCATAAGGAGGGATTCTGTGGGGGGCATAAGGATATGTGTGTGATGAAATTTATTGGCAGTTTGTATTTGGTGGATGCCCAATTCCTAATTGGGAGGCATAAGTAGCTTACCCCATATACCTTGCTCCTTTGGCTTGCAAGATCAAGCCTAAGTTCTGTTTTGGATATGATGTTAAATTGTAGTTTTGAACTGCTATTTGATTTTTGTGTTGACACTGTGTTTTAAAAAGAAAATGTGTATGTTTGAAAGAATGTTGTGTGTTGTGGAAGCTATTTGTTTGCCATGGGTTGAATTACACCTTCTAATTGTATTTTTGTTGGGACTTGAGGGAAAATGATGAAGGAATGGTTTCTCCTTTCATTAGATGTCTTGGTTGGGTGGAGAGTGTATTTCCTTTCCCCCCTCTTTGTTGTGACCAACTTGGATAAGAGAGAAAAATGTGTATGTTGTTGTCCTGGAGAAAAGGAAAAAATTTTACAGTTTGACAGTCATTTTCCTTATGAGTACATATTTATTTGTAATCCTTTCCCACCTTGTGTGGATGAGTGGATGAAATGTTGTAACATGTGAAGTTTGTTGCATTGTAAATGGAAGTATGCAATTTGAATATGAGAAATGTAGATATTGGAATTGTGAATGACACTGTACATTCTGTATTGGTTATTGGAAAGAAAATGTAAATGATATTCCTTACTCTGTATTTTGTAATTTGAAACCAAATCAAATGGGAATATGTAATAGAGTAGTAAAATTCTCTATTGGAGATTAATGAAATAATTGCAAGTTCATCTTCTCTTTTACAAAGTTGTATTGCACATCTGGATTTATGAATTATTGTTGAATTGAATTCTCTGTTTGAATTGTTAAGAAAAGAAGGAATGCGTGGAATTGGAAGTATAATGTTCTGTATCCTTGGACATATATGTAAAAATAGAAACCATTTAAGTTGTAAATGCATTGCAGTTTTGAAAATGAATGGTTGATTATAAACATATTGTAAATCTATTGTACTAGTTTAGGAATGAAATGCCATATTTGAAGGACAAATTTGTTAAATTAAAATTCTAGAAATGAAACAGTTCACTGTCTTTCAAACTTAAATACTGGTAATGCACATTTTAATTAAAATGAGTAGTTCAAACTTATACTCAACAATAAGTTATGAAACCTTGAAATTCATACTTAGGAAGACTTAAGGAACTCAAATTTACAAAAATAGTCAAGAATTGACCCTCTAAGACTTAATAAAATTTAATTTCGAGCTTCCTCAATCTTTTTTCTATCTATTGTTGGAAAAATACAATTTTGCATCAATTGAACAAATTTAACATCCTAAACCACTTTAAATCCTTCATAGATAAACTATCCATGTCTGTTTGACATGTTGAGTGAAGGAGGAGATCCAATTTAATCAAATCGAAAAGTTGGTGTTAGTGCAAAATCACGACACCCCTGGATGTTGATCAGATTTCTAGGTTGATAACTCTAGCATCCAGTGTGATTGCACAACATTGAATCCTTTCTCCAAGTGTGGAACTTGCAAACATGAGAAAGGAATCTCCAGAGAAGGCTGGTTCCTCTTCCTAAACTACCTACCACAAGCTATTCCAGTGCAGGCAAGCTAATCTAATCCTAATCTAACCATGCCAAGGAGACAGAGAGAGAGAGAGAAAAGGGAAAAACAACAAAAGCCTACACTAAAACGGTGATACACCAGAGAAGGAGAATGTTGAACATCTATCAAAACTGCCATGGAACAAAGAGAGGTGAGCAATGGGAAGGATGGGCAGATGCATCATAGGCCTAAGGATAGATTTCACACAGAAAATGTCCCAAAAACTCCATGAACACAGCTCCAAACCTACAATGAACATTCAAACATGCACAAATACCTGTAATGAAGAGAGGCAAGAAGAAAACAAGCAAAAAATGAGCAAGGATGGATAGATGCATCACGAAACACGTTTTTGTTGCTTTAGAAGTTTGCACAGAACATCATTTCAATAGTAAAAGGAAAAAACACCATTACAAAGAAGGGAAGGAGGTTCAAAATCCATTTTCAACCCTAGAGAAGAAAAGAAGGGAGGGCAGAGCAGAAAAGATGAACCACTTGTAAAAATTATCTCCAAAATGAGCCAAATCTGGCTTTTACATTGCATGGGTCAAGCCCATGAGAGAGAAAACGTACAAAAACATGGGAGCCCATTCCTCATTGACTGAAAATGCATTAAATCAGCATGGAGGACCTTACAAACCCATACCCTGTCATTTTGACCAAATGGGAGGAGAGTGCGACCCATTCTGTATTAAATTTGGTCGCTGAAATGTCACTTCTGGCCATGAACACGTACCAGAAACATTTTTTAATTTTATCTCTCAAAACTAAACCAAAATTAGATATTGACCATGGAATCCTATAGAGAATTTCATAAGCTTTCCAATGATATAAAGAACGTGCAAATCCAAGCTCTGGATCAAAAGATATGGGGGTCTGAAGTTTTAGGGCAAAAACGGCCCAAAAAACGGATCGGCGGGCAAAAATTTGAAATTTTCCGCGCTTCGCTGGTCGGACGCCACGTGGCAAGCACTGATTGGATGAGAAATTCTCTCTCCTCTACCTCCCGTAGGTTTCCCTTTGAAAATTTTGACTTTTCTTACACTTTGGAAAAAAATTCATTTCCCCCCCGCGCCCCGCCACTTGGGACACGTGGCATTATTTGGTTCGTCGACAGGGGCGCGGGGAAAACCTTTACCTTTTAGTTTTTCAGCCAAAAAGTTTGCTAAATTTTTCTAAGTCCTCCCCGAGCTCTGCACTTCCCCCACCTTAGGACACATGTCCTGTGTCTATTGGCTCGGGCCGACCCTTCAAACCTCGCCCGTTGAACTTTTGGGCCCCAAAAACACTTAGTCGAAATTTTTATTGCGCCTCCCCTTGTGAGACGCGTCACATTCTAATTCGTTGGTGGCTTTTCCGGGTCTTCGCGTCCCTCGCGTATTTTTGGCCCGGATGTCCCAAACCATCTGGGACAAATTTCTCTGATCCGCCCGATTCGGGCTTCCCTGTCCCTCTTTGAGGCAAAGACACGTGGCACATTTCCATTTCGCTCTCGGCTCTTTCGGCTCTCCGCGTCCTGTGCGTACTTTTGGCCCAGATGTCCCAAACGAAAGTTCTCTATTTCAGCTAAACTGGACAGTTCACGTCCTCTGCATAGTCTTGTCCCAACTGTCCTGGACTACCTGGGACAAATTTCTTCGAACCACCTGAAATGGACTGACTTGCGCCAAACCGGCCGATCCGCGTCTTTCGCATACTTTTGTCCCAACTGTCCCAAATGTGCGAAACAAGGACTTAGGCAATTTTCTTCATTTTTCGGCCGGCTCACCTTTTCACGCCCCGTGCGTCCTGATGTCCCAACTATACCAAGTGTTGAGCAGACCACCTGGCGGCTTTTCGGCCGATTCACGCCCCGACGTCCCAACTGTCCCAAGGAACGCCTGGACTAGGACTTAGCCGATTTTCTCTGTATTTCGACACCAAGCTTGGCTTTTGCAATTTTTTCACATTTTTACAACTTGCTGGGTTTTCTTCTTGGATAGGAGAGTTAGAAAGAAACCAAGGGGACCCCAGAAACATGATTTTTTTCCTTGAATCAATCTATCTTGCTCAGGACCAAATAATCTGATGCATGTTATCAAAATTACCCTGGGGGGTGAATTTTGGATAACAGTTGGAAATTACCGGTTTTCAAATTAAAACTCTGTAGAGAGTTTTTACAAAATTTACCCCTAAAACTTTATCAAAATATAAATTATATGTTTTCTGTACAAAGAGGGAATCGAGAGATTTCCAAAAATTCCTTGTTTTTCCTAGCTCAAGTTATGGCCCTTTGAAGTTTTTGAGTCTTGGCGGGAAAATTTGGGAAAATTTTCCCTGGCGGGCCCGCAACCCAGAAATTTCCCGTCAATTTGCATTAGAAATGTTTTTGAAAAATTTTGGTTCGGGAAAAATTTTAACTTTTCCTCTGGCCGCCCACAGCCCATCGGAGGTTGCCACGTGTCCTCATGGGGCAGTGGCAGAGGCATGGCATTTTCTTTGCCCTTAGGCTTTTTTGAATTTTTTTGAAATTTTTTCATTTTAGCCCCGCCGGCCCACGACCAATCACACGCTGCCACGTGGCAGCTTTGTGTGCTTTCGGAGGGGGCGGACCCTTTGGTTTTTTTTTTTTTTGGTTTTGGCCTTTGGAAATTTGGAGAAAATTTCCCCGCGGACCCGCATCCCCGCCCTCGCCTTAGAGAGTTCCTTCCGTGGGCATGCGGACCCGTGCAACCTTTTTTCACTTTATTCTCCCCTTCGGCGAGATTCACCAACCTTCTCCATCACTCCCTCTCCTTTCTTTCCTGTAGAAAATAGTGGAGTGCCACATGTCCCTGGTGGATCTGCAGGCACGTGGAGGCCAAATTGTTTTCTTTTCCCTTTTGGCAAAGTTCGCCAAATCACCCTGCCGCTCCGCCCTTCCCTCACCCTCTCCTACTTGGAATTTGGACCCGACACGTGTCCACTGGGGAGCTGCGAAGGTGTGGGAGAAAGTTTTCATTTGCACTGTGTGGGGAGAATTTTTTTTAAAACCGCCCTATGAACCACCAGCCAGCCAAAGGGATTTTCACCCCCGCTTGATACGTGTCCCCTAGGGGAAAATTTGAACCCTAAACTCCGCTCGCTCATAACTTGAGTTTCTGAAGGAGTTATGAGGACTTCTTTATATCATTGGAAAGGTGAGAGGATTTCCTATCCAATGGAAATGATTCAAAATTTTTTAGAAGAGTTAAGTATGAGAAAAATCAAGTTGAAACTCTGAGCCCGCTAGAAAGTGGGTATGGGGGTAAATTACTCCCTGAAGTTAACTGATACTTCTAACCCTATAAGTTGAACCATGTGACCTTGCTAATTGTTAATAAATGTAAAGTATGTTCTAGTAATTTATATTTTTTCTGGAACCTAATAGGGTCAATTTTTTGTCTCCAACTTGGTTGTAGACTCTTCTAATAAAAAAAAATTATTCCATAATTTTCTAGCTAACCCTAGGTTGTTTCTTGAGTCTCAAGTGGGTTGTTTTTAAACGGGCATTATAGTTTGGTATCAGAGCAGTGGTTAAAAATCTTGGACCATTAGGCACACTATAAAACTTGAGACATAAACTTAAACCTAGTACACTTTTAAGTTTAGAAAACAACTTAGATAGAATTTGTATATTTTAGTAAACATAGAAGTTGTGTAAAACTTAGAAAATGAACTAACTCTCGCTTTGGTCTGTGCAGGAGGCTCAGACGGAGCGAGAGGAACCTTCACAAAGACTCAAAATCACCACACCACCGGATTGGGGTGTAGTATCTATTCTACCTCAGATTATTCAAACCCTTTAGGATGTTAATGCTGCTCTACATGGAGGATTAGGAGGAGGATATGCGGCTAGTCATGATAGAGCCCCTTCTATTGAGGGTCAGGTATCTCCTCAACTCAACAAGGAGTGTAGAGGAGAGAACTCCCATGCAGAGTCAGCCAAAGTAGAGTAACCACCTAGGAGACAGGGTGATAGAGTTCCAGAGCATAGAGAGAGGTCTCAGAGGCCTAGGCTTAGGGATGAGCATGCAGAGAGACCTAGAGGCCGTCAGACCACAGTAGTGGATCACATAAGGGAGATCCTTAAGCTTGACCATCACATTACTCAGTTGACATGGGTGGATTTCAGGCAGAGGCTTGACTAATGAGCTTGAGCGGTTGCTTCAAGATTTTTCCTTGTTCTAGCAACACGAAAGATCATGTTGCAATCTATTTACTGAGGGATGGAGCAGGAGAATGGTGGAGGAAAGAGGAGTAGAAGCTCCATGTAGATTTAGAGACAGTGACCTGGGAGATTTTTGAGGAGAGATTCAGGAGTAGTTACTTGTCATAGAGGTTCATATAGCAGAGGATCGACGAGTTCCATGACCTTCGACAGGTTTCTCTTTCAGTAGCAGAGTATGAGATTAGATTTCTGGATCTACTCCAATATGTAGCGTATATGCAAGATGGGCAGGTTTGGATTCACAGGTTTATCTGGGGCCTAAATTTAGATATTGGAGGTGTTATGCAGATCCACTGCCCACAAAATTTAGTAGAGGCCATTGAGAAGGCCTATATTACGGAGGAGACTCGGGGTAAGACCCAACAGGCTAGAGACCGAGTTAGGAGCCGCATACAATAGATGTAGGATGGTAGATCGAGGGGGTCAATACCCCTTCCTCATGGTGGCCAGGGCACAACATAGTCATCCTTTAGGCCATAGCAGTAGCAACAACAGAAGCAATATTGCCCACCTCATAGACCTCCATAGAGAGCTGATGCACAGAGAGGTCGGAATATGGGGCCTCTTAGGGGTCCCATCAGGAAACAGGGTGGACCTAGAGCATAGTCAACAGGAGATCGCCCTTAGAGACCTCAGTATACCACAGCTAGATCATCAGGATCCACACTGCAGGATTCTAGGGCACCTACTAGAGGTGCTACTCATTGGGGAGGATCAGGAGGATGTTTTGGTTGTGGAGTTACTAGACACTTTTGGAGATATTTCCCACATAACCCTAACAACATGGGTAAGGCACAGATTTCAGAGTAGACTATTGGTGACATGGGGCATAGCCACAAGATCTATGCAATGGTTGAGAACCACCAGGCTGAGCACCAGAGCACAGTCATTAAGACCACAGGTAGCATTGGTGGTATTCCTACCTCTGTATTGTTTGATTCTTGTTCTTCTGATTCTTTCATTGCACCATCTGCAGTAGAGTGATGTAGGCTAGTGGTAGTTAGGCATGGTCTTAGTTGGGATGTTGAGATGGCTTCTATAACCAAGATCTTTGTAGACTCCTTAGTAAAGAGTGTGTAGTGGATTTGGGACCCTTCACCACTACCTCAGATATCTGTATCCTTCCTTTGGGCTTGTATGTAGTCATTTTGGGTATGGATTTCTTATCTGCACATAGGGCCAGGATGGATTGTTATCACAAGACTATATCTTATGCAGATGATTTGGGAGTGGTCGGTGATTTCAGGGGTCAAGAGACCCATTTCTATTTGCACCATCTTAGCTATGTAGCTTAAGTAGTGCGTGCGACGGGGTTATTAGATGTATGCTATGACAGTTAGTGATAAATCAGAGGATGGGTCTAGTGGACCATCGCTAGATGATCATCCCTTTCTGAGAGAGTTTTATGATGTTTTTCTAGGGAGCTACCGGGGCTACCACCCCCACGTGAGATTGATTTTCATATAGATCTAGTCCATGGAGTAGATCCTATCTCATGGGCACCTTATCAAATGACCACCCAGAGCTCTGTGAGCTCAACTTGTAGCTTGAGGGCCTTTTGGAGAAGGGCCTTATCCATCCTAGTGTATCCCCTTGGGGTGCACTGGTGATATTTGTGAAGAATAAGGATGGATCCTTGCAGTTGTGTATTGATTACCGCCAGTTGAACAAGGTAATGATCAAGAATCGTTATCCTCTTCCTTGTATCGATGACTTGTTTGATTAGATGAAGGAAGCCATAGTTTTCTCTAAGATTGATCTCAAGTCAAGGTACCATCATGTGAGGATTTCAGAGGCAGAAATTCATAAGACCGCCTTCCACATGAGATATGGGCACTATGAGTTCATAGTGGTGCCTTTTGGTTTGACTAATGCCCCTACATTGTTCATGAGTTTGATGAATGGGGTATTCAAGAACTTCTTAGATCGCTTCGTGCTCATCTTCCTAGGTGAAATTTTGATATACTCATGTACATGTAAGGAGCACGAGGGGCACCTTCAATAGGTTCTTCAGTGTCTTCATGAGTAGCAACTTTATGGGAACTTGGAGAAGTGTGCTTTCTTTCATACATAGGTACAATATTTGGGTCATATTATCTCTGGGGAAGGTATTACAGTCAATCCTTCCAAGATTAGAGCCATTATGGATTGGCCAACACCCACCACAATGACCAAGGTGCGTAGCTTCATGGGATTAGCAAGCTACTACTGGAGATTTGTTCAGGACTTCTCTTGGATTTCGTACCCTATCACTTCCCTTCAGAGGAAAGGGAAGAATTTTATTTGGTCAGACAAATGTGAGCAGGCCTTCAGAAAATTGAAGAAATGCCTCACCACAACACCTATTCTTGCAGTTTTGGATCCATAGGGTGAGTTCTTTGTTTACACAGATGCTTCATTGGTAGGACTTGGAGGTGTGTTGATGAAGGATGGTAGAGTAGTAGCTTTTGAGTCTCGAAAACTCAAGGATCATGAGATTAATTATTCCACCCATGATCTTGATCTTGCAAAAGTTGTGCATGCATTGGTTAGATGGAGACATTTGATTCTTAGTTGGAGATTCACACTCATGATAGATCATTTGAGTCTTCGGCACCTCTTCACGTAGCCCAATATCAACACTCATCAGTGGCGTTGGATGGAGTTTATTTATGAGTATGACATGGAGATAGAGCATGTGAAGGGGAAGGATAATGTGGTAGCAGATGCTCTCAGCAAACAGAGACATGTGACTATGGCCACTTCAGTTAACACTGATTTACAGAGCTAGATTCTTTAGTAGCTTCCTCTTCACAGCTTCTACATTGCAGTTCGAGTAGAGATAGAGTCACAGATACCCCTCAATGGGAATTTTGATGGATTTACCTTAGAGGTAGATGGTCTTCTTAGATGCAGAGGCTGGATATGTTTTCCCAGAGATGGAGGCTTGAGGCAGAACATCTTGGTAGAGGCACATTGTGCACCCTATTCAGTCCATCCCGGGGTGAAGAAGATGCATGCCACCTTGAGACAATTGTATCATTGGAGAGGGCTTCATTGAGACGTGACTCAATTTGTGTCATGATGTTTAGAGTGCCAAAGGGTTAATGCCAAACATCAGCATCCAACATGCCTTCTTTATCCTCATGCTATACTAGAATAGAAGTGGGACACCATTTCCATGGATTTCATTGTTGGGCTACCGATGTTGAGATATCACCACGACGCCATTATGGCCACGGTTGATAAATTGAAACAAGTGGCTCACATTTATCTAGTGAAGACCACTTATATAACTAGAGAAGTGGCACGAGTATATTTGGATGAGATTATCAGGTTGCATGGGATTCCACGAAAGATAATTTGTGACCGTGATCCTTTATACACTTCACATTTCTGGACTACCATGCAGTATGTCCTCAGGACGAGGATCAACTTTAGCAAAACATATCACCCTAAGAAAAATGGACAAATTAAGTGGGTGAATCAGATTTTAGAGGACATGCTCAGGATGTATGTGATGGATTAGCAGTCTAAATGGGACGAGTACCTGTACTTAGTGGAGTTTGCCTACAATAATAGTTTTCAGAGTTCCATAGGCATGGCTCCTTTTCAGAATTTGTATGGTAGAGAGAGCATGACACCTATTAGTTGGGACAGGTTAGAGGAAAGAGTATCTCTCGGACCAGCTCTTCTACAGGACATATAGCAGCAGGTGGTATTGATCAGGCAGAGATTGTAGGAGGCATAAGATAGGCAGAAGAAGTATGTAGATCAGCATAGGATTGACCATAGTTTTGATGTAGGCATGAAGGTGTTCCTTCGTGTTAGGCCACACAAGAGCCCTATCCATTATGGAAAAGGTTCTAAGTTGGCTCCTAGATTTGTTGGACCTTTCGAGATCTTAGAGCGTATTGGCCCTTTGGCCTACTGTTTAGCATTGCCACCCAACTTGTCTCACATACATGATGTTTTTCACATTTCAGTTCTCAGAAGATATATTCTAGATCGTTCTCATCTGTTAGATTGGACATCATTATAGGTGCAAGATAGGGGCAAGTGATGGTGAAGCCCATTCACATCTTAGTTCGCAAGACCCTGGGCCTTCGAGGTAGAGAGGTGGATCAGGTTCCGTTGCAGCGGGACAGATATGATCAGACTGCAACTACCTGGGAGGATGCTACTTCATTAAGAGCTAAGTTTCCACATTTGTTCCAGTGACTTCTAGGAGGAAGTCGAATCTAAGGGGAGGGGATGTAGTGCCCACTTCCCTTTGACATCAGATTGCAACTACCTGGGAGGATGCTACTTCATTAAGAGCTAAGTTTCCACATTTGTTCCAGTGACTTCCAGGAGGAAGTCGAATCTAAGGGGAGGCGGATGTAGTGCCCACTTCCCTTTGAAACCTTTTGATGCTTATGCTGATACTATTGATTTTATTATAGACTTTATTATATTATGATTTAGTATGATGTTAGACATTAATCATGGATTATTGTTGATCTTGATTTGATTTTGATGCATGATGATATATTATTTGACATGGATGTTTCATGGATATTATTCGGACATATAATTTTGGATATTATGAGTAGATCTAGAAAATGAATATTTTATGATGCTGATATAGTTATGGATTAAAAATGCAAATGATATAGTTGTTGCTTCGATGTTGTTTTGATTCATTTATATAGTTGGTTTTGTGATTTCATTTATATCATGTTTAATGTTCTGATATGGCCATAATGCCGAAGGAGGTATTTGTGTTTTGCAGGTTAAAAATATCACAACAAAACATCGAGGGATCGGAAACCAACCATAATGGAATTCTAGGTGAATTCAACAAGGTCACCATGACAACTTGTTTTATTTTGTTGTGTGTTGTTTTGTTAGAGATTCCCATGGGGAGGGATTTCCTTTACATGTGACCATGGGTATTATGTATTTTATTTAAGTATTTTATTTTATTATTGTTGTATGTATTTTATTAGTAATGTGTTCCTTTCTTTTAATTAATTAGATTGTGATGAATTAATGTGATAATCATATGATTAAAATTTTAATAAATTAAATTGGGATGTGGGAAAGTAATTATAAGAGTTGTTGGCTGATTGCATTTAATTATGTAAGGGATGTGTAAGTTGTGTAAGAGTTTGAGTAAATCAGTTTTGGAGTATGAAATACTCCACCTTCATGGAAATTCGAATTTGTCCTTGGGGGCTATTTTTGGAGGCTTGTGCCTCTAAATTTAATCTACCAACCATACTTATGGATGGAGATGTGATTTGTGACTTTTATAATGGATTTTAATAGTCTTGTTGCATGTTTTTAAATTGCACTTTCTTACATTTTAATTAATTTGTTGTCCCTTGAGGTGTGGGCTTTTAGAGTGTGCAAGTAACTTGTCATATTTTCACCCAGCACTTTATTGTGCTTGGGAGAATGGAGTTTTTCTTTTGTGTTAAATTAGAGGATGTGTGATGTGGCAACCTACATGGATCCACATCATCCTCTTCTCTTCGTCTTCTATTTAATCCAAACTCTTCCCTTGTTTTTGGGTTGTTGAATCATTTCGCAACTTCCTTGGGGGCGCATTTTTCTTGTGTGGAGCTTTTGTTTTTGGAGGAGGTTGGAGAAAGCTTTGCATGTTTTGGAGTTCCTATTTTGGACTGTGTTTTCTTGGCATCTGAAGCTTGCTGTTTAGAAGCAAAGTAACCATGGAGAGGTAGGAATTTAACTCTATCTTTATATGCTATTATTTCCTTGTTGTGTTTTGTGAATGGTGCAAGCTTGTTTCTTTTGTTGGCTGGTTGGGTAGACTGCCTTAGGGAAGGTGTAGGAGAAGGCTATGGGGAATCCATGTGGTGGGCATAAGGGAATGCCATTGGCATCAAAAGGTTTGTGGAGGGAGTTTGGGTTTGGGATCCACCATGGAAAAGAAATAGCTTGCATTTCTTACTTTATGGGGGGCATAAGGAAATCTATGGGGGGCATAAGGAGGGATTTGTGGGGGGCATAAGGAAATGTGTGTGATGAATTATTTTGGTGGTTTGTTATTGGTGGATGCCCAAATTCCAATTTAGAGGCATAAGTAGCTTTCCCCATAGACCTTGCTCCTTTGGCTTGCTTGATCAAGCTTGATTTGTGATTGAATGTTGTCTATTACAGTTGTAAACTGTTATTTTGTATTGAATTATGTTATATATTGAAATGTGCATGTTTGAATGAATGTTATGTTGTGGAAGCTAGTTGTTGCCATGGGTTGAATTACATTTGTTATTATATTTTGGTTGGGGCTTGGGGGCTAATGCTGAAGGATTATCCTTTCATTGGATGTCTTGGTTATGTGGAGAGCATTCCCTTTCCCCCTCTTTTTTTGTGATCAACTTGGAGGAAAAGATAACGTGCATGTTGCTGTCTTGGAGCAAAATAATAGTGCGGTTTGATAGTATTTTGTGAAAACAAATTCATTGTAATCTTTTCCCACTGGTTGTGGATGAAATTGTATCATGTAATTGTGAAGGAAATGATGTTGAAACTGATTATGAGAATGTATAATTGATTTGAGAAAGGCATTTGCTTTCTGCTCTTTACATTGGAAGAAATAAATGAAATTCTATTAACTATACTCAAGAAATGGAAGAATGTGAAGATGTAAAGTTTTATAAATGAATTCATTAAAGAATTGCAAGTTCATCTCTCTATTTTGAATTGTTGTGATGAAGTTGGGAATATCAAATGATGATTTAAAATCCTTGTTTAGAAAATGGAAGGAAAAGAAAAAATGTGTGTAAGAATTATATTACATTAATTCTGTTAAAATACATTAGATTAGAAATCAGATTTTACAATTTAACTTGGAAATGATTTGTTTAGAAATAAATGATTGCATTAGATTAGTTTAGAAACTATATACCACAATTAAATGATAAAATTGATATACAAATTTAAAAGAAATAGATCTTTGTTATAAAATTTATATTGGCAATTAATTTTAATAAAAATGTAAAGTTTGGATTTGCACACATTAATCAACTTGAAAATGATATATTTTAGGATTCTAAGATGTTAAGGAACTCAATTCAACAAAGAAAACTTAAGGAAACAATCTAACCATTGCAAAATCGAATAAAATCCCTTCCTCAGTCGTTTTCTGTCTATTGTTGGAAAAATACAATGTTGAATCAATTAAACAAATTTAACATCCTAAACCACTTTAAATCCTTCCTAGATCAATTCTCCATGTCTTTTTGACATGTTGAGTGAAGGAGGAGATCCAATTTAATCAAATTGAAAAGTTGGAAATTACCAGTTTGCAAAATAAAAACCTGCAGATAGTTTTTACAAAATTGACCTCTCAAAATTTATCAAAATATTAAATTTATGTTTTTTGTGCAAAGAGGGCATCAAGAGCTTTCCAAAAAGTCCTTGTTTTCCCAAAAATGAGCTTCCTACCTCAAGTTATGGCCCTTTGATGTTTTTGAGCATTGGCGGGAAAATTTGGGAAAAATTTACTTGGCGGACCCACAACCCAAAAATTTCCCGTTGATTGGCCTTAGAATTTTTTTTGAAAAAATTTGGTCTAGGAAAAATTTTAACTTTTCCTCCACTGGCCCGAAGCCCATCAGAGGCCGCCACATGTCCTCACGGGGCAGTGGCGGAGGCGCAACATTTTCTTTGCCCTTAGGATTTTTGGAATTTTTTTGAAAAATTGTCATTTTAACCCCTTCGGCCCACGACCAATCACAGGCTACCACGTGGCAGCTTTGTGTGCTTGCAGAGGGTGCAGACCCTTTGTTTTTGGCCTTTGAAAATTTGGAGAAAATTTCCCCGTGAACTCGCATCCCCACCCTCACCTTGGAGAGTTCCTTCCACGGGCGCGCGGACCCGCGTAACCTTTTTTCACTTTGTTCTCCCCTTCGGCGAGATTCGCCAACCTTCTCCATCACTCCCTCTCCTTTCTATCCCATGGCGAATGGTGGAGTACCACATGTCCTTGGCAGACCCACGGGCACGTGGAGGACAAGCTATTTTCTTTTCCCTTTTGGCAAAGTTCACAAAATCGCCTCGCCACTCCGCCCTTTCCTCACCCTCTCCTGCTTTGAATTTGGACCTGACACGTGTCCACTGGGGACCTGCGGAGGTGTAGGAGAAAGATTAAATTTGTGCCATGTGGGGAGAAAAATTGTTAAAGCCACCCCGTGACCTGCTAACCCACTAAATGGGTTTTCACCCCCACTTGACACGTGTCCCCTAGGGGAAAACTTGAACCCTAAACTCCGTTCGCTCATATATTGAGTTTCTGAAGGAGTTATGAGGAATTCTTTATATCATTGGAAAGGTGAGAGGATTTCCTTTCCAATGAGAATGATTTAGGGAAATTTCGGAAGTGTTAAGTATGAGAAAAATCAAGTTAAAACTCTGAACCCGCTAGAAAGTGGGTATGGGGGTAAATTACTCCTTGAACCTAACTGAGACTTCTAACCCTATAAGTTGAACCATGTGACCTTGCTAATTTTTAATAAATGTAAAGTATGTTTTAGTAATTTAGATTTTTTCTGGAACCTAATAAGGTCAACTGTTGTTTACAACTTGGTTGTAGACTCTTCTAATAAAAAAATTTATTCCATAATTTTCTAACCAACCCTAGGTTGTTTCTTGGGTCTCAAGTGGGGTTTTTTTAAATGGGCATAACAATTATGGTCACAAAACTTTATATTTATATGATTTTCTTATTCTAATTTCGTAATTAACCCTGAAAATTTTGACCACCAAAAAGATAGAAAGTTTAAACAATTAGAAAGGACCAAAAGGTGAGAGTAATGTGTAAAGAGGATCATGGCACCCCAGTCTTGACTGGGTGCCCCACTAAGAAATAGGAAGAAATAAAAATGATAATATGACAACAAAGTAATGTAAAAAGGCCAAAGACATGGGTTAGTTATTAATATTTTCACTCAAGAACCATATGAATCGTAGTATGAGACTGAGAGTAAATAATGATTCCAAGTGTGTGATTTAGCGACTATAGGGACATTTACCTGGAGTCGGACTAGACCCCAAATTTGAACCTCCACCAAGATTTCCTCCATGTGGTGGCTAACTTGAGCCTCCCAAGCCTCTCACTATGACCTGTGGTCCTATAGATGAACTTCCTTATGTCCCAGTTGTTGTACTAAATTGGTCCCCCACTGTCTATTATATAGCAACACCTATAACATTACTTTCAACGGTCTATAGGCCAACACTTTGTCCTGATGATGGGTATGTAAAAGTAACTCCAAAAGTACTCCCAAAAATAGGTTCTTATTATGTGGCCAAGTGTGTGTCCCTGATCTGTTGTAATTCCTGAGCTAAAACTGAAATATTCATACGTGTATCTCTAGCCCAACATGGAGATCCTGCTTACTCACCTTCACTATGATGATTTTGAACAAATAAATATTGATTTGGAACACCTTATAAAGGGCTAGGTAGACAGGTTGAGTTAGATCTATGCTCATGGTCCTCATTCTTTCCTTATACATGCTCTCATTAGAATTTGATGGGGTCTCTCTATTGCACTTCCCTAATGTTGGGAGGACATGATACTGTGGCCCCTTGTCTTCCACAAGGATCTCATCACTTTCACTAGTCATCATTCTTTTGGACCTTAGTGCCTCATTAGTTTCCCTCTATCATGCCTCGTTATACTTGAGCCATCTCTCCTCTCTCTATCTTTTATCCATTACGGTCACCGCCATTCTTCCCAAACTTTATGTACCCCTACGCATGGTGGGGGTTTATCTCACCATAGATAAGTTCTTCATTCCTAGTTCTACCACAAGTATCTTGATAGCTAAGGGTATTGTGCACAAATAAGATCCTCTCATCTCACATAAAAACCAAAACTCTGCTTCCTCTAGGAAAGAATAAGTTGAAATTGTGTACTCCAAGGTATAGCTGCAATACACCTTCCCACCAATGATTTACAACTTTAGTCCATGTCTCATTTGAGTCAGAAAGTGTTTGATATGCTTCTTGCATCTAAGCTCACTTTCTTGGCTAGACACCTCTATTCATTGCGTAAGCTTCCAACCAATGGTACAAATATATTGGGAATATGCTAAAAAAGTCTCATATAAACAATCACATAGATTGTCTTCTACCCACTTTTGTGCATTAAAATTAGGCCCAATGCTATATATTTATGCAAAAGCATCTTTGTATTCTTCTATCAAGCTTTGAATATTCTCTAAAGACAGTCGAAATTCCATCTGCATGCAAAATGTTGGTAGAAAAATTGAAAAGAGGTCATAGCAATGAAACCAAAAAATTAGTCTTTTTATACCCCAACTAAAGCTATGTGCACTGGCACTTCATCTAGACAAGTCTAGAAGCTCACCCAAATCAACCATAGCAGCTAGGTCCCTCCTTTGTTATGCTTATCAAGATGTTAACGTGCATGTTCATACTTATTACCAAAGCAATCATTTAAGAAGATATAACAAATAATTTCAGCAACACATATAATAAGGAAATAATCAACATAGGGAATGATTAACAAGATCTACACCCCCATTATTCCATGTCCAAATATAGTTAACTTAAAAATACAAACACAATTACCCATTTCTAACCATAATCAAGTAGATAACAGAGAATCTAATTACAATATACTTAGTAAATCCATGCGCTGGACCATGTGTGCTCGCCTACAGACTCAAAGCATACTTGTAACATGACCATAGACTACAAATCTCCATTCGCACCTTATCCAAACTTAGTAAGAGAATGAATACCCTAACCCAAGACTCGCTACCTATATATAATGTGGGGACTTTCCCTTCACCACCTTCATGCACCTTCTTAATAATATGTGTGCTTACAATAGCTTGAATGATTTCTACATTAGGTGCTGATAATAGACTAAGCTAAATATAAAAATTCTTTAATCCCTATTATTCGATTAATCTTGTAGACACTAAAATTGGGTCACACTACCCTTGGTCCCTCGTCAAATAATCACCTTGAACAAACTCACCTAACCATGACCCCTTATACCCCACACTAATATTAATTTAATTTAATTAACCCATGATCTCATGATATTTATTATTTAAATATCCCAATTAAGATAATTCTCACACCATCAACTCACCTATACACCTCACCCCAAATCTATTCTTAGTATGTTACCATAACTAACTAAGACCTACATAAACCCTAAAAATCAAAGCCTACGTTCCCTCTAACCACATTCCTTCCTGTTAGAAAAGAAGCTTCCATTCTAATCCGTAAAAAGAAATGAACAAGATCTAAGAAATCAAGCAGATCTGCCCATTTTAGAAAACCTAGGAAATCCCACCCTAACCGACGCCGGTCACCCTAAACCACCACCGGTCAACCTAGAACCATCGTCAATTACCTTTTATTCCCTTTGGTAACCTTATTTTAGAGGTTGGCACATTCAGAGAGCAAAGGGATGAGACCAAAGCTGCATGCAAGTAGAACCAATATTCACACATGCATCCGAACATCCACAGCCAACATTATAAGTGACCACAGATTCATTTACATTCACAGGAGCATCCTGGGAAGCACCATCACCACACAAAAATCCATCCATCTGATCAACTACCATTGCCATCTAGCCATCAAGCTCATATAACAGTAAGTATACCTCCACCAACTTGGTCTAATACACTATAATAGCTATTATTATCTTTGTTATCAGATTAAGCTATTGCATCTCCATTGCTTCATTCCTTATCAGTTTGTAACTGGGCCTTTTCCATTATTTACACCATTAGATTACCCATCCTCACCTGTTGTTCCTCCCTGACCACATTGGAGACCTATGTAATCCTCAAACCTACCCCATCACCTACATCAAATCCCAGATCAAGCCCTCTAATAATTTTCTTTTGAGTTTCCTTTTACATCGACCATACTGATGTCAATTACCCATAACTGTCACCGGTTTCACTTAAATGGACATCGGTCACACCAAACCGATGTTGGTGTCTATGTTTTACCCTTAGACCAAGAACACAGCCTAAATTCTCCACCCAATACCCAAAACTAGACCTTGACCAGTAACAGTACTCTGACAGAGACCTCACCCTTCAGATTCAATCATAGCTTAGCCTGTTGTGAATGAATTTTCTTATTGTAATCGAATGAGATACCTAAATCATTTTAACTACAGTAAGATTTCATTTATTGTTAACATCGAATTGTTTTAAACAGTGAATTGACAGCCTTCTAGGGAGCATCACACTTCTCGGAACTAGCATACGCTAGGCAGTCTATTGTCATATGCTATTTAATCTCTTTTTGTGGTCTTGATGTTCATTTCAGGTAGTTCCTCCTAGCCAAAATGAAGCTCTCACAATCAGCTGTGAATCCAGAAGTCATATGTGCACAATAACCATTAACCAACGTTAATAGGTATTCCTCCTATCCTTTTTTCCCTTATCTGTTTCATCACATTCTAAGAAATTCTCTAAGAATCAGGTGAAACATTTTGGCATGCCCAGTGGGACCCATTCAGGGTTCCTTGCATTTCTAGGTGAAAGGTTGTATGTTTGTTTCCTTTCTGAAAGGTTCTCACATTTAATTTCTCCTCTGAAATCTTCTCTTCTTTCTATTGTCTCAAAGCAATTGTGTTTTGGTGCTATAAAAAGAACTCTTCTTCTCTTTCATTTGTACTGCATTAGTGAAAGATCATACTCTCTCCTGTTCATATTTTTGTGTCATCAAATTCAATATTTTAATTTGGGCTTAAAATCAAATTCATTTAATTCTACTTTACTAAATTAGCTCACATTAAATGAGGGCAACCTATATGCTGGAAGTCATGCCCAGCTGATGGTTGACAAACGAATAATAGAAAAGCACTTTCTTTCTCTCTCTCTCTCTCTCTGAGTCTTACCAAACATCAAAAAATTGAAAAATACACACATTCTTAAACAACATCTTACCCGAAAGAAGTTGTAGGTGATCACACGATCACGACATAGTGGGCACCCAGCTCGTTACTTCTGTCGAGTTATTATCTCAGAGGACAGCCCGCCCCCGCCATAACATAACCTAAAGCCTCTTCTTGTAGATCTCCTTCTTCATAGGAAGTATTCCTCACCAAAAACTCTATTCTAAAGTTCACGAGCCATTCTTCTAAATAACATAAGCTGAACAAACATAAAGGAAAGAGAACTCTTAGGATCATATTTTTAGTGTTTCTTCTTGGCTTGTGTTTTGAGGTGAGAGGACACGTTCTTCATATTTTTATTTCTCCTTGCACGCTCTTCATCATATTTGGTGTATTCTGACTTCATCTAAGCATCCCTGGACCCCATTTTCATCATTCTCAGAATTTTGGGTTTGATTCCACATTTGATTTTGAATCACAACCACCTTTTCTTCATCTCTGTTTCAATTTCATAGTAACCGATGTCAGTCCAATGACCATTGTCAGTTGCCCTCTGAACGTCACTGGTTTTACCCAACCAATGTCAGTTTACTGTTCTTTTGGTTAACTTTCCCAAAAGGACATCTGTTTCATATTATTCATTGTTTGGAGTCTCTGTAACTCTCAGCATCTTCTTTGTCTTGATAAAATCCATCTGCAGCTTATCTACCTGGTAGACTAATAGCCTTTTGCCTTGTTTTGAAAAAAATGTTCTTTTTCCAAAGTGACTGACCGCAGTTACTTGTGACTGACATCGGTTTACCCTAACTGGCATCAGTTAGCTTGTTCAATTTTCCAACTGAAATTTTTACCTAATCAACCTACCACTACTTGTTTTTCCCCTTTTTTGTTGTGTTTCTATGTCATTTACAGAAAGTAGTCCTACCAAATCAGCACTTGTTCACATGGTGGTGACTCGTAGCCAAGCAAACGCCCTGATATTCCATGCTAGTTGTCAACCAATCCCACCTAGTCCTTCACCACCTTCCATTCTATCACCCATGGATCCTACCCAACCTATCACCATCGCCATAGGTGATGAGGAGTTCGCATGACTCCTTGATCAAAACCCTATCGCCTTATAGTTTTATCTTTCCCACTCGTCCACGTGAGATGCCTTGGGTCAGTTGATATACGACATGCCCGTATCTATCCCCTCGACTCTCATTCCTACTTTTACGTCAGTCCCTTCTAGCTCTCCGCTACCCGCACCTACCTTGCCCCTAGTCATTTTGTAGCTAGGCCCTATACCTGCTATAACCGCTGCATCTGTCACATATATTGCACCCGCAACATCCACTATACCTTCGTCAACCACCCAGAACATAACCTCATCTGCACCTATCATCTCACATATACCCATAGCAACATAACCACCCCCTGTGTCGATGACCCTTACCCCATTTCAAAACATTTTCCTTTCTATTCTGCATTCCTTAGCCCACATCACTACTAGGGTTACCTCAACCCTTCCACCTTCATATACGTATTGTTAGTAGCTTCCCATTTCATGCATCATTCATTCTGGGTACGTACCCCCTATCTCACTCCCTCATTCTCAACCTACCTATGTGGCATCACCATATAATGGAATGCCACCTCCTTCATATGTTCAACATCAACCCTCTTATGCTATAGGAGGTACCCATCCATCACCATGTACCAATGATCTCATTAAGTTAATGATGGACAAGATGCAAACACTAGAGGCATCGGTTTCCAGCTACCGCAACTCTCACCTATGATGAAATTTGTAATGAGCCCATACACCCATCCATTCCTATTCGTCCATATCCCGTACATTGGGAGATGCCTAAATTTAATCGCTTCAACAGAAAAGAGGACCCACAATAACATTTTTGGTCTTTCAAGCATGGGTGTTATCTGATCGCCCATGATGATGCTTTGCTTCTAAGGACCTTTCCCATGTCTTTGACTAGGCCTGCATTAGATTGTTATAGTGGGTTACCTAGACATTCTATCTACTCATTTAATTAGGTAGCCTAAGCCTTCTTGGATCACCTCTCCATTAATGTTGTTAAGAAGGTTACCATGACTGACCTCTACTCTACGTGTCAATATGACGATGAGTCTATTACAGATTTTGTCACTTGGTGGCGTAGCTTGATCAATAAAGTCACATTCCAATTACCACAAATCAAACTCATAGAAATCTTCACGTGGGCTTGTGCTACACATATTTCCCTAACCCTACAGGTGAAGACTTTCCAAACCTTTGATGAGGCATTCACCATGGCACAAAAGGTAGAGATTTGGGCCATCGAAGAAAAGAAAATCTAACTACATAATAAGAATACAACATTTAAGTCAAATGATACCTCTTCTTATTTGAAACCAAAAAATAATTATTCAAAAGCCAAGGGAACCGCTAACGCAGTGGTACTTAAGTCTGACCCAGCTCATCCATCAAATTAGGCTAAGCTCTCATCTAATATTTCTCCTGTCCAGACTTTTCAATTCAGACGAGAACTAGAAATACACCCCAATCAGGGAGCCTTATTCTTTTGTTTTAGAAAATCTCATTAAAGATGAGACCATCACCCTTCCTCCTATCAAAACCACATACTAGTTCTGATCCTTACTCTCCCCACACTTACATGTGGTACAAATAGCACAAATTTTACAACTATCATTAGGTAAAAGGACATAGCGATGGAAATTACATCACTTTCAAGAAAATTTTATAGGAAATGCTCAAGAACAGAACGTGTTAGTCTTGGATAATCCTAATGCACCTGCCAATCAAAACTTGCACATCTTCAAGAAACCATTTCCTAATCATTCCCCTTCTTCTGATCAAACTGGAGAGACCTCAACTAATGATAGCCATACCCACGAGGTCCATGCTATTTTCAGTGACACACCAGTTTCTTCCCAATCACCTTATATTCCTTCCATAGAGGAAATCCTAGCCCAAAGTCCACCTACACATGAACCCACTCACCCATTCCTCCACCCACAAGGGAACACCCTTCATCTTCTCTCTCACACGTGAAGGAGCCTTCTGCTAACATCGAGACCACTTCACCTTTGGCTTCTCTACCTAGAGATCCATCACCAACAGTACCTCTTTGACCCATGGGAGACACTTTTTCATATCCTTCACCCACAAAGGAGCACCCAACATCTCCTCCACCTATCAAAAATCCATTAGAAATGTCTTTACCTATAGGTGACCATTCTCCATTAGCTACCCAAGATCTTGTTGAATTTTGGCTCTCTTACCCAAGAAGACTGAAGCTAGAAATTTCCCTGTTTCTAAAACACATTTTATGGGAATCACCATTGGATCCACATCAACCTCACCTATAGCAATGTCATTCTCACGCTTAGCTGATCGCATAGATTATGTGGATAGATCCTTACTTTGGGGGTGTCTTGTACTTCCTGTCTCAAGACAAATGTAGATGTCACTCGGTGACACCTCCATTATCTATCCAAAAGTGTTTCGATCGACCGAATCAAACACAACCATAACTATCACAACTTCTCCCATGATACTACTCATGGCTCAACTCACACCTCTACTCATAACCCACCATGCATCCACATCCAAACCCACACCTACATCATCTTCCTTTCCTAAACCTATCACTACTTTAGGGTTCATCCCCATGGCTAGCCTTACTCGTCCACCCATAAAATTAGATCTATCTATGTCCTCTAAAACTAACACCAAATTTAACCCAACTCCTAAACAGAAGAACAAATCTCTTAGATCTCATACCCCAACCTTGCCAATCATATCCTCATCACCTTCACCTCTTTTTTCCATCCTAGGACCTCACCCCTCGAACCTGGCTAAGAAACACCCATCCACTGGTAAACCAAAAACACCACAAGCCCATTTCTCCCTTGCAGACCTCTAATATACCGAAGTGCCCGACACAACCTCCACCCACACCTGTAACCATTTTACCACCCATACCTCCAATACCATTGATAATTCTTCACTACTCATGAACACTTCCTTCCCTTTCCCTCACACCTCCTACACAACCTACACCATCTACCTCCACAACACCTCGGTTACCCCCATGGGTAACCCTCCCTCTTCCACCATCCACTTTTCCCTCTAAATCCCATGTGCACCCATATCACCTTTACCCAAGAAGGTGCAACCTATAGGAAAAATCCACTACCCCCCAATAAGGTAGTTAAACCAACCACACACTCTATTGTCAGTTCATCTACCATGCCCCTACCCAAGCATAGACATGACCAACACCTAATACCATAGCTCAGTGCACTCCTCATCTTGCAAAGACTCTTCCTATATAATCAGCTGCATCTTCACCCAAACCCACATTCACTTCCCATTGTGATCCACTAGAGGGATCCTATGCCAAAATATTAACTAATCTCCTCAAAACTTCTGTCATCACATTACCACCTCTTAGACCTTACGACCCACTCAAACCCAAACCAAAAGGGTTTGAAGAAACCAAAATTTGTGCCTACCATCGTGTGTTAGGACATGATGTAGAGGAACTGTAAGGCTTTGAAAGCTACTCTTGTCCAGTTGTGTCCTCCTGAAGAAAACTTTGACGATGATGACCTTCTTGATGAGGACCCCATTTCACCAGCACCAGTTTCCATAATTATTCCCTCATTTCCTACTCAAGTGACCAAGACCTCCACCCCCACAACTCTTAGAGCCACCCCTGAGATTCAAAATTAACATGGTTCGTATTAGAGAACTCACCAAACCTCCACCCAAATATCGGTGTGCCCAACTCATTTCACATGGTTCTTTCCCACCTCTTAGCTTCTGCCCTTCCTGTTGCTATACCTTTCATGGCTCACCTACTTTACCTACCTCCCTTCCTCAAATCAACATGATTCACATTGTTACCTGCTCTCAGAAGGATAAAGGCAAGGAAAACGCAACTGACCCACTAACCAACCCCATACCCAACATACCGTCTGCACCTGCACCTAAAGTCACTATCCGCAGCCCCACATATCCTATTTCTAATGGAGTTACACATCGCACGATGCTCAAACAATAACACCAATCCTCCCTCAAAATGTCCCTATATGACCTCATCCAAACCTCTGAATCCCATCGTCAAGCTCTTATGGAGGTTCTTTAGTATATTGAGGTCTTACCCAATGAGCCTACACCCATAGCCTCCATTATTACACCTCATCATGTAGCCTCTCTTACCAAATTACCACCTTCTTCTACACCTTCTACCTACTCACCAAGTAGCCACCCTCAGCTTCTCAGATGAAGAGATCACACCACACCAAACTGATGACCCAGATCCAGCCCTTTTCATATCTGTCCATATTGGTAATATACGTGTACGATGTGTTATGATCGATGGGGGTGCTAGCACTAACATCATATCCTCCCATGCATTCGACCAAATATTCATACCCGACAATTACATGCATAAACATCCCGTCATGTTGCGTTCATTTAATGATGCTATCACCTCTACACTTGGCACCATCATCCTCCATGTTCGTGTGGCCCCCCGTACTATTCTAAAGTTATTTTACATCTTGGAGGGGGAATTTCAATATAACTTGTTGCTTGGTAGACCCTAGATTCGTTTTATGGGTTGTGTTCCTTCCGCTTTGCATCGTTATGTGAAGTTTGAGCATGAAGGGCACACCTATACCATTCTAGCTGACCCATCACCTTTTAAAACCTGTAACATGATTTACCGACCCAATGACATGCTTGTACCCATTAAGGCATCTTCATCCATGAACACTTCCTCTTCACCCACACCTCCACTCACCAGTGTCGCCACTTCCTCAACCGCACCTAAATCCTTCATTCATACCACTGCCACAACCTCCACTGCCAACCTGTCCACCTCCTAATCATCTCGTTCCACCTCTGATTCAATCTCTAACACATTTTCTATCCCAGATACCTACATATTGACCAATGATACCTTGGAAGGTGTTTTTCAATGCCTCACTATGGGGGAGTATCACCTATACAATGTCAACACATTCCTTACTCCACAAGAGTACGAAAGCCTTCACCAACAACCTCATTACGATCACCACATAGGATAACATCTCATTTATGGTCCTCCCCACCTTCGCACCAATCTCACATATGGGGGACTTGATGCTTCCAATTATACACCTAAACCACCATCACAAACCCACCCATTTTCTGCTGACCTCCAGTCACTTACCAATCGCCGTTTCACCCACACCTTCCTGCACCGCTGTGTGTGGAAAGGTTTTGGTATTGGCTTTTAAAAATAAGTTCGTCACACTATTATTCCATGTACTACCCGTAAACATAACAACCATAGTGGTATTGGCTTTACTGAACTACCTACCAAGAAGGCTTGCATTGAACTCATTGAGGATATCGACCCTTCTCCACCTTCTTCACCACCTTCACCAACAGAGTTGATGGATCCAAAATCTATTCCTCCTAATGTTTTTTTTTCATAAACACAATTTCCTTAGGGCCTATGACTTATACAATGTGATGGTGAGGCTCCCTCTTCTCTTCCCTTCCTGTATCCTAAAATGATCAATGATGATATACCTTCTATTAATGTCGTTCAATGTCAGGATGATGAATCTATACTCACCTACCTTGGTATAGAAGACTCATATATTCATCAGTTGTTACCATCTGAGACAAAAACCATGTTGAATGAATCAACTATCAAGATCAACATCCATACTCAAGATGACCCACACATTCTAGAGATCGACCAATCTTTAGTTGCTGCAGAACAGGAAGCCATCACTTCGTTTCTTAAAAATCATAACCATGCTTTTGCTTGGTCTTACATTGACATGCTCGGTATTGACCCCACCATAGTGGTCCACAATATTGTAACCGTTCCCAATGCCAAACATATAAAACAAAAGCTAAGGAAAATGCACCCTCACATTGCTCTTTAAATGGTCAAGGAAGAACTTCCAGCACCTTCTTTTTGTTTACCTTCATATTACCCATTGACTTAGCCCCGAAAGATTTCTAACCATTGACCTATACATCTCTGCTACTTACACTGGGGACTTTGCATGCATATATTTCTATGACCTCAACATAGGGAGCCCAAAATACAACTTTCCTCTTCCTGGATTGACCAAACCTGTTACCTTACATGCTGGACAAAATTCTATCCTCATGGATTTTCTCAGGTTATAAACAAATCTTGCTTGGCCCAAAAGATCCACAAAACCACATTCAACACCCATTTAGGGGACCTTCTACTATCAGTCATGCCTTTTGTCCTTAAAAATCAATGAGGTGCCACATATTAGTGGGATATGAATTACATCTTCCATGACATCATGCACCGTATATTGGAAGATTACGTAGACAATATCCTTGTTAAATCTAAACAACTCCGAACACCTCGCCTTCCTAAAAACCATCTTTGATTTCCTCATTAAGTATTGTGTTCGCCTTTAGCCCAATGAAGTGTGTCTTTGCAGGTCTCTCAGGAAAGATCTTGGGATTTATCCTCATTACATGGTATAGATGGTGACCAAACTAAAGTCAAGGTCATTCTAAAAATTCCTTCACCCACTAATTGTGGAAAATCCTTGGCCTACAAGGTAAGTTGTAATCTAGGGCTCATGCCATTTCATTTCACAACTTTCTGATGATGTCATCCATTTCATCATCCAAGTCAAAAAGGATGTCTCCTTTAAATGGGATGATGACTTCCACAAAGCTTTTGAGACCTTGGAACAATATCTTCTACCACCTTCCGTACTCATCCCACCTAAAGATGACAAACCCATCTACCTATACATTCTACTAACAAACTCCTTAGGGATACCATGACCTACTTGGCTTCTCAGATACCCGCTTCGCCCACTGACTCTAAAATATTTGTCACCATACAAAGACTCCAATCACCCTCTTATTTACCCCATGAAGTTTACTCTATCGGAACCGCCACTCCTGACCTAAGTGACCTTTGGTATAAACAATAATCAGACTATCTTTCCCTCTCCATCTTTCCTCCTGACCTCACTCTTAATGAACAACGCACCTTTCTTAAAAGGGTCTCTCATTACATCATCATGGGTGGCCTCCTCTATAAGTACGAATTTGATGGTATTCTCTTACAGTTCCTGACAAGTTCTAAAATTCCCTATACCATTAAGGAAGTTCATGATGGCATATGTGGAGGTCACTTCAGTGGTCTCGTGGTTGCTAAACGTATTCTTCACCTAGGCTATTACTGGACAAACCTTAACCATGATTGTTGTGACTACGTTAAGCATTGTGTAAAATGCCAACAACATGCCAATCTTCATCATACACCCAGTCATGCCTTACAGGTCACCCATGACCTTTGGCCCTTCTCTCAATGGGGTTTGGATCTTGTCATGAGAAATCAATCCCCATTCTTCCTAGCGACATCAATGGATCATCACCGCTACCGAATATTACACCAAATAGGTTGAAGCCATACCTCTCATCTCCATGAAATCTGAGAAAATATGTGAGTTCATCAATCATCACATTATTTTTCACTTTGGTTTCCCACATCGCCTCATCACTGATAACAGAAAACAATTCAAAAATAAAACCTTGTGAAAAATTTGTGATGTCTTTGGTATTCAACTAAGTTTCTCGTCACCATATTACCCACAAACCAATGGCCAAGCCGAATCCACTAATAAAACCCTAAACAAAATTCTCATGAAAGTGGTTAACGATACTGGGAAGGACTGGCATACGCACATTCCTTTCACCCTGTGGGCATACCATACTAGTATTCACACTTCCACTGCTGCCACACCTTTTTCTCTGGTCTACGGTACAGAGGTTGTTCTACCTCTCGAATTCCAGATTCCATCACTTCATATTTCTCTCCATGACATGCTCAATGATGATGACTTTCACCAGTACTAGTTTACACAACTTGAGTTATTAGACGAATGTCATCTTAATGCTCTTGACCATCTTCAAGCTTACCAAAAACGTATCAAACGTGCCTATGACAAACGTGTCCATGAACGAACCTTCCAAGTTGGTGATCTCGTCCTGAAGGAAAATCAACATGTGACCAAAGAAGAAAAAAGTAAATGGGGAAAATTTTCTCCTAATTGGCTTGGACCATACATCGTGACTCATGCTTATGGATCAGTGCTTATCATTTATCTTGACTAGATAGTAAACCCAAACCAAAGCCCCTTAATGCCTTGCATCTTTGACCATTCTACTATTGAATTTTAGTCCTACCTCACCTTTTTCCTCTTTTCATGCTCATCCCTTGAGCGTTATTCACTTCCCTCCTTTCACTACGCCATCCCCAATGATTAAACAAGAATCATGTGCGTACCCATCACTCTTTTACCCTCTCTTAAATATGTGTACCACGGCTCTGCACATGGCATGATTCTCATGGATACTTTTCATCTACTTTCAGATGAGATCCCATGGTTGTTTCACCTTGCTTTCTAAACAAGAATCCTATTCTTCACCTTAGTCTTGTCCATGACTTAAAATCCCTCACATGGGATCTAACTCCTTGAGTCAAAATTCCAATAAAAATATGACTCCCTCAAAAGGAAATCTTTCTCTCTACATCTCTGCTATAAATAGACTTCTCCCTTAAAGGACAGTATGTAAAGCCTGATTGAAAAAAACAAAAAATAAAAAGAGAATCTGAAGCTTCCCACATCGATCAGCTTCGCGAAGACCTCAAGGAGATAATTTCCTCATCCCATATAGACTTCCTGCATTGATCAGTCTATCTCAAATACAAGTTAAATAGAAAAACATTTTCTTCATGGACTTTCTCATTGTGATCTAGGATCTCTTACCAAAAAGGCATGCTACCTCATACCATATAAACTAACCAATTTTCACCTTCTCACCATTTACACCTTCATTTCCTACCGCCTCAAGGGACCTACTGAAACTATGACATTTGGTGATCATGTGACTATTCTTCACCTTTAGGATAATCAATCATGTAATTCTTTAGGGTCTTATGTTCACCAACCTATCTAAGGTATGGTCCAACCGTTATGATCCTCACCAATCAGGTGGCTCTTTTGCCTCCTCTTATCTTTCACCTTCTTTATTACGTATTGATATTCTTATACAGGACTAGACCTCGATGCTTATCTCTGGGGAAATTTTCTTCTTTCACCACAATCAACTTAAAATCAGCCATACCTATTTTCCCAAAATTCAACCATACCTAAAATACCTCGACTCAATCAAGCCTATAACATACCAACCCATTCTCATACCTCCTTACATTTTCCCTAGTTTATGGGAGAAGTACATCGGCATGAGGTCCCTTTTCACCGGGACTATATAGGCAGCACTCAGAGGGAATGGGGCCCTTGGAAGTTAGCTCGACCACTCTCTACCCTAACCAATTATCCTTTTCCCACTTCCTAATCACATTCTACTATAGCTAGTTTCCTTTTTATATCAATAATTGGAAATTAAACCAAACCAACAGAAATTGCTTCACATATTTATCATCATCATTCATACATTCATTATGTCTACCATTTCTTTACCATTATCATGTAGTTTACTACAAAACATCTCAACGGGACCCATATCATCATTAATTGCACAAATTAATGAATTACAAACTCAACCAATCTCAACTCCATTATACCTAAACCAACCCTAAACTTCTTTATACCTAGGTCAACTTGACTCAATCCATGCCTAAACCACAAACCTGACTCAATCCATACCTCTGACCTAACTCAATCCATGCCTAAACCTGACTCCATCCATGCCTAAACCAACAACCTGACTCAATCCATGCCTATGACCTGACTCTATCATGCCTACACTACTTATTTTTCATCACATATACAAATCAAAATAGCAAGTTAAACAAAACCATATACATATCATGCCATAATTACCATAATCTCTATAAATCAATCATCTAAACATGTGTATCCATATACATGACTCTCAAATATCTTTGGCACGTAGGCCGGTGTATATAATAAAATCTCAAAACCTCTCATGTACGTCCTCACTATCTTTAGCACGTAAGCTGGTATATATGTCAGAAATATGATATCAAAAATAAAATAATCATGAATGGAGCCCAATCATCTCCCCATATGATGTCCAAACCTATCTCATCTATCTCATCCCCCGCTCCTCTAGCCTAACATCCGGTTTACGTCCCTCCGCCTCGCCCTAGTCTGGCCCTTGATGGTCCTACCTCTGGAGCTAGTATCCATGCACTAGTGGCCTCACCCTGAACCGACCCCTAGGCTCGCTGGCCCCCTATACTCTCCACACTATGTGTGTGAGATCTGCTCCTCTCACTCAAGGCCTACTGTGTCTCTATACTTGGCATATGATAAGACATATATCCCCGCTGCCATCAAATGATCATGGTAGTATCTCACCTCACCCATGGCATCTCTTAATCTAGTAACAGGTATTATCTACGATGGTGCCATCAACCTCTGACCCTACCCCACTCCTACCTGAATAATGGGACCTTGTCCCTTCCCCTATGGTGGTGTCATCAGTCCCAGAGCCTACACCTATACCTAGGCCTGAAGGGCTGCTATGTGTGCATGTGCAGTGGCCAACTGGCCCTGCAAACCTATTAAATGTCCCTGGGTTGTGGCTAACTGGCCCTATAAACATGTCAACTACACTTGTAGGGTGGCTACCTACACCCCATCTCCATCTCCACCCTCTCCCTCTACCTTCGGTGTGGGTGTTGGTCCCTGTACTCCCTGTGCCTAAAAAGTGGCCACCTGTGACTACAGGGTTGCAACCTGTGCCTCGACCCCTGTCAGATGTCCCTGTACTATGCCAAACTGGTTCACCAGGGTAGCCACCTACCCATGTAGGGCATCTCTATGCACTGTGATAGTAGCCAAATCTAGCTGCCCTGGCCTCAGCAGTACTGCTCATAGCTGTGCAGCCCACCACTGCCTGTACCTGTTTGTCACCCTGACGTCATCTATCTATCGGTCAACGGCTACTCCTCCTTCTCGGTTAGAACTGTAGGTCATGGTGGAGACATAGACCTCTCCACATCATCTCCCCTATACTGAGGGAAGGGTGGGGGTATATCCTGTGGCAATCCAAACTACCATCTTACCCAGTCTACAGGTATCATCTCATGCTCCCCGGCCCACCGCCCCTCTATCCACCTGTAAATATGTAGTCCATCTAGCTCCACCACCATATATCTGTATGAAGGATTCCCTACATATGGCCTCTAAATAATGTCCACACTGGATAACCCCTCTAGTAATCACCTGTAATAGGCTACATCATGTGTCACTCTACCCTCTTGGCGATCTCCCATAACTGACACCCATTGCCTGTAGCCCACTCAAACAAAACCTAGCTCAAATGCATCGGCCCTAGGCATACCAATTGGGCACACACACACAATGTGCTCATAGGCCCAACAATGTAATAAGAATGTGTAGCACAAGCTAAATCTCCAGTAGTCGCCCATAAGCCCATAGCTCCCTGTATAGCTATACCAAGAACAGCTGGCCCCCATGCAAACCAAGTCCTACTCTCCACCATGTCATGTAGGACCCCCATCAGTGACCACAGGAATCTCCCACCCTCTACATATGGCAGTGTAAAATAGCAAACTACCTCCATCAAAAGCACTACCAGCCTCATCTCCTCGAGGTAGGCTCTGTACATCACATTGTAGCTTATGTTGTTACTATGGAATCCTAACAATGCAGCCCCTCTCCAAACACTAGTAACAGTAACTCCTTGGATGCCTTTGAGGAGATCAAATAAATCTGTGTACCTATTATAGGTAGTCACAGGATCCTGTAAACATCCTCTAGGGTGATCGTGATCTCACCCATTGGGAAATGGAATGTATTGGTTTCTGAATCCCATCTATCGATGAGGGCAACCATCAAACTCACCTCCCAGACTACATACCAGTAGCGTCTGACACCAATTAGACCCACATCTACAACATGGATCCACTCCTCGTGTGTCATCTCCCCCTGTATCTCCATGAGTAAGGGAAGTACCCTATCCCTCATCCGTAGCTGGTCCCTAGCTTGCATACAACCAATCATATCAATCAAACTTGACCATACCTACATGCCACCTTGCCACCCCCATTATACCACTTACCCTAACTAACTCAGCCTTTCACCTATTTCTATGCCCTAAATCAACACCACCTATCTACCCATGCCTCAGACCCTCACCTATTTTCATTTTACCTATCTACCCATGCCTCAGACCCTTACCTATTTCTATTTTCCCCTCTCATTGATTTTCCTTATTCACCCACCTACCCATACCCATAACTTTTCCCCCCTACCTAATTCTCCCTACCCCTAGCCTATATGTCCGTAACCCATCCATTTTACTCCTTGAGGGCTTGCCTCTTTAGCCTATTGACCGGCATCGGTCGGCCTTGACTAACCACGGTCCAATGATAACTGGCATTGATCATCATATCTGTGACCGATACCAGTCCTTACCCACCGAAACTGACTAAGAGCGAACCAACGTTGGTCACTGTCATGGTGAACAAACCTCCGATGCCCTGCCCCTTTTTCTCCCACACTCCTCCTTTCTACCCATTTCCCCACCAATACCTACCCAATACCTATTCCCACCCCTCACTTACCTAAACCTACCCTCCCTTGTTCCCCTTTTCTCATTACATTCCCCACATTTAAATTTTAAATATTTTCCCCCCAAAAAAACCCTATTTTCCCTCCTACCCATTTCCCTCCTCCACCTACTCATAACAAACAAACAATAGGAATGATATCTTACCTCATCACGCTGCCATCTATGCGGTGGCACCTTAGGCCACTGCATAGGTCCACCCAATCCCTCTCCTACCTCTGCCATCACCGATCCTTCACTGGCTCAATCCAAATCAATCAATCACCCAATCCAATCACCGTGCTCGTAGACCCACCTATCAACCAACAATCACTCACTCTGTGGCTTGCCAACTCAGCTCTCCATGTCATTTAGTCACTTTCCACCTCTTTATCTCTCTCTTTTCATTTTATCCAATTTGGTAAATGACAAATGATTTTCAAAATGTGGTACTTTTTATTTTTATAGCCTACCCGACTTGACCGGTGACGGTTTTACCTTGACCAACATCAGTCCTATGCCCTAGCCTACCATGGTTGGTTCATGACAACCAACATCGGTTCCTTATGACCATTGTCAGTTATCCTACTCAGTCTTATTACTACCCACTACCCCTAATTTGCTAGCCTGAATCCTTTTTACCTCACCCACACTTGACTTGGACACTTCACTTTACCCTCTTGACCTCATCATTTACCACCTAACCCCTTCATCATTTGGGGACTCTTTATTTTACCCATACCTTAGCCCTACCCATGCTGTGACCTAGCTACTTGGACCTAGAACATTACTAGTGACCTGTGACCTCATGTGCTCGCTATACCTTGCAACACTGTTACCACATGTTGTTTGACCTAATGACCTTACCTTGCCTTTTACCATGACCGTTTATCCTGACCCAACCTTTGGTGTACTAGAACATACCTAAATGTTCCTGCACCTGACCTGCGATCGTGTTTCCTGACCATATCCTATACCTTCGATACCGGAATCACCTCAACCTTCTTTGGATAAACCTATCGACCTTAGACAATGTAGATTTTGCATGCTCTTCAACCTGGTACCATGCTACAATTTATACGTGTGTGTGTGTTTGACTGTTACTACCTTTGACCCTGACCCATTACTTGGATTCACCAATTGGACCTTTACCCCTTTACCCCCATTGCCCACCTTCCTCTTCATCACATTCACCTTTTATCAAACCACTCACTAATTCTACCTTCTACCTCATCAGTTCCTGGTTTGAGGGGGATCACCTTCACCCACACATGGGGCAACCACATCTTATTTTTTTCAGTGTCACTTACCAATACAAGCTATGCAACAAAAAGGGGGAAAATGTAGACACCAAAATTGGGTCACACTCCCCTTGGTCCCTCATCAAATAATCACCTTGAACACACTCACCTAACCATGGCCCCTTACACCCCACTCTAATATTAGTTTAATTAAATTGATTAAATTAATCCATGATCCTCACAATATTTATTATTTAATTATCCTAATTAAGATCATTCTGCACACCACCCACCTCACCTATACACCTCACCTAGCCACCTCACCCCAAATCTATTATTAGTATATCGACATAACTAACTAAGACCTACCTAAACCCTAAAAATCAAAGCCTACATTCCCTCTAACCACATTCTTTCGCCTGTTAGAAAGGAATTTTCCATTCTAAATCCGCAAAAAGAAATGAACAAGATATAAGAAATCAAGCAGATCTGCCCATTTTAGAAAACCTAAGAAATCCTGCCCTAATCGATGACGGTCGCCCTAAATCACTACCGGTCAACCTGGAACCATCATTGGTTACCTTTTATTACCTTTAGTAACCTTATTTCAGAGGTTGGCACATTCCAAGAGCAAAGGGATGAGACCAGAGCTACATGCAAGTAGAACCAACATTCAAACATGCATCCGAACCTCCACAACAAACATCAGAAGCGACCACAGATCCATTTGCATTCACAGGAGCATCTTGAGAAGTGCCATCACCACACCAAACTCCATCCATTTGATCAATTACCATTGCCATCTAGCCATCAAGCTCATATAATAGTAAGTATACCTCTACCAACTTGGTCTACTACACTATAATATCTTTTATTATCTCTGTTATTAGACTAAGCTATTGCATCTCCATTGCTTCTTTCCTTATTAGTTTGTAACCGGGCCTTTTCCATTATTTACACCATTAGATTAACCATCCTTGCCTGATGTTCCTCCCTGACCACATTGGAGACCTCTGCAACCCTCAAACCTACCCCATTACCTACATCGAATCCCAGATCAAGCTCTCCAATCATTTTCTTTTGAGTTTCCTTTTACCTCAACCATACCAATGTTGGTTACCCATAACCAGTTTCACTTAAATTGACATCGGTCATACCAAACCGACGTCGATGTCTGTGTTTTAACCTTGTTGGTGTGTATTATTTTCCACATCATTAGGTGAGTCATCTCACTTAGGTGAGATCATAGGTCCACGTGTCATTTTAGGGGTCATTATGAGATTCTCAGTGCGTCAGTGCGTTAGTGCATCATATGCATCAGTCTGAGTTACACTTCTATTCTGGGAATGTAGCTCCCACTCTCTACTTGAGTTGTCATGATTACAATACTGGGGGTTACTCAACACCTCCTATATGTACACCCCATTTGATCTATGAGATAGAGGAGAATTTTATGGCTTAACCAGGTTCTGCCCGTGTTTCAAATCTTTGCATGCACATTTGGTTGATGCTCACTTCTCCTGAGATCTCTTCATGTTATTGTTCACACATCCGTTGATGTGCACGTCGTCCCTCATGATCCTCACTTACGAGTTTTAAACCCTCTTTCATGGTATCAGAGAGGATCTTGTGGATCCATGCACTCCTCGGCATTTTTCGTGTGTTTTTTGGCCTCTAGCGTGATCTTCAGATTCTCGTGTGTGTGTCATAATGGTTATTCCGATCGTGCTCTACTTGTATTTTTTTTAAGGGATTCATGTGCTTGGTTTATTAGCTTGAGGTTGCTTGTGCATGGATGTTTTCGATTCGTTTCCTTCTTTGTAGTGGTGATCTCACCCATTTCTAGTTTGACGGTTGGGGTTTTGGTTTTGCTTGGGCCTTGCTTGGACTGCTTTGCCTTGTGGTGGCTCTTGAACCATTTGTTACTTTGGTTGGGGTCTTCATTGCATTGTATTACTGCATCGGGTTACTTGTGGTCTGTATGGTGGAGCTGGTTGTGTTTCTATCTACCATTGGTTTGCTCAGGTTTAGATGTTGCATCCTCCATCTGCAACTTCACCGGAACATCCTTTCTTGTTTTCCAGCTAGCTATCCCTACTTGGCTTGGGTTTTGCATCCTTGTGGATGTTTTACACTGAGTTTTCATGCTTTGCATTGTTCCCTTCCTAATTTTCATTGACCCTCAGTTTTACATCGTTCACAAGAACTGGTTAGAAATACCCATGGGCATGAGCAACATAGTCAATCATAGGTAATAGATCAAGGTGGTTACTACGGGACAAAGCCAAAGCTCATAGTTTGAATGCAAAGGGAGTAGCAGGGGTGTGATCTCTTCACTGCATCATTTCTCTGACTACGTTGGGCTTCCCACTGACACCTCAGCGATTATTATAGGCTCATACTGGATGTGTGGCCTCTCTGCTCCGTGATTGTTCCTTGACAGCTCAGGATTCCCTCGGTTAGCTTACTCCCCTCTGCTTCACCTGGTTCATGACTTGCCTAGCTTGGTTCGTGAGCTCATTGTTATAGCTACTCTCGCTTGCATGTGCTATGCATTAGATTTCCCGTATCCATTGGACTTTGCATCACCAACCATTTTGTACCTATTGCTACGACCTAACTCTGTGTTCTTGTCTGACTGACAGCTCATCGACGCTTATCTCGTTGTGTCTCTCAACCCCTCGATGCATTGGGATAGCTAGGCATTCTGGAACTTCAACACCACTCCATTAGCTCGTCCCTTGACTCAGTGGCCTTTAAACAAGCTCCACGCAATAACTTGGTGGTCTAACCTAGCTCGGAGTTCCTTCAATTAGCTTGGTGCACTACTACCAACTCGCCAACGAGGTCCATTTTGAACTGCTCAACACATGGTTTGAGAACGTGGGCCCTCACATCCCTTTTAGAATTATTTGCAGGTTAAAACAATCCCCCCTTTTAATGTTTTGAGGAAAAAAATTTCATTATTGGCATTGTAATATTCTTAGGGCCTTTATTTGCTTGTTATTATGTCCTTCATTTGCATGTCGAAGACGGAGGGCGAGGTTCGGGGTTGGTAGGAGGTTAATTCCCCCCTCGCAAACTAAAAAAACTATGCCTAAAATTTGATGCCGTTTCCAACGAGTACCCACATGACACCCTTTGCACCCATTTTGGGCATTTTTTTAATCAGTTTGCGTGTTTATTGGCTTTTTCCATCAATTGTGGGAATCGTAATAATGCCATAACTTTTGACTCGCTGCTCGTTTTTTAGCGCTTCCTTGGTCAAAGTTGCATGATTTCTCACACTTTACATGATAGCATTGTCAGTTTTGTAAATGCACTACTTTATAAAGTGCCACATTCTGGGGGGTTGACTAATACTCTTGGGTTTTCACACGTAGACGCATTATCGGTCGAGTCCGACGTCTTACTTTTGTGCAGCTTGCACTTTTGATTCCATATCATGGAGAGTGCTCTTTCCAGACTTGAGCATCATAGGATCACCTTACAGCCTCCGCCACTTCTCACCAGGAGAGGGAACTATTTAGCTTGGTGTGCTTCCATGGAACGTTACTTTGCCCACGAGGGTATTTTACCCTTCTTGCTTGGGATAGTTCCTGCACCCACTGATCATCGTCATCTAGAGGAATTTCTTGACAATTGTGAGCATGTCTTTGGTCACATGATGATACATGCCTCTCGATCTCTCTAGTTTCACGTGGCAGACTTAGATCCTCCTTACCGTGTCTGGAGCATTCTTCAGTCCCTGTATGGAGACCCTTCACATACTGCTGCCATTGTTGTTGCTGCTGATTCAGTTATCTCCTCTATTTCTTCGTGTGATGACAGTTCCATTGACATAGGCTTGCTTGGTTCTACTTTTGATGATGAGGATTATGCATCTAGTTGTGATGTCGAGAGTACTACAGAGAACTTCTCTCCTCTTTCTCTCACTATTCTAGAGAGTGTTGACACTTCCCACATCTCATCAGATATCGAGAAGTATCTTATTCAGTCTTATATAGTCATCACACCTGCCTCTTTTCCACCTTCAGTGTGCGAGGCCCCTTCCACTCCTCTACCTTCATTGCATGACTTATACCTGTCAGACATCGCTCTTCTGTTTGTTGAGCCCCCTCATTGGGATGAGTATCTGCCTAACCTTAGTCGTCTTTTCGCAGAGTCTACTTGTGATGCACTACAGGTCCCTCATCCATCTACAGGGGTTCAGAGGAGTTCATCATCTCCATTGTTGGGAGTGCCCCTTCTAGGACTCTTACCACTTCCACTTTTCCGGAGACCTTCATTGATCCACCCTTGCTTGTGGATCCATTTTTTGTTGTGGGAAATGTTTTGCTACCTTCACATCACATGGACATCCTTTATACAGGTGTTCACTCTTCACACTCTAACATTTCTGCACAAGTGGCATTACCTTCGGTTCCTTGGTGCTCATTTGCTAGACCTATGTCACACTTTCGTGGACTAGACTCAGAGTTCTTCGTGCTACTGCCTTCAGTTTCCTTTGCGGAGTTGGCAGAATTTCAGCACGTCATTTTTGTCCTTCTTAAGGGTAGGAACACAGTTCAGTGTGGGTGGCTCTTTTTCAGTCCAGAGGCAGAGGATATCGTCATAGAAATTCTTTTAGGATACCTCCTAGAGCTACAGAGTTCAGATCCGTCCATGGTATCGTCTGCATCCTCTCATCTCCCTCTTCTTCTCTCTTCTTCTTCCTTCTGAGAGATTTTATCTTTGTACATGGGTACCTTTTCAGGATTTTCTAGAGCTGGGACCCATATTTGGCATCTTTCTTATATTAGAGAGTGTTTTGTTCTCTTTTGGTGGATGCTTTTCCCACTGGGTTTTCCTTCACTGCTTGGGACCTTTTTCTTGTACATGAGTACCTCATCATGCTTTGTGCTGGGACCCATTTCTTGTTTCTGACTTGCCGCCTCATCCTAAGTTACGATGAAGGGGGGGTGCTGGTGTGTATTATTTTCCACATCATTAGGTGAGTCATCTGACTTAGGTGAAATCATAGGTCCACGTGTCATTTTAGGGGTCATTATGAGATTCTCAGTGCATCAGTGTGTCATATGCGTCATTGGGAGTTACAATTCTATTCTAAGAATGTAACTCCCCCTCTCTACTCGAGTTGTCATGATTACAGCACTAGGGGTTAATCAACACCTCCTATATGTACACCCCATTTGATCTATGAGATAGAAAAGAGTTTATGGCTTAACCAGGTTCTACCCATGTTTCAAATCTTTGCATGCACATTCGGTTGATGCTTGCTCCTCCTGAGATCTCTTCACGCTTCCGTTCACATGTCCGTTGATGTGCACATCGTCCCTCATGATCCTCGCTTGCGGGTTTTAAACCCTTTTTTAAACCTTAGACTAAGAACATAGCCTAAATTCTCCACCCAATACCCAAAATAACCCAAAACTAGACCCTGACTAGTACAAGTACTCTGACAGAGACCTCGCCTTTCAGATTCAATCATAGCTTAGCCTGTTGTGAACGAATTTACTTATTGTAATCGAATGAGATACCTAAATCATTTTAACCACAGTAAGATTTCATTTATTGTTAACATTGAATTATTTTAAACAGTGGATTGACAGCCTTCTAGGGAGTATCACACTTCCTAGAACTAACATACGCTAGGCAGTCCACTGTCATATGCTATTTAATGTATTTTTTTGGTCTTGTTGTTCATTTTAGGTAGTTCCTCCTAGCCAAAAGGAAGCTCTCACGATTAGCTATGGATCAAGAAGTCATACGCACGCAATAATGTTCAACCAAATTTAACAGGTATTCCTCCTACCCCTTTTTCCCATATTTATTTCATCACATTCCAAGAAATACTCTAAGAATCAGGTGAAACAAATCCATGTGTGTGATTTATCTTGTTCTGCATGTGATTTCTTTTCCTTTTCTTGGTTGCTAAGTCTTCATGCTTTTGTCTATTTCTAGCCAAGGCTCCAAAAATGACTAAGTCATAGTCTTTTGCTTACATGTACATAACCCTGTACGCTGGATTGTCCTCCCCTAGTGCATCCATTTTGCACAGTGCTCTTTTCTTCACATTCCTATATCCGCGTGTTCCCTTGTGGAGTATACCATACATGTTTTTCCTCCACACACATCCTTCTACACATATTATGTTTGGTACTTAGTCAATTCTCATGACTAACATTGGACAATGTAAAGTATTGAATATAAGTTTTTGGAGAATATATATGGGCTAGGGCTACTAAAAGGGATAAACATCTCACATATTTTCAACATTTAATATATATGTACCAATATTTAAGTGGAAGATGAGTGGAGAAGATATTCAAAAATATGTATACTACAAATGCCAATGACTACAGTAGAAATGTGCATAAGTGGAATGAATTTTGGAAGAGTTCATGGTAAAAATAACGTACATAGAAAGGAACACAAGGAGTATCTGGTCATGCAATTGATGATTTGTCTTAACATACAAAAACTTAAATATCAAAATAATTGGTCATTTTATTTGAAACCTATAAAATACTACTTGATCAGGTGTTCAATTTAAATAGTACCTGAAGTGTATGATGGTGGCATGATGTTGGAGGCATTTAGGTTCATGTGCAATCCTACGTTAATAAAAACACATTTTCTTGCAAATAATTTTGGGATGATACCAATGTGAAATACCTTTCGATAATATCATGCCACTAATGAGAAAAACTTACAATGAACCTTTTCCTTAGCCAAATTTTGGAAATTTGTGTAATAATATGAAATTTGCACAACATTGTGGAATTTTTTACAATTCTATGGAATCCACACAACATTGCATATGTAATGCAATATTTATAAACTATGCAATCTTGTTTATATTCACACAATAATGAAAATATTCATGTAAGCTTGTTTAATGCCACAAAATCATGCATAAAGACACATATTAATACAAGAGCTATGTATACTTTTCTGAACTAGTAAAGTGTATCTAGAGTCACAAACGCTATTTTAACACCTTTAGTTTCCAAAAAATCCACCAAGAATTATGATTTGATGAGACCACTCTAATTTAATCAATTATTGGATTTACATATACCTAAAGCACATGTCAACATTGCTACATTTTTTAACACACACACACACAAAACTTAATCCACCTTGCTTGGAGTAGGGACCACATAATTCAATCCCAAATCATATGAAGATGAACGCTAAGAAAATCAATGACTAACCATGGACACCTTAGAGAATATTCTTCAAGGGGTCATTAACACCACACTAGTATCTCTACTCTCCCACCTGAGCACACATGAATTCTAGATATACAAGAGATATACTTGTAAGGTATCTTGATGGAGGGAAATTATTAGTTTCTATTATTCTAATTCTATAATTTGATCTCGATTTGGAGCTTGAGATTTGTTTTTGAGCCATGTTTGATATGTGGTGATTTTTTTTTATAGTTGTGGGCTAGAGTTTGATTTTGTAGAAGCTTATAGAAGCTGTAAGCTTATGATAGGTATAGGTAGGGGAATTATTGGTATAGTCCTTCTAGAATGTCATAGAATACTATAATTAGAATGTATTAACAATGTTCCTAAATCTATAATTTCATTTTTCTTGTAATTATAAGAATTATTCTCATTCATTTCTAGTTGAGAAGTTGTTCTTGATATCACACCTTTTATGAGATCTACTCCAACAAGGTTTGTGTGGTGGTACATATCCCTTCATTGGGAATCCTGACCATAATTGCATCACTCTCTATCCCTAATGACCTTTTTCTACATTTTATTGATTATTATTGGTAAATACATGAATAACATAATTTACCTAGTTGGTTGTTGGCTTATTGATTTTTGGGGACTGGGCTCCTTATTGTGTCCTGGTTTTGGTTTATAGCTTAGGTTTATGGAAAATTAAACTTTATTAAATTCAGAGTTCAGATCAAAAGTGTTTACCCTTATTCAGAAAATGAATAACATAATTTATGAATATCAAAACTATTTATTATAGTTCTACATAATCATTATTGGATGGTGTATGAAATTAGGAATAAAACCCCAATTTAGTATTACAATAACATATAATTGTAATGGGAAATTGAGATAATATTGAGGTTTCAGATTTGGTCAAGTGAGGTTGGTATTTTCTAATTGATGTTGTCTAAAAACTCTACGACGATAAAATTTAGTAACTTATGGAGAAACTTATCAGAAATATCCTTATGAAATAATGCTTGGATAAATACATACACATACATACATGCATAGCTCAAAAATTTTTAGTAATCCCCAACCTTAAGTAAAAATCGTTAAAGCCTACATTTTAGCTGTGATAATAATCTTATAATTTTTGTAGGTTGGAAAAAATTACAATAAATAATGACGACCCTTATACTCTAGTCCTTGAACTAGTTCTCAAAAATGTCACACCAAAAGAGGAGTATTTTTTCAATTAAATGTAGAAAATTGATGATGTCCCTTGTATGAGGCTGATATCCACATGCAAATACTAGATCCAGAGGCCTACAACTCAAAATGCAAAGAACTAGAACCCTTAGTAACATTAGAGGATCCAATGTGTCCAACCCTTTACAATGAGCAATGCTCTTACATTTATAGAAGAATTAAGGAGAGAAGAGGAGGAGAAAGGAGGGAAAGTCATATTGTGTTCATCCCCCTTTCTTTCTAGTGCTATCGCCTCCCTTAGATTAGTTTTCCCTTTTTGCATATCCTTCTATCCTTAGTCCCTTGGCATGTTTAGCTTACGATTTCCGTTTCAACACTACGAGTAGCAGTAGCAATAGAAGTAGGTAAAAGAACTGACCTTCTTCAGAGGTCTGTCTCAAGCGCACAAGGTCTCACAACTTGGACACTGTCCCATTGTTTCCTCAAAGACCCAATTTAACCCGATCTGGGATGGGTGCAAGTTTGAGCTCCAAAATTTTTTGGTAATATAACCCTTTTGTCTCTTCATATATCCCCTTACTCTGCTTCACCTTCTCAATGTATCCACATATCAGTGGAGAATATATGTGTGTGGAGCAATTATACAAATAGACGTCTAAAAAAACAAATAGTTTTTCTATTCTTCTTTACCTTCCTCCACAAACATTTATTTTACTTCCACTTTCCATATCCCACTTTCCTTTTAATCAAATTAGAGTAACCACCTAATCTATATTCTACATTCTTTAAAATTTACAATATATTTGATTAATATTTTGCATAATCAAAATAACAAAATAGATGACAATTCCAAAAACTATTTTAAAATAAATCATTCTATATTAAAATTCGAATAAACTAAAATTTACACCTAAAATAGATGTAAACAATTGATTTATAATCCTATTAACATAACCTTACACACTTATTCATTATAAGAAATTTATAGAGATCCAAGACAATAAAACTATAAATATTGTTCCCTCTCAACCATTCATAGAGACCTTTTAAATGTTTGGTACTTTTTGTCATCACATATCAATAAATTGAAATTAAATATCAAGTCAATCTAGGTATAATCTATAATGCAATTTTCATTTTTTCGTTTTGATTTCTTTTGTACCTGCCAACACGTGCTGACATGCATGATACTATTGTTTTATAAGGGAAATGTTCTTTGAATCAATTATTCATTCAATATAAGTTATTCCTTTTGTCACTATATGAATTTTAGATTATTACATTCCCTAAGCACTACTTAATTATCCATACCCTCAATTATTCATTCGATATAAGTGATTCTTTTGTCATACGTGGAAAAGATATAATATAGTGAATTTTATATCCCCGTATTTATCGCTGGTAGGCTGTCCACCTTTGAAGATGCTTTAGCTGGAAAGTGTCAAATTCCGTCGGTCTTAATTTTACAGGTTACCGGATTTTAGATATTTTTCTACAATCCTAGATATTTACTATTTTAGATATCTACAAATTTTAGATATTTCCTATAATAATATCTAAGATTTTATTGTTCTACTATAAATTTTTTTAGGCTACAATGTTTATATACTTTTTGAAGTGTATATGTTTCATATTCACTTGACTTAATGCCCCTATTCACTTGTCTTAATGCCATTAAGATCTGTACATGTATTTTGCTTTGCAGAATTTGAAGACACAATCTTTTGGTGAACCATCTCATATACTCTGCAACCATAAGGCTGGTATGTTTGACCTGTCAAAATGTAACAAGAACTCACTTTGATCTTAGGAGTTACTCATTTCACTCTCAAGATGAGGAGAAGTGGGGAAGATCTGAAGATGGTTGCAATTTGATGAGACAACGGTGCCATTTATGGTCTGCGGAAACATAAACGTGTAGATGGAACATTTCATCCACATGGAAGTTAAGGTTTGGGGGCTTAGGGTTATGGCTGTGGCCATGGACAACCACGAAAGCACGGGTAGTGGTATTAAAATTAATGTTGAATCCATTAAACATGGAAAGGGGGAAATTCTTCTTTGTAATGCGAGAGTGAGGGACGTGGCCAGAAGCACCTGTAGCAGGATTCCACACTACTAAATCATGGGGGATATAGGCGTTGTAGCAAAGTAGGAGCCGCCTGCTCTAATTACGGCTGACAATGCTATCAGGAAGAATGATCTCCTGGATAATATTTTTCTTCTTTTGGTTAAATGATGGTGTTAAACCTCCTTGTATGGCTCATAGTGTGACATCTCCATCGCTGAATTCGAATCCGTTATCTGTTCGATTTTCAAATCAGATTAAAAAACCAGGCTCGGGTAGAGAGAACCTCTTTACCTTGTGAATCCATGTCGTCGGATTTCCTCTTTACCAACCCCTAAACTCCCTGCCATGCCGTCGGATTTCCGATTGCATTGCTCAATTTCTACCCCAATTTCCTGTTGCTCCACCTCTGCCCCTGCCCCTTCTGCTTCTCTCATTTCAAAATGCATGCGTGCCCTTCTCAAAAAATTTAATGGATAAATTTGTAACTGTAACGGGTTCATTACATAGATATGGGCATATATAACCATTTTGCAATGCGTTGAGAAGTTTTTAGTCATTTTAGATATCAAAATAAAACTATTTTTGAAATATGAGTGTCATGATTGTCAATATGACTGTCAACTTTTGGAGTCTGGCAAAAATCCTAAAACCCAGGATGCTGATACCCCCAGATTAACAAGATGTCATGTTGTTTGTAGAGACATTTTTGGAGTCTGCAGAAATCCTAAAACCCAAGGTGCTGATACCCCTAGATTAACAAGATGTCATGTTGTTCATAGAGACATGTTCAGTGACTGGCATTTTGAGGACTTTCCAGAGGGAAAAAGGATTTGCTCAAATTAGATTAGTCGAAACAACCAATTTGGGTTATAAATATTAATATATATGACCTTTGTTTCGATTTTCAAGTTTGACTCTAAACTTCCATACCTATATTATGGTATTTTGCACTGTACATAAAATGTGTAAATGAACGAGGAACTTAAAATTTTCCGAATTGTCCAATATGGGCATTCAATCTCCATAATTATGGCTTTGTTGTAGCATCTAGATAATTATAAATTTATTAAAATTTATTGTCTGAAAGTATTGATTTCCCTATTGGGTAGTGTATAGTAAATAACAAAGAAACACGACCCGAAAAAAAGAAGAAAAAGAAATATAAAAATTGCACACCAGCTTCGGTAGCTATATACGCAATGCATATATATGTGCATGGAAACACTCTCATATATACCTTTCCAGGAGCACGAGATAGAGAAAAATAGCGAAGAAATAATGGAGATCAGTAGTGAAGCAAAGGTGGATCCACTACAATGGTTGGCAGAGCAATTGCTTTGAGGATTTGTTTTTGTACTTCTATTCGAAAAATCTTGCAAACGCTTTTGATTATTGTGTCACATTATTATCACAAATCCAGGTGGTTTTTTAGCCCTAATTTTGGCATGGTTCCATCCTAGAAACCCTCAGGTTCATAATTGTGAGGATTTTTTTTTTTTTGGGAAATTTCGTTGTTTTAAGAGGTTCTTCAATTTTCTTGAGATTTTATACATTGCAGAGGGAATTATAAGATTAAAAAATGTGGTTTATAGTTGTTTTAACATTATGTTTCATAAACTCCGAGTATATGTACTTTTTTTTAAAAGCTCAATACAACAAACTGATTGCAATGCTTGCAGGATATGCACAAACTGGGTGTGTTGGAAACGTCATGGCACCTTTTCAGAAAATGCAATTTGCAGGTGTACAGGCGGACTCCACAACCCTTATCAACATCCTTCCAACTTCTACTAGAATGGGAGATTTAGAACATGTATCCTCTCTTTTATGAGTGGGAGAATCAAAACAGACAGTGGGTTTGTGATTAGGAGTAGAGGTAGATGGGGAAAATGTGGTTGAGGGTGAGACCTTACTGAAGAGAGGATTGTTTTGTAGTTTTCATAATCAAAATTTCAAGGCTACCCATGTGAAAAGACTTTCTTCAGCTAGGTGAAAGTGAGATGGGTTCTATGTATACTCACAAAGGATTTGAGAATGGATATAGAAGTGGGCTTTCTGGTGAAGGTAGTTATGGAGCAAGGGGTGGGGATTCTCAATCTAATTTTAACAGTAGTGATGCTTCCTATTAGAAGATGTTGCATGCTAATCCTAACAATCCACTTCTCTTGAGGAATTATGCTACTTGTACCTTCATGAAGTACACACTTTCAGAGGCCTAAGGCCTTTTTGATTTGGTCTGGATTGTTGAAATATTTCAGCTTCGCTCAATTTTATAAATTGCAAGGATTTTTCTTCTCAGCAACACATGTTATTTATTTTTATTTGAGAGGTTGTTAGCCAATAACAAATACTATATATAGGGAACAAAATTTCCATAGAATTGTGTGACTAAATAAACTTATGCAAGAGGTAAAGTTGTGTTAAAAAGTGAGCTTGTACCATGGGGTATTTACTTGTAGTATATACGCTAGGGTAATATGCAAATTATATAAAATCAAACCTATTGGGAAAGATTCCATCTCTATGGCCATTATTGATCCCTTCACCTAACATGCCAACATCAACAAAAACAACAATATAAAGTGAGGACTTCAATTTCAATTACCATTTTCCCAATATTAAATTGTTGATTTTTGAAATCCTTAGTGAATAAGTTTCCAATTCCAATTCAAGAATTGAGCATAAGGGCAACACTTAAATGTCAGAATGGGAGATTCAGTAGATAAAAGCTAGGTCTTTGATTAAATGACGAAATGTGATATATTTTTGGTAAATATCAAAATTACAACTTACAGAAAACACGGTCATCTTCAAGAGCCATTGTGATTGTTCTATCAAAATGAAACAAACGGATATTAAATATGATTAGATCACTTTTGCGCACATACTTGTGGAAATAAGAACTTTGCAACAACGTATGTACATATGTCAAGGCATTATAGACAGTCACAACTCACTAAATTGTTCTCTCCTTCCCATCACACAAACATCAAACATTTTAGATTACATACATTTCATCGCAAATTACAAATCCAACAAACTAAAAATTGTTATACACTCCAGCGTAAATTGCAACTCATGTGCAATTGCTAGTATACCAATCATAATCTTCTATTATCCAATGTGACTCAACTTCTTTTGTATCTTTCAAAGAACTCCTCAACGTGTTTTGCAATTATTATTGCACCTAATAATTAACGTTACTGCATTTAATCATGCCTAGGTCATCCACTAGGTCACCCACTATATGGACAAATTCATTGCAATATGAAATTGTAATGATTAAATTTTATATTTTTTTTAAAAGATAAATCTTTTGGAACAACATTGCATGTTGTAGCTTGAAATGTTGATGGATTAAAAACATTGTATTATATGTTGTAATTTAAAAAGTTTTAGATTGAAAACAAATTTGTTAAAAAAAGAAATTGTAAATTTCAAATTTCAAATTTATTATTAGTATTCTTATTAATTTATTTGTTTCAATTTTAAGATTTATATTTTATAGTCAATCATAAATTTTAAATTAAAATAAATAAATTTAACCTTAGTTTAAAAAGAGGGCTTATTATTATTATTATTATTAAGATTCACTAAATTATATAGAATGTTAAGGTTCATGTTTTACATTATGTACAGTGGAGTATGATTTTTTTTAATTGAATCAAAATTGGTTTGCGTTAAGAATACACAATTCTTAAGTTTAGTTACTAAAGATTAATTTCACATAATTTTACCAAGGTATAATCATGCTAGGGGACACATTTTTATTTTTTAAAATATTTGTTTCCTAATAGATGGCTAGGGAACACATTTTAAACATCACACACAGTATTGGACTACAACTCATTTGATTGAATTATTGAGTAAGTACACATCTAAATCATCGAAAGAGCCCGTTCATATATTTTAGATTTCATGTAAGTGTACATCTAAATCAGTGATCTCTTTCAACTAAATAACCACAAATAAAGAGAACCCAACGTAACAAAATTCCCAAACAATGACACATTTGACTCCCCATATTAAACATTTAGAAAAAATTATATCTAAATCATCCTCATGATAAAAAACACTTAAAAGATAAATATTTAATTTTTTTATTACTATTTAAATAATAATAAAAATAATACTAATAATAATAATTATTATTATTAACAAAAATAGACATCCCATTAAATTGGATCAGGATGTTTATTTGTTAATTAAAAAAGACATCGAACCATATTTAAAAATCCTCGTTTGAAACGTGACCGTTCTACCTATGACTTTGTTTGTTTTGGTTGGACTATGTTATCGGTGGTCGATTCTTTCTAAGTAGAATAAAAAACTGCGTTACATTCTTTCTTTCTTTCTTTGACCGACACAATTATTTTAAATTTTCTACCACTATTACGATGGATGGTTGATAGAAATTTGGTGTAAAAAAGAATCATTTGGTTTATAGGGTATCCAAAAGATCACTGTGGTTGCGTTTTGGGCACTCTCTTGACCCACTGTGTAAAATAGACTGTCTAAAATGTATCTAAAATCACACGTATTTCCTCTTCCCGTATTTAAAATGGATTAATACATTTTAACTGCAAGTCCATAGACTATCCAAAGTCAGAAACATACGGAATAGATAAAGAAGATTCCCTTCCTCCCTTCATTTTATCTATAAATATCTCCTTCCTTGAATAACCCAACGTATACTTAATAAGCCCTTCAATATTTGTGTGCAATATTTCTAGTCTTGTTGGTAAATTAAACTGAGAGCGTTAATGGAAGCATGCAGCAGAAACCTGTCACCCACATGTGGAGACATGACAACCATTCTCAGTATTGACGGGGGAGGCGTTCGTGGGATAATTCCGGCAACTGTTCTTCAATTTCTGGAGGAGAAGCTTCAAGTATATATATTATGCTGCCATTCCCTGGATTAACTGTTTTTGTGTTTTGTTTCGACACTAATGAGAGTCTGTTAAGCAGATCCATTCCTGCACAGTACATTAATTAAACTTTGGTATTATAATTTGCAGGAATTGGACGGTTCAGATGTGAGATTAGCTGATTATTTCGATGTGATAGCCGGGACAAGCACAGGAGGACTGGTTACTGCAATGCTAACTGCTCCCAACGCAGAGAACAGACCATTATTTGCAGCCAAAGATATTACACACTTCTATTTGGAGCACTGTCCTTCCATTTTTCCAGCTAAGAAGTTAGTAAATAGATTACAATTCCTATTCATTTTTATCTGAAAAATAGGATGTATAGCCAACTAATTGAGGGAGGTTGAATATCGAATTGTTAACAGGGGGTTTTTAGGATGGGTGCGAGCGTTATACGCTGTTATCCGAGGCCCCAAATACTATGGGAATTATCTGCACAATCTCGTTGATAAAATGGTGGGTGGGTCACATTCGACTGCTAACTAACGTGGTCATTCCCACATATGATATCCATTTAGAGCAGCCCGTCATATTCTCCACTTTTGAGGTAATTTCTTATTTTCTTTAAATTCTAATCCTTTAAAAAAAAAATTAGTATTAGTATAACGCTGAGCTTTAACATCTAGTAGGTTAGACCATTAATAATGAAGTTAATTTAACAAATAAATAAATGAATATGTAGGGTAGTGGATGGCCCTTCACCTTATCTGAAACGGATATAATGATAAAATGCGTTTGTCGTGTATAATTAAGATTTCCAAAATATATTAAAATTTAATTTCATTGTTTATGATATTTAGGTCTAATTAAAAGTGATATCTTTAGTCATTATGTTGGACAATTGATTATAAAGTTAAAATTTTGAAACGAGAGATCAAAGGTTCAAGTATTTTAGTGATTTTGGTTCTAGTTTGTGCAAACATATCTAATGTTTAGGTTTTATTTTTAAAAAGAAGTTTTACAAATTTTATAATTTATTGGCAGGGATTGCAAATAAAATATAATTAATTTGTTTTAATGTAATTTTAGTGTGGATGATAAATGATTTTTTTCATAAATTATACAATAACAACAAAAGATCCAAAAAGAGATGAAGCTCCTTTCAAGTTCCACATATTAACACACCTAATACCAATTAGTCATTAATACACTTGTCCCTTCAACCTTACCTTTTCAAAGCACCCTACTTACCAAAAAGGGTCTGTTGAATTTTGAAACATTTTTTTCAACAATAAATTTTATTATATACTATAGAACATACATGACAATTAAATAGATCTCACCTATAGTAATGATAAAATTTGACTTCTAAACCCAAACTAGCTATTATGGTGTGAATACAAGGTGGTTGAATTGTATTTCCTTTTATTTTGTTAAACTATGTCCCATGTTATGATCAAGGATTTTGATTTATTATCATTTTCTCGATGACAGTCAAAGTGTTTTAAAAGATAGTTATATATTGAGTGGATTGTATTTATGAAAATGTAAAAGGTGTTTCCTAATCATTCACCAAGCACAAATCCCATACCAATAAACAAACGATTAGGCTAGAATTGTACCCTCGATGAAATTAGTCAAATTAGATACCCCTCAATCCTTGACAATGAAGACTTAAAATTATTTGCATCTAACTAATAAATGCTTTGAATTCAATTGTTGAAAAAATATGCCATTGGCTAAAAGTGTCAATAATCGACTTTATAGTCAAGAGTTGAACTTACATAGTTGATAGTTGATAGGCCTATCTGTATTTTTCTACTCTAAATTTTTGTGGACATTAGCGCATTTGTTCCTTACTTTTTTTTTTCTAAATAGATAATCTATATTTTCTACATGTTATATGTAGGCTAAAAAAGATACCTCAAAAGATGCATATTTATCTGATATATGCATTGGCACTTCGGCAGCTCCAACTTATCTTCCTGCTCACTACTTCAAAACAAAAGATTCATTAGGAAATATTAGAGAATTCAACCTTATAGATGGAGGAGTAGCCGCTAATAATCCAATAAGTGGTTAGTTGTTCAATTCTATATCAACCCTGAAGGAATTATAAATATCTAATCTATTACTTTTAAAAATTATACTTTCAAATCATTTCACAGACCTTACTTGCTATAAATGAAGTGACAAAAGAATCTCTCAAGCCGCACCAACAATGGATATCCCCATCCAAGGAAAAGGTGAATTGATTATTGAAAATATTTATTCAATTATGTATTTAGATGGATTGTATAGTGTATGTAACAAGTATTAAGGGACTATGGAAATTTTAAACAGGACCATCGCAAGTTTTTGGTGTTGTCTATTGGAACTGGATATAAAACGACACGCTACAAGGCCGCTGATGTTGCGAATGGGGACTACTAACATGGTTATCAAACAAGGGAAGGATGCCCATATTAGACACTTTTATGCAATCAAGTTCAGACATGGTGGATATTCATGCTTCTGTGGTCTTTGAAGCTCGTAACTCCCATGAAAACTATCTTTGAATTCAAGTATATGAATAGGTTATTATTTACGTGAAATTTTCTTATTGTGTTAAAATGAAGTCAATATTTCCTCCATAAATAACTCTCATTAGTTTTGATTTCAATATTATTTGACATATATAATTAATTTTTAATTATATTTTACCTCCTTTATTTAGAATAATAAGTATAATGTAAAGATATTATGATAATATAAAATAAATAAATAATTATATATAGATTGAAGAATACTAATATTATAATCTCTTGAGATGGGGTTTTCACAATAATTAGAATTTGTTATAGTTACTTTAAGATGATCTCCATGAATTCAATAATTAATGGAATGAAAATTTTCATTTATATTTTTAATAATAAGTACAAGATAAAAAGATCTACTTAACATATAAACATTCAATACATTTTTTTATTGAAGAGAAATAATAAATTTCCATCGATTTAAACTTCTAACCCTTTCATATTCTATAATTGTTAAAATTTGAGTTGTGTAATATTTTATATTAGTAATATTTTTTAATTTTAAAATAATAAATAATAAATAGTGTTGAAATATGAATTGAATTTATTCATACTGAAATTATATTATAAATTTAATAAAAAAAAAATTATTTTTTAGTTGTAAAATTTATGATATCCATTAGAAACCTAATATTTGTAAGAAAAGCAATTATAAATATTTAATAAAGTGATTGTTATATTTTTTATACATAGGGGTAAATTATTTTTATAGATAATTAGAATATATTTGCTTCCGTTGAATTATAATATAAATAATATAAAATTGAAATGCTTGATTATGATTAATTAAAATTAACTATTATTTATAAAACAATTTAATATAATTATAATAATAATATGTTTTGACATGATTATATATATAAGATTATTAAGATTGTGCAATTACTTGTTTCGAATCTTATTTATCAAATGATTATGTGTTTTTTTTATATATTTAGCAAAACAGATTAACAGGTGCTATGGCATCTGTTGACATCTCCACCAAGAATAATCTTGAGAACCTTGTGAAAATAGGAAAGAATCTTCTTGATAAGCCTATATCTAGGATCAATTTAGAGACATGTGAGTTTGAGGAAGTCACAAAAGAGGGTACTAACAAGGATGCCTTAATCAGGTAAAAAATAATGTATTTCTTTTTTAAAATATAAATACATATAATATTGAAAAATATATAAAGTATTGGTATTGATCACTAAGTAATGTTAATAATCAATATTAATAATGGTTTATTGAATTGGTTGTAGATTTGCAAAGAAGCTCTCAGAAGAGAGAAGGTCACGATCCTTATCCACACCACCAAGGGATATGCCTACTAATCAAATCCATGATTTTTAATGCATTCAAATTTTTTTTTTTTCATACTTTATTCTACAATAATAAGAGAGTATTTTGGAGTGTCATGTAATCACTCATGTTTATTAAAATAGACAAGAAATTACAAAGGGTATAATGCATGTAAGTGTGAAAGAAGTGAAATAAAATAATAAGTTTATGTTTATTGAACTATTATATATTTCATATTCAATTAAATGTGTTCAGAATGAGAATGAGATGTATTACAATTTGGTGCTTATACAAATTAAATTGAATGTTATTTTTAAAAGACGTTTAAGGGTTTAATTTATATTACTTCATTTTATAAATGTATATGAATATGTAATTCAAATATTTTCATATTGTAATATTTTTAATCATACAATTTAACTCATATATTCGTCAAGAATTAATCAAAATAAATTATCATATCACTTTAGAAAAATTCATTAACATACATCTTAACTAAACTAGATAATATTGAATATAAAATTTTATATAAGTATATACTTATCCTTTCATTTAAATATTAATGTATTATTACCATCTTTATTTTAAAAAAAAATGTGGAATGATCAATAAAATAAAATATATGTAATAAATAGTGTGAAAAATAATATTTAACTTAGAACTGAAAATTGAAAAAATTGTCCCATTTAATTTAAAAATATTTAATAAAATGGAATAATAAATATACATGCATTTATTTTTGATGGGAAGATGATTAGTCATTAGAAGGGGAGAGATAATAACATGGAACTAATAAGGTTAGTGTGTTTTTAAAGGTGCAAAACATGAATAGTCATTAATTTTGTTTTTCCTTATATAATATGAGAAGTCATTTATAACACATTTTCTCATTTTTCCTTCCTTTGTTTTTGTGGCAATTTTTATTTTAGAGGGGAGATGATTGGTTGTTTGAAAGGGAGAGATAAGTTATAACATAACTAATAAGACTCATGTTTTTAATTCATCAAAAGATGTACAATATAAGTAGTTATTAATAACATTTGTCTTATATAACACGAGGATTCATTGATAGCATTTTTCCTCCGTTATTCTTTATAATATTTTTAGAAGGGGAGTTGATTAGTAGTTAGATGTGAAGAGCATCGATGAATTTAATCATTTCTTTAGGATTCTCATTATCTATCATTTTCTCCATAATTCAGAAAAGATGTTGAAGCTTATAGTGACTTATAAATGAACATATTTATTTGAAAATAATATATGAAAAATATGCCAAGAGGTATCATTCTCAAGGTTCCTATATTGGATTTTCAACATCCTAGATGTAAGGTTTGGGGGGTCAAGAGGAAATTCTTCTTACAAGGTCTCAGGGCAATGCCCTAGGTGCACTCCTTATCACAATATAGAGAAGGGTCGAGGAGAAAATCCCTCGAAATGTGGCACATTTTATTCTTTGCATATTTCAAAAACTTCATTTGGAAAGTAATATTTTCCATCTTAACCCCCCATAATTCAAATGTTGGGTTACATAGAAAATACGTCTATGAGACAATGTTCTTCAAAATTTTGATAACGAATCACAAATTAGACTCATTTAGCAACATGTACAATAGAATTTAAATTGACACAATTTTAACTAATATGTCATGAGAAAACAACTTCAATTTTTAAAAATAAATTTTGACTTTACTATTTAGACTAATGACTTACAAATCTTGACTTTTTTAACACTTACAAATAAACTACACCAACAACAATAATACAATTGTAAATGACACCTGAAAATATACAACTAAATTTAACATTTGAGATTATTTTTAATTGGAAGTTTATATAATTACTAACATTTTCGTTAACGACACAAAATGGATATCAAATATTAAAAAGTATTACATACAATTAAAAAAATTCCCGACAGTTGTAAATGAGTTAGACACTTCTATGATAGTACAAATGATTGACAAGTTAATATGTTGTTGTAGAAAGAAATAAAAAAAATCCTTTTTATGACATCCATGAGACCAAGTAGTCTAACATACCAAGAAACACAACATTAAGAAGCTTTTAGATTTCTTTTGATGTCAGATCTTCTACTATGAATCTTGACTAGGAAGTCATTTATTTTGTGGATCCTTTCATCATTAAATAACTCATTTAGGCTTTCCACTTTCATATCATACTATAAATGGATATGCTCATATGTTGTACATTCCAAAATGAAGGGCCATTCAGTTTCAAACACTCCTTTACTATAGAAAATACAAGTTCTTTGTTCCCAGTTTTCCTTGGGGACTTGTCCATCTACAAATTTCACATCTAGGATGATGTGATCCAGTCCTCAACTAAGCCACTAACAACCTAGAATTACCCTTAAGAGGAGCATGTAGATATAATTTTTCCCCATGCTCCATTTAGGGTTGAACTCTTTAACATAGTATGTTTTTTTCTGCCAATTTGTTGTCCACATGTTAGTCCAAATTATTTCTAAGAAAAATTGTTTTATATCCGCATTGGTGTTACGAAAATCTTGTAGCTTGATGTCACATATGTTCATCCACTTATTTTTTTACTTCATACATGTCTTCATCCTACGGTCTAATTTTTTTACTTCCTACATGTCTTCATCCTACGGTCTAGGCAAGCGATGGTTATCCATGTTTTAAAATTTAGTTAAATAACTTCTCAATTGGGTAATGATGATACCTCCATTGGGAAAGTTCCTATTTCAGCCAAAAGGATCTCATATAGAACTATTGCTTTTAATTTGATGCTACTAGTGATTAGATGTTTTTGGATTGTCTGTAGGTGTCTTCATTTGTGATTTGACATAATACTCCCCCATAATTAACACCCCATAGAGGAAAACGAGCATGACTAACAAACTGAAGAGAGTTTTCTTCGTTTTCCAATCCCATAATTCTAATTTTCAGCACCCGACTTGGAGTGGGAAAGATTCTCTCCACCCTCCCTAAATCCTTTTTCCTCTACAAGTCTCCCAGATGAGCCTATTGTGAAAAACATTCCGAGGTATATGTACCCTTCCACTATTTCTAGTGGGATACTATCAAAGATAAGCATAACCTCTTGCTTCTTCATTTTTAAGGAAAAAATCATGACTCTGATCTTGTTAGTGGTCACTTCCACTCCAACCTTCTAGAAAAAGAGTTCTAAGGCCCTCAAATGTCCTCTTAAATCATGGGCAATTTTTGTAGTTATAATAAGGTCATCTCCATATAAAAGTAGCTTCGCCACATATCCTGCCAGTTGGATATCACCTCCATATATATTTTTTACCATTCCTCCATTTTATCTATGTATAAACCAAACAGAGTAGGAGGCAGAGGACATCCATGTTTAAATCCAATATTTCTACCAAAACATTCAGACACACCCTCACTAGTTATGATTTTAGATTTAACTTATAAAGTTTATGCACTACAACTCTATACTCATCAAGAATCTCAAGTTCATCCATTTTGTTCTAAAGTTTTTCTCTAGGCACTATGTCAAAGGATTTTTTAAAGTCAACAAAGTAGCAAAATAATTCTTCCCCTTGTGTGTCCTAAACTTTATCAATCAAATGTATAAGAGTGATGTAGTGGTCAATGGTGGAATGATTTGGTATAAATCATGCCTACCCTTTATCTCTTTTTCCCTTTTTTCCTCCCAACTACTGCTTCTTCACTTTACAAAGCTCCCGAAAAGTTTTCCAAGAAGAGAGTTGACCATAATAGTGTGGTAGTTAAAATGATTATTAACATCCACATTTTTGTATAGAGGGATATCTATGCTATTTGTCCATTATGTCAGAAATCCATGTTGTGTGACACTGTTAAAACTCTTTTGATGTATGGAGAAATCGGTTTAACAAGCTTTTTTAGAAATTAAACTTATAGGCCATCACTGTCTTGCACCTTACCTCCTGCCAGTTTCCTTATGCATTGTTTGATATCTTCCACTGAGAAGAACTTGATTAATGTGTCAATTATGGGAGGTTTATATTTTTCTTGCATTCGCTCATATAAGAGTTTCACATACTCTATCCATTGATCAGATGTGATATTATTCTCTATTTTTTTATTTTATTCTAACTCTCTCCAAAAGCATAGGGGTTGTGTTTACTCATAGATATTAATTATTTCCTTCTTGAGAGTACATAGATCTCTTTTTTGGATTTCATCAAGTTTTCATAATCTTTCTTTGTTTGTTTGTTGTTCTCATTCTCTTTGAGGGATCTTTTTGTGGCCTGTCATTCATCATCGTACCACGGATTATCCAGGAAGTTATTTACAACATATCTCCTAGGCCAGGACCACTTGTGATCCTTTAAGGCCATGTCGATTATATGGATCAACATACTGCTACCTATGTGAACACTCCCTTCATTGTTTTCTTCCTTATGCAATTTTTTGTCACTTGAAGTTATTTAAGTGTTGTCGTGAAGAGCTCTTGATTTTTTTATTCAAGTGGTTTTCACCCTTAGATTGAGACGTCTTTTGCATGCGTTGGGTCTTTTCATCTAGTAATTTATTTGTGGGAAAGACTTATTTTACTAAATCTGGACTTATTCCAATCCGAGCAGCTAAAAAATATAGCCAATATTGGAATCCTGTATTACTAGTTTTGGATTCCAAAATGTTAAATATTACAATTATATGCACTCTAAAATCGCATATATTGGATTCCAAAATCACATATATTGGAATAAAAAATCACATATATTGGAATTCAAAATTACATATATTGGAATCCAAAATCACATATATTAGAATTTACTACACTCCAAAGTCCCATATGTTGGAATCCAAAAATCATAATATCAGAATCCAAAAAATCAAATATTGGAATCCGTTATACAGGCTAGTGACTGCTAGCATTATCTATGCTTTGGACTAAACAAAACATGTATATGTTTTATACGGGCTAGCAACCGCTAGGAATTATTTATGCTTTGTTATATACATAACATGTTTCTATTTTATACGAGCTAGTAGCTGCTAGGCATTATTTATGATTTGTTATAAATAGAACATGTTTATGTTTTATACGGGATAACGACCACTAGGACATTATTTATGCTTTATTATATACATAACATGTTTCTATGTTTTATACGGGATAACAGACACTAGGCATTATTTAAGCTTTGTTATAAAGAGAAAATGTTTCTGTTTTATACAAGGTAGTGACTGCTAGGCATTATTAATGTTTTGGAATAAGGTTCTTATCAGTGTTTAAATGTCTTTAAGATTAAACTATGAATATTTGAATAATTAAAACGCCTTGTGGCCTAGCGACCACTAGGGTAATGAAATTCAAGATATTTTTGACACTTCTAGGTTCATTCAGTATGATGTGATTGAACCTCAACATAACCAGAGAATTGGTAAAGATATTCTGAAGAAACTAGAAGAGGGTGACTATTTAGAGTAGGAGAATGTAATTAACTGTAAAACCATTCCATAAATATTTTCATATTTAAATATGGATATGAAATTAATTACAATTAATTGTAAAACCAACCCAGATATATTTGTGATTTCATTTATAGATATGAAATAAATTTAAATTTCTTTACTAAATATAGAAAAGTAGATTTTTTAAAAAGAATTTCCTTAATTTTATTATAACACTATTCCCGAAGATTTGGGATCCCAAATTAACAAAATAAATCATAGTAAAGCTCCAAAAAAAAGCTCCCTCCAATTCAATTTTTGATCACATAACATTCAGAACATCTTCCATGTCCTTCAATGGTTGCAACAAAGGCCACAACCCGGTGTTAAATTTGACACCCGTTTAGACGTTTTTAACGTTTTTAGCCATAAAATAGTTGCAAATCTTTGAAATAACCGTCAAATATGACTTGGATATTTTTTATATATGAATCAACATTTATAGAGATTTATTTATATGTATTATTATTATTAAAAATATTTAAGTATATACATTCTAAATTTATATTATTTTATGAACAGTGTAAAAATAATACTATTTTACAATTTCTTGAAGGGTAAGTTTTTTTGATAATTCACCACACAAGTTATTCAATCATATTGTCAGCTTATAATCAATGAAAATATAAATACTCCCAACTTATATTTGTACAATCTCAGCATAATATAATAAAGTTAAGCAGTACCTTCATAATAACATATGAATGTATATATTATTTAAAACATTAAGCAGTACCATCATAACAACATTTTGAAATGATAAATAGTTATTTAGCATTTTCTTGCTCCAAATATTTGATGCCCTCTATAACATTCAATCCCTGAGACACTATTTGTGATTTTTTTTTGTACAAATCGGCCATCAACCATTTATCTTTTGTACAGTCTTTGCATCTGCTTTTCATCCCCACCATAAAATTTTCAGGAGGGTTTCCCTTTGCACCTAATGTAATACACAAAGTGTTTTTAGAACTATAGGAAAAATCATTTCTAATCCAAACCTTTTCTAGGTCTCTTATTGTTATTCCCTCGACTATATTGCAATGTTCCTTTCCCCAAGTGAGTCTTGGATTCAATACAGGTCGATATTTTTTTATTGAATCCCATTGATATATTTTTAACATCAGCAGAAATGAGATTGTCAAACTAGAATCCCAGTTCACAGTATGGTGATAATAATTTTATAAATTCTGACAGGCCACCTCACAGGTTGACAACTTTCATACCAAACCTGAATGACATCTTCCTATTATATGTTTTGTTTATCCCATATAGCAAGTCCTCCATATCTAAAATAAGTAAATAACTCTTATCACTACCTGCACATAAGTAAAACAAATTTATTTTCATCAGCCACATATCAATTATAACCAATTGAAATAAACAACATTTTAGGTTACAACTACCAGTTATCGATTGACATTGCAGCTTGGATTACACCGCCTTTACACACTACTGGATCCATTGATGCAAGATCTATTTCAAATAAACATTCATCAATTCATAATCTATTTCTTGTTATTGAAAATGTGAGCATAATGTATTTTAAATAAACATTAATCAATTCATAATCGATTTCATGTTGTGGAAAATGAAATCTTAATTTGGAAAACATAGTGGTTTTGTGGTGATATGGTAAGTACAATATCAATTGTTCTCTATCCTATGTTTCAAATTTAGTGGCCGCTAGGTTACGCTTATATTTTTTGAACCACCCTTTGGCGGAAAATAGTCCTCAGCTATTGATGAGGATTTGCAACCACTAGGCTATGCCATCATTGGCCGAACTACACTTCGTTGGACAACCTTTAATGAGGCTAGCCAAGTCCTGCATTACACACCTACGAGTGGGATCAAGCCATATGTAGTTCTTTTAAGATGATGTTGAAGCCAAAACAATGTTAATTCAATGTAAGTAGTCAGTATGTAGTAGTGAATCAATGAAACATTGTAGACAATATGCAAGTTGTAAATCAATGAGACATTGATAAAAGTAAGGTTTTATAGTCTAACCATTACTGTATTAAACGTGGATGCATAGATTCCACTAATCTCTATACTTTGTTTTAAATTGTTAGCATAGCTTATAAATGGATTTCCTTAAACTTTGTCTTCTACAGTATGCCAATCATATAAACTAATTTATGTTAGTTATCATTTCCTATAAATTTGTGGGCCTTATAAATGATTTTTTTGTAAAATACACATGGCTAACTTACTAGGTTGTGAGATTTTATTCATTTGGATACCTCGGTGCCCTCCATGGTTACATTCTTCGGTTGTTGGTTGTCTTGCATAATCATTTATTGTCTTATAAATTTGTGGGGCTTATTAGCGGTTTTGTTTGTAAATTCACATGACTAACATACCAGGATATTGATTGCGTATTCATGGCAGATGTGCCCACATCCTCCACATTTGTCATCTGAACTGTAAAAAAACATTTGTTTGTTAAAAATTGAAAACCATGGCAATTGAAAATAGAGCTCATTAAACAGATTTATAAAATGATTGAAGGTAAATCACCATGTTGAACTGGTTGTGTAGTGTCAAGTTGAAAGGGTTGTACATCAAATTTTATAGCTTTGTGGTTGTCTGCATAAACAATAAATGTATAAGTAGCATATATAGGTTCAAATCCATTAAACAAAATCACTTGTTGAAGTTTTCTTTGGCGAAAACCTTTCTTCATATGAGAATAGTAATGTTTCATAAACATTTCTTGACTATGTGTCTCAACAATAAAAACAACAGATAGATCAGAATCAACTAATGCACAGATTGTGACACTACTGCCGTAAAGCACTAGTACTAGAGAATTTTTGGAACAACATCGAGTGAACATCTCATCCCATAACTCATAAGATCATTCGCAAGGAAAAGGATGGATGTTTCCTTGTAGGCCAATTTCACTTGTAGTTACAAATTTTTGTGGTAGTTTCTCCATCCAATCCCTAGTGACCTCTTCTCTATAATCATTTTTATTTTCATAGTTGTGCACACCAATTATTGTGTACATAAGACACAAACTTTTGAATATCTTGTTGTTGTCATAGAGTCTATAGCATCCTGACAGAATTGATTCTCCACTGTCTTTAACCTTTTCCATGTATGTTTTTACTATTTCTATGAACATTTTTGAATAATCAATTGGTATTAGAACAATAATAATACAATCCAACACACTGGTTTTGATAACTGTTAGAAGCTCCATTATTACATCTGAAGAAATATCACTATCCAAATTGTAAAAATCAGTGATCACACATTCAACATTGAAAGGATTAGTCGAAGGAATAGCTGATAAAGTTGACAGAACCTGGAATGGATATGCACATTTACACAAAAATATTTTGTGTCTTCCATCCTTGTTGGTATATTTCCTTCCATTGACATTACATAGTTGTCTAATATTGTCTAAGCCGATAGGAAGAACTTCTTCCACCTCATGTTTTTTTTTTCCATTTTTTCCATTTTTCCCCTAATTGGGAATCAATTTTCTTTTTCCATTTCTCTCTTCACCCAACAGTACAGAAAACTTGTGGTAGTGTGATTCATGCAATTTAAATTTTTCAATTACATTGGATTCACTGCAGGCTGTCAATACAATATTATCTAGATGTTTTTTTTCAAATAATGTAGAACTTTTGCTCTCATTTTGTTGTCTCTTTTTATTCTCTGGCAGTAAGAATCAAATGTATCTACTATTACACCAGCCTCAATAGACCCAGTTAACCAGACATCCCCTAAAAGTACTTTATTAGCTAGTACTAATAGTTGTTTGTTGGTCATTCCTCTAGCTGCACTGAATGGATTGCATGTGAATCTTGCAAGTAAATTTGGCTAAAAGTTAACTTGATTATCCTTAATAGGTGAAAAAGCTAGGCCACATGATCTAAAAAAATGAAATTTTGTTGTCCATTTAGTCCATATGTCATCAAGGAAACAATAGAAAATTCCATTTATCGTACAAATTCTTTATTTTTTTTTCACTTGAAAAAGTGAGAGGCATTGATTCTCAAAGCTCTGCATTCAAAGGAAAAATATTTTTTTATCTTTTTATATGATGAAAGTAAAATTTAATAACCAATGCAATACAATTAAAATTCATTACCTTTCCAATCTTCCATCTCTATGTTTTTGTCAATCTTGGTCGTTGAGGACATCCTAGCGATTTCCAAATTGATCTAGCTTTGTACAACAAATCAATAAACTTTGTTTCTATCCAAGTTTTGTTTACTTCATTCTGTTGTTTGACAAATATTAACAATGGATTTGGTAGATGCATTTGTAGATAGAATGCGAGACTTTTGATACCATAACTTCGAATGTAAACACTTGTAAGTTTATGAGCCCAAAATATATTTTTACACAAAAATTAGTATGTTGGCCATCAAGTATATAAAATTTCACATCATCACTTTCTAGGTCATTTGGATCATGGAGTTCTACAATGTTTTTTGTAGACTGTAAGAAGGGAAGAAGAATTGCATCTATCTGTGTAGGAATAACATTTATCAACATGGAGTGGACAAGTAGGTCAAATTTTCATCATCTATTAGACAATACTGATATTCTTGAGGTGCTACATGGTATCTTGAAACATCAATTGAAAATACTTCACCATTGAACAAAAACAAATGAAATTGCTGAATAGTCCAAGGTTTGTTTTCTCAAATATAGTGGTTGCCTTCTTCAACAATGTAGCTGATTTAGTATTCATTTTCAACCCATGCAAATTTTGATTTAGATGGGTTCTATCTCCAATTTAGTCAAATATGTTTGTCTCAACATAGTAAACAACTTGGCATATTTTGGAGGTGTAAGAAAACCTTTTCTATGCAAGAAATGACAAACATAAGAGGTTTTTCATTTCTATACAATTTTTTGAATATTGTAAATATACCTTTATGAATTTTGTCTATTTGAACAACCAGTTTTGTCAGAATCTATAATTATCCCAAAATTCTAACCATATTTTGAATAGAATATGGTCCGCTATTTAGAGAGGCATCATTTCCCATTTCATGAATAAATTCCAACTTCATATCCAGAATAAGACACTTATTGTTTTCAGAGTCAGTGCATTTCATTAACACACAGTGTCCTTGAATTAATAACTTATGAGGATAGAACAATACTGAATTTCTCTTGATTGACTTCATAAAAATAAGACAATTAAAAGTCAGTCCACCTGAACACACAATTCATATAACTTAGAATAAGAATACTTTCTTTGGTTTTCATATCCAGAATAAGACAATTATTTTTTTCATGTGCATTCCACCTGAAACACAGTGTCCCTGAATTAATAACTTATGAGGATAGAACAATACCAACTTCCTCTTGATTGTCATCTATAAAAAAAAATAACCACATGTCTACGTGGTAGTTTTCAAGGGAATGGATTTTAACAAACCATTCCTCGTCTCTTTTCTTCCAAAAATTACCACCTGCAATGAAAGGAATTGTCGTGAATGGAGCGCGAATAATGGAAGACATTTTACCTATAATTAGAGTAAAATACATTAATAATTGACATTTTTGAAGTTAAATTTTTTTCACATTGTATGATAAGGAATTTAAATACTATGCTAGCGGTCACCAACCTCTAGAGTTCTTCACTATGTATCATTAGAGAGTAATTGACTTAATGGTTAGAGACCGCTAGGCTTCTTCAGGACATCTTATCTATCATTCAACTAGTTACAATAATTCATATTTTATGGATCAAATCAATAATAACAAAGTTTTCTAAAAGTCTAATATAGCAATTATGATGCATTGAAAGATAAGAAACCATTTGCACTTTTTGAAAGGATTATCTATGAGTCAAATAATCTATAACATTCCATAGATGACATGATAGGAACGTTAAAAAATATACATTTTAGTGGAAGATAGAATTCTAGTCAACATATAAAAGAATAACTTAAAAAATTATTTTGTAGTCATTTACACCTATTGAATGGAAAATCATAGAGGACATTAAGATCTAATGTTTGGTATTTTTAAGAGAGTGTTTCAAGAAACAAATCACATTAACTGTAGTTTGCGGTATCTCAGGATTTTTTGTTTTACAAGACAATGTGACTTATGTGTATATCCGTCATACTGTAGTTGAGAGGATTAAATGCATGTAACAAGACTAAGGAAGATATTTAGAGCATGTAGCCATCAGAAGATCTAATTTTTGGTATTTTGGGGAGAGTGTTTGAGAAACAAATCACATTAATGGAGTTATTGGTAGCTCAACATTTTTGGTTATATAAGACAATGTGAAATATATGTATATGGGAAATACTGTAGTCATTCAGAGATTAAATGTATGTAACTTGTCTAAGTACGATAGTTATATCTTAACAATTTCTTAACGTGACAATAACGATAAAATAATAAATCGTGACCTAGCTGAGCGATGGATAGGATCCTACCATTACGGTCATTGTAAACACTATATGTATAACTTATGATCGCTAGTGTTTTCCATTGATTATAATTATACCATATTGGCTAGAATGTACATGGCAAAGACAATAGCTGCACTAAATACCCTCTAGAGGGATCAAACCTTATGTAGTTTTAGTAAGATATATTTTTTGTGACATATAATTCACATCAGTTCTTATAGGAGAAAAATCTCAGTGAACGCTAAGCTTCATTACTTATTAAAAGTAATGGCATAGTGGACACTAGGATCAACAGTTTCATAATTTGAGAATAAAAATAAAAGTAAAGATCATCGCTAGTGTTTTTTCATTAATTAAAATTGTATCATATTGGTTGGTCCTTCCTTGGCGGATCCAAGTGCTGCACTACAAACCCTCAAGAGGGATCATGACTTATATAGTTCTCATAAGACATATTGTAAATGTAACATATAATTCACATCTTTTTGTATGAGAGAAAATGCTTAACAACCACTAAGCTTCTGCAAGTATTGAATGGAAGGACATAAATGCCGCTAGGATCAACTGTTTCTTATTTAAACACTATCTGTATAGTTTTGGAACACTAGGATTTTTCATTGATTAAATACTTGTATCATATAACAAATTTGGATTGCTATCCTTATTATGTAGTTCCCATAAGATATATTTTTTCCAACACATGTTTCACAACATTTCCTATTAAATAAAATAATTAGCGATTTCTAGGCTCCTTTAATTATTGACAGAAATTCCATATCAGAGCCTAGGCTCAATAGTTTCATATTTTGAAAATAGCCATAAAATAAAAAACCATGGTATAGCTTAGCGTCCGCTATGCTCCTACCTTTACCTCTTGACATTATAAACAATATCTGTACAGTTTTGGAACACTAGTGTTTTTCATTGATTATACTTGTATCATATAACAAATTTGGATCGTTAGCCTTATTATGTAGTTCCCATAAGATATATTATTTTGAACACATAATTCACATCGTTTACTATCAAAGGAAAATTCTTAGTGACCATTAGGCTCCTTTACTTATTGACAAAAATGCCATATCAAACTCTAGGCTCAACAAATTCTTATTTTGAAAATAGCCATAAAATAGTAAAGCATGGTATATCTTAGTGGTCGCTACGCTCCTACCTTTATCCATTTTCATTATAAAGACTATTTGTATAGTTTTGGAACACTAGTGTTGTTCATTGATTATACTTGTATCATATAACAACTTTGGATCACTAGCCTTATTATGTAGTTCCCATAAGATATATTTTTTCAAAACATATTTCAAAATGTTTCCTATCAAATAAAAATCTTAGTGACCACTAGGATCCATAAAGTAACAAAGAATGAGATAGCTTAGCGGCCGCTAGGCTCCTACCTTTACCTCTTGACATTATAAACACAATCTGTACAGTTTTGGAACACTAGTGTTTTTTCATACACTACTGGAAAGGAATCCTAGTATATATAGAGGCTATCGACGACTAGGCTTTTCTTGGACAAATAAATAGATTAGCTCTCACAAAGGCCTAATTTAGATATATTATGTTAAATTTTTCATTTGAATAAAAAAATCATATCAATTCGAGCTTAGCAGTTGCTAAATGTTTTCCTATATATAAGTTGATTTTAAGTATGTCTCAATTATAATGTAGCCTAGATAGCTTGTTTGAACTTGTCACGTGGCACATTTTAATATGAGAATTAATTTAAACTATCGCACACTATATCTAACAATGTCGATATCGATTTTCATGAAAATTAAAAATTAAATGTCTCTGTATTATTCTAATACACTTAAAACTATGTGCAAGACTTATTTATTTTGTTTTCTTATAATATATATTTTCATTATGCTTGTTTTAATGTTTTTAAGGTCGAATTGCTACAATTTTTTATTTTCATTATAGTGATTAATATAATGAAGCTATGCTTGACCTTATTAATTTTTATTTTTACACCATGGAAAAATAGACATTTCGAAATTTGAAATCCCCCACCTTTTCAAATATTTGAAATTTCAATAGCCCGCACTTTTGCTTTAAAAGGGGGAAAGTGAAAATTTCAAATCTTTGTATCTTTCTCTTTTTCTATTTTCAAAATTTCTTTCATGGAATGTGTCAAACAAACTATTAAATACCTTGGATAATTATTACTTAGGGTTTCAGATTTTTTTGGTCACATGGAAAAACATGTCTCTAAATTAAAAAAACACGTGCATGCCGTAGATTGCAAGGTTGAGTGTTCGAATCTCGGTTGTTTTTTTGCAAGTGATTATAATCTTGTTTGCAGAGATGGCACAAAAAAGATGCACAACAAGGAATCACACGAAGGAGGCAAGCAATATAGGTTGTGAATATAATCGCATAGATATTTTGTTTGAGGTAGCAGATGGAGGTTTCACAGACAACATAAAGTATGAAATAATCCCAACTATTACTAAATTAGGTATTTATAGTAAAGGTGTATCTTTTTTGATTGTGGGCTCTATTAGTTTCTCTGTAGATGAAGGCACAAGACAAAATAGAAATTGATTCAATGCCTTATTAAACATTCATTAAAGATGCAAATTTATACATCATAGAAGGGATAGTAGAAGGTGAACTGTTAGATTCCACGAAGGCATGAAAACTGTCATGTGAGAAAGCAACCGAAAGTTAAATAAAATTGACACATATTAAAAATGTATTAATAAATTTTATAACATTCCCCCCCTCAATATATTGTTTCTAAACATCATATTTCCAAATTGTGGACCCCCCTTATTCCAAACACAGTAAAATTTTTATTACACTCTCCATGTAGCTTTCTCACCTTTGAGGTGACATGCCATCTTTCTGGATTCTTGGTCTTGGTAACACCTTGGTTTTTCCTCACAGGATTACCATAAACCTAGAAGTGACCTAAGCACATCCATCCTTGAGAGCACATTGGTGGTTTTTGGTTTCCTTGGATTACAACAAACCCATATGGTTTTCCAATAGCAAGTTCACCACAAACCTGGAGGTGACATGATGCCTCAGTTGTACACTTCAGTGGTTTCTCAGATTTTCAAAAACCCTTTACACAAGAACCAAGTGTTACTTTAGTTATTTTCTCTCCTCACAATGTCCTTCATTCAAGAGGTACCAAACTGGAAAATTTTTTACACCTTTATTGAACAACACACACCAAAATAACATCACAAACAAAATACGAACACAAACAAAAAAATTGTCACCAAAGTAATGGTGCGACCCCGTTTTAGGCAACTCACGAGAGGATGTTAATTTTCCTTTGAACTTCATGTACCATCCAACATCTAGTTAGATGCTACTTAATTAGTAGATATGTCTTTACGACTCATTTGATTCAATACATTTCTACATATTCTGATCCTTTGTATGCTAGCTAGCGAATATCTTTGCAAGGAAGGTTGTTTTTACTCCACGGCTAACTCCTTCTTCATATGTAGTAAAAACAACCACTGTGGTAAGTATAACCAAGTCCAAAAAATATATTTCTACTATCTGTAGCTATGTTTATAAATTCAAAACACCCTTAATATTACACATTCTAGAATCACAATACAATTGATTTTCCAGATTTCCGTTACACATGAACTTGAGAACCATTCGTTTCAGATTTCAAACAAAGAATGAAACCCAAATCTCTAAGAAAATTGACATCCTCCGAGGTGTTGATTATGAATCTCATCAGGTCCACATGGTGTCCATAAATTCTAACACAAGAAAAAAAACTTCTGTGTAATCCCTTGAAAATATTATACAAAGAAGATAAATCATAAATTGGAATTTCTATCAAGGCTAATTTTACTCTCCCACTAGAAATGTAATTTAAACTTGAATCCATCCTTGTGAACTTCTAGATTAACACTTGAAAAAATGGTCTCTCCTTGTCATTGCCACACTTCTTGGGAATAAATGGGAAAAGTTTTTTTTCACAGGTCACAATTCTCCAAATGTTAGAAAATGCATACCAAAACAAAGCAACTAGTGGTTCTCCTCTTACACTCCACTGTTTCCTCCTTTAAGTAGCATTTCAAATGATAATCCACATAGGTATATATAGAAGTAGATTTCTCCAATACATGTTTTCAATGGAGTAGTATTTGCATTCAACTGTTTCTTGTGCACAGATATGCAACCTTACCACTACCTTGTTTTTGATGCCAATCTGGTCTTATAAATATCTTTTTTTATGGTCACTACAACATCCAAGGGTCCAAAAAAGATAGGTCTACAAACACAAGATTTGATACCATTGAGGGCATGAGACAAACTAGAAATTGATTCAATGCTTTGCTAAACATTCATTAAAGATGTAAATTTATACATCACATAAGGGGTGGTAGAAGGGGAACTATTAGATACCATGAAGGTAGGAAAACCATCATGTGGGAAATCAATCGACAACTAAATAAAAAAACACATATTAAGAATGTATTAATAAATTTGCTAATGTTTAGTAGATGACTAGTTCATTTGTTTTACATGACAGTCCAATCGTGATCCACACTAGCCCTGCTTTGTCCTATTGAATCGTGATCCATAGTCAATCCTTTATTTCCAGTTGCTTTTGTTCTCCATGCCAAACCGCCTTTTTCTTCCAGAAAAAAACAATTTTTTTGTGTGTTAACAGAATAAAATTTAATCCCTTTTGTACTCTAACATTTATCTCTGGTGAACGCTTTCTGATTTCTGTTTTTCTATGTCTCTCTCTAGGTATTATCATTTTGAAATTTCCATTCTCATTCCTACACTTGTTTTTAAGGATAATGATGACTTGTTGCAAAATAATTTATTTTTTTAAAAAATATTCTTGTTGAGATAACCAAGATATTTTAATGTTTTTTATTCGGATGATACAAAGAAACATTGCTAACTAGTTCATATTACATTTTTTACATGGTTGCCACTTAGACATTTTAGGAAAATATATGAGGTTAAAAAATTACTTTCAAACAATAAAACCATATTAAGAATTCAATTGTATGATAATTATTTCCAATTATATACATGTTTCCATGTAGAATTAACCAAATGTAATGTCTTCAACAATTTTATGTTTTGTACATTGGAAGTTAAACACATTATATATGCGTAAATATTATTAAATATAATTTTAATTGTTATGTATTTAATAATTAATATATTATTCCTTTTGTGCCCAAAATTCACATAGCTTTGAGGCAACCAAGATATAATTCTTTGTTTTCACTACCTATTTACTAAGCCTAAATTTTATTTCAAATTACATACATGATTCTACATGTATATGTATATATCCATTATCTAAATTTCATATTTATTTGTTATCGTTTATAGCTTTTCAATATGATTTCTCTTATATGAATACACTCTACCATGGGAAATGTTGTCTACCTTAGCATCCGCTAGGCCATAATTCTTATTTGAATAAAATATTCATTTACCTTGACAGCCTCGTGGTGTTTCACCACAAAGTTACGTATGAAATAGATAAGGGTAAAGGTGAGAAGGTTTACTTGTGAAGTCGAATAAGCTTGCATGTGTTGTAGAAGACTAGGTTGAATATGAAGAACTCCTTTTTCTCTCAGAAGGATTACCTAAAATACAAAACAAGACCAAAAGATAACATTAAAAACATCGGTTGGTGGATTTACTAGCGGAGGCTAGATCCAGGAAGCAGGGTGCTTCCTAGAAGGCTATTAATCCAAGTTTTAAGACAAATCAATGCTAATAAAGAACACAAAATAAAGAGAGCTACTGTAGTTGTATAGTTTAGGTATCCTACACAAGCATAGTAAATTAAATATAATTTAATTAAATGCATACAAAACTCAATCTAAAGAGGGTGGTTGGTTGTTTGAGGTTTGTGGTATGACATAGGATGTTATGGAAGTCTGGGTGAGATTCTGGGAAGTTTTGAGAGGTTTTGGATAGGTAAATTAGCTTTCTGGTCTGGGATACATTATCAGTCATAGAGACCGGTATCAGTTAGGTGACCGATGCCAATACTTGGTAATGACTGATGCTGGTTGGGTGACCAGTGTCGGTAGGGGAAATTGGGTAGAATAATTAAAATTGGGTTGTTTTAGGCTCTCTGTGCAATCAGAGAGTGTTGATGGGGCTTAGGATGGGTAGTAGGATTTATGTGAGGACTCACCAAGGGTGAGAGAGGTGATTAGTGAAGCAAAAGGGTTCAGGTTGGTAGGATATCTGGTAGATGGGTGATGGAAGATATTCAGATGAGAAAATAGTCTGGCAATAAAAGAGGATGAAAGATATAAAACCAAAATAAGAACTAAAAAACAAGGTTAAGATACTTATCTAAAGACCTGTAGATCGGTAGATGGCGGTAGTTGATGGACATTCGTAGGAGAAGTGGGTCTGGGTCCAGTGTCATAGAAACAAAGCTTGTGTGCTTCCCTGTGAATGATTTAAGGCTAAGGAGTAAGAGGATGGTTGCTGGTGAAGAACTGGAATGCCCTGGTTCATCGTTTGATTTCTTGGATGCTTGAGAGTTTAAAACGCTATAATGCCAAAAACCAAGATTCAGGAACCCGGGTAAAGGATTGAAAATCCTTATTTAAGGGAACCGGTGATAATTAGGTGACCGACACCATCCGAGGAATAACCGACATGAGTTAGGGAGAAAAGGTCACACTTTTCTAAAAATATCCTTTTTCCCCAATTTTGGTGTGATTCAAAATTGATACTAGGTCAAGAGTGTGGAATGGCGCTAAATGGAGCAAGAAGTTTGTTGGAGGAATGATAGGCAATTAAGGTTAGGGTTAAAATGAGTCCTTCTTAATTAAGGGGAGTGGGGAACTAGTATAGGTTAATTAATAGGATTGGAACAGGTCCAGGATGAGGTGGAGAGATGAGGTGGCTAGGTGAGATGGAAATTAATTTAATTTAGGTAATTAAATTAATAATGATATGAGGAGGGGTCATGATTATATGTATGTTAATCGAAGGGGACTTGGTAGGGTGTGATCTAATTTGGGTGTCTACATTTGCCTCTTTTTTTGTGTAGTTTGTATTGATAAGTGACGATGAAAAAAATAGGAGGTGGTCGCCCTAGGTATGGGTGAAGGTTAGGTTGACCTAGGTAAGGGTGGAGGTGATCCCACTCAAATCAGGAACTGATGAAGTAGCAGGAAGAATCAGTGATGGATTTGATTTAGTGATAGGTGATGAAAAAGGTGGTAAGGCGTGGGTGTAGGTAATGGTGATATCGGTGTGGGTAATAGGTGGGGGAATTCAAACGCATACACACATGTAGAATGTGACAAACCATCAGGATGAAGAGATCACAAAGTCTACATTGTCAAAGGTCAATAGTTTATTCAAACAAGGTTAATGTGGACCATGTATCCAAGGTATATGATACGGTCCTCAGAACACGACGATGCTAAGTGCAGGAATGGACATTGGGTGTTTTCAAAAGAACTAAAAGGTCTAGTCTGGTCAAGGTACAAATCATGGCATAAGCAAAGGCAAGGTCAGTAGGCTAAACAACACGAGTAACATTAGCATAAGGTACAATGAGGAAGTGAATTCGAGTGTCCATTGGGTGAGGTTTGGGTGGGTGTATAGGTAAGGCTATGGGTAAGGCAAAGGTGTAGGAAAAACTGTGCCCTGAATTAAACGTAGGTAGGGGGTTAGGTGATAAGGTGAGCCTGTAACGTGGGGGTAAGGTTGAGGCCGCATGAAAATGGCATCCCTCATCAAAAATTTAGACAAAATAGGTATAATTGGTTTAGGCAGGGTGACCGATGCCGATAAAAAAGGAATCCATGTTGGTAAGGGTAACTAACATTGGTCACCTAGGGCATGACATGATCGACGTCGGTCGAGTTAAATTTGGTTTAAAATGAAAAATCCACATGAAAATAACTCATTTGTGTATTTGAATTTCGATAGAGAGAGAGCATAATCCATGAAGAAAATGACAAAGCCACGCTCTAGGCTTTGTTTGCGAGAGTTTAGTTGATGGAGGAGTAGAGTTTATGGGCCCATGAGATCTACCTGAGAGATTGGATTGGTTGATAGATGCAAAGGTGATTCAGACATGGAAGAGGCATGAGAGGGTGCAAGAGGAGTTCCAGTGTAGAGGCCCGACATCCCACCATGGATATGGAGCCCAGTAGAGCTAGGATTCGAGCTCTATTGGTGTTTTTTATTTTTATTTTATAGAAATATAAGGTAGAAAAAACTTTTTTTTGTGAAATGTGATTGGAATGTTGTTTAAAATTGGGTGAAAGTGGGTATGGAAAGGGTGAAATTTAGTTTAATTAGGCTCTAAAAGGAAGCTAGAGGAAATTTGGGATAATTTGGGTGGGTGATTTAGGTGATTTAGTAAATTTGTAGATAATGGGGACATGGGGGTTTGACCCTAGATCTTAACCAACAACAAGGTAAAAAGAGATTAGTATTGGCAAGGGTGACTGATGCCGGTCACTGCTAAATGTGACTCAATTTTAGAAAAGTGAAATTGGAGAGGATGAAAGGTAGGGGAATGGTGGTTTATGGTTTATCTTAGGTAGGAATGGGTGGGTGTAGACCAGGTAAGGGTGGTTAAGGAGAAATAAGAAGGTGTAGGGACATATCAAAAGTATAGGTCAACAATGTAGGATGTGTGCAAGATAGATGAAGTAAATTAGGAAAATAACTGATGGGGGAAAGGAATGAAATAAAAAAAACTATAGATGTTTAGGCTAGTGTTGTCACCAAATCACTGCACCCCCCAATGGCCAAACTATATGTAGGTTGCTCGGCGTGATTGTGACACATGGAATCACCTCTCATGTTGTGGGACTTGGGTTCGAGGTGAACCTCTGGAGAAGGCCGACTTCCTTTCCCTTAACTAAGTGTTGTAATACCCCTAATGTAATAAAATAGCTATCTAATCTTAGGCTAACATTTATTTGAGTTTTAGGGAAAGAAATATGAAAAAGGAAACTAAACGAGGGATGTTGATGCACCAAAAAAAAGGATATGTTGAATCAAAAGAAGGTTTAATGTGAGTAAGATGCGGACACCGTTAGTCTTCTTCACCTATTGCAACTTTAGAAAGGGCACAAAATACCATAAAATAGAAGCATGCATTCCTTTGTTAAAACTTGAATTATACAAAATAGAGAGACCAAATTGGATTGGACACACAATTAACTAGCCACGAGGATAAAACACATACACATATCAACCATTCATTTTGCTGATAATGGCTAACGATAATATAACTTTAAATGATAGAAGGAAAATAATTTTTCCACAAATGACTTAAAATATGTTATATCACTTTTCCATAACATGAAACAAAATGATCATAAATAAAGGCAAGCCAACCATCTATACTAAGGAACCATACATTCTTAAAGCATATATAAATCGACCATTTAGCACAATAAATTAATTTTTTCAAGGCAAGATATATCTCTGACTATAATTAAAAGGTTCTTTAAATCTCTGAAGCACTCTTCCAAGCTTAAAGAACAACTTCACCAAAATATGATCCCCCCTAATGACTCCATAAACCTAACTATTTATAAGTTCTTCTAGGTTGAGCCATTATAGCTAGGCCCTTAACTAACATTTACTAATAATAGAAATGTCATTAATTAAAGGGAACATGCTACCATAAAAATACCAAATTTGTTGTAAGGGTATGACTCAGTCAACCCTATAACTTTGACTGATCCAGAGCTTGGATCTATTTTTTCACAACCGCTCAACTTTGGCCTAGTTTTACAACTCCTTCCTCATATGCAGGTTTTTGTTGTGTTTCCTCCCATGAAGCCATTCGATGTTTATACTTGATGAATCGTTTAATGATCCCTTGAATTTCCTCATCCCCAAGCCCACATGCATAGTGATTTACCACATATGCTGCTTCAATCTCCCTCATAATTTTAACTAGGACTCTACTAAGTTTACTCAAAAATTTCTTCAATATTCTTGTGAAATTTTGGCATAAAATCAACCTGTCAATAGATTCAATTCCGGAAGTTTTAGTAACTTCATCATCACGTTTCACCAAATCCTTAAAATTTTGCTTTATTTACTCCTCTGGAAGAGCATCGATGTTTTCATTGAAGAATTTATAGTTAACAATGTTAAATTATTTTGATATGTCATTTAAAGCATCTGTAATCTCTACTCGTTTATTCTATAACTTCTTAATTAGATCTTATAGCACCTGACACAGGAATTCCATGGCTTTTTGATATTTGAACAGCTTTGCAACATCATTGATTACGTCCTCCTATAGGAGTAGATCCAAATCTTCCCCTCTAATCTCACTCTATGTTTCCAAATTCAAATTTAGATTGTTATTATCTTCTGAAAAAACTTCATCCATTTTACAAATAGTAGTTTTCCCAACCTGTAAATCATTGTATATCTCAACAACTTCTTTAATTAAAGGGTTAGCCTCCTACAGTATATGTTCCATCTATCCATCTACTGATATCCCTTTCTAGCCTATCTTTTTGACCTCATGATAAGAAATATCATCACTAGTAGATGAAACTATCATGGCCGTAGTAGTTGAGACTTCAGTAGATGGAGTTGGCTTTGTTACTTTCCATAACAATGCAGTGAGTTGTTCGACCTCGGCCTTCAGCTCATCCTTGGAAGCTTTATCCTTATCACATTTTTCCAGCAGATTTCCAAGGGCAGTGTGTACATCTTGTTTTGCTCCTTCATGAGTGGCTTTACCCAATGAGAATCTAGAAATTTGATAATCTGTAGCTGTAATTGTTTCTTTCATTTTTACCTCAACAAGAGTGGCAACCTCCACAACTCATTCCCCAAATGCATTCACCGTCAAGCTTGAAACAATCTTTAGCCTCTTGGCCTATCTCTTTGGGGTATGTTCTAATATGCTTAGATCTATTACATCTCCCAGAGGCACTTTCTTCTTTTGCTTTGGAGTTTGTTGGAACAACCATTCTGGAATGGCTGAAGCTAATGAAGATAAAATAGTTGACTCAGTACCTGAAACATTAGCCACCACAAGAGTACCAATAAAATTAGTTGGCATTTGAATGGTAGTGGTAGTGATGGATGGGGTGGATGTGAGGACTTCCATAGGAGTTGATAAAATAATGTTAGGGGATGAGATGGAGAAAAATGGAAGCGTTAGGGGGAGTGAGGTAGAAATGGGTAACCCAATAGTTTCTCCAGCTGAGAGAACTAGAAGAGATGAGAATACTTGGGCCATGGAAGGTGATGGGAAATAAGAAATGGTGGTAGAAGTGGAAGGAAATGATATAGGAAGGGACAATGGAAGAGAAGAGGGAAATGATGGGTCTTGTGGGACACTAGGAGAATCACTAAATTCAACTATTTCTATTACAGGTGCTATTAGAGGCATGACTTTGGGAACATGAGCCTTGGAAAGAGATGATCTCCCAACAACAAATGATTTTTTTTTGTGGAACCGTATGGGTCTTTTGGGTCGACCTTTTCCCCTTTGTGGGTGTTGATTGGCTCATGGTTGATGGGGCCCTATATTTGTAGGTTGCTCTAACCCCTTGATTGAGATTCCCAAGGTAACCAACCAACTGTGAGTTCTTTGCAAAATGGGTCCTGCCATTTCCTTTGTGTTGTAACATTATTCCACATACCAATCAAACCATGGCAATGGTTGATTAACAATATTATTACTTTTATAAAATTCATCCAAAGCTTCATCAAATTTCCTACATGTCTTTCACTACGTTGGCTATTCCAAATTGTCGAATTTCATCCAAAGTTAGCCATTCATAATCTCTCTGTTGGATGATAAATTCATCCCGAAAATGGATCCAAATATCTTCCAACTGGGGCACATGGGAAATGGACCGACCTGTCTTGCTGAATTTTCCCCAATAGTCAAAATTGGTCCATGGATGGAAAGTTCTCAAGGTTACCTCTATCATTTTTGCATCTACATTCTTGGCCTTGTAAATATTTGGGCAAGTGTATCTACCAATTGAGATAGGGAATTGCATTCCCACTTTATTCCTTTTATTCTGGATCTTATGGTAATCTAGCAATTTCTGAACCAATTCTAACAAGACCCACTTGTCAGTGAGACATCTAGGTAGCTTGCTGGGAGCACCCACGAAACTAGGAATTCAAATATAAGTAAATTTGTGGAACTGAAGATAGATAACTCCCCACTCACGCACTTCCTTGAAGGCTTCATCTGAAATTCTCTGATTATACAACTCCTTATCAAAATGGTAGAGGATAATAACAAAGAAGGCATCATTTATTTTGTGGAAGTGTTTGCTTCCATTGTCTAGTGTGATTTGAGGATATAAATCATAGATTTGGGAGGTGCTTCAAATACCCTTGGTATTCAGTCTAGTGAAATCTCCCATGGTAGCTGTGACATAGACCAAGAAGGATGTCATATAGAAACATTTAGAAGAATGTATTCTACTCAACTGATAACAAATGGAGCTACTGATATGCTCCCCCCATCTGATAATCTCCTTATTCTTGTTGATGGTCATGATATATAAGAAAATCCATTCCTGAAATTCCTTCACAGAAGGAAGACCTGAGACTCTACTTAGGAGCACAATAAGGTCACTGACCTCCTGAATAAAATTTGACCAATGCATGGTATTTGGTAATTTGGCAAATCTCTTAGCCAAATAAGTTTTCAACATGACCCTCGTGCACAACTCTACATCCTTGTCCCGATGTTCCACCGCATATTCTGGTGAAATAGTTGTGTAGTCTTCAACATCAGGGAATTTGAGAAAATATTTGAAGAAATATGGGTCCAAGTGGATCATGACTTTGCTATCGACATATTTAACTGAAATAGATTCTTCATCATAGTGGTCTACTGCAGCCAAAACAAATTCTGGGAAATGCATGGATGTGGGAAAACCGGCAACAAGAGCAAGCCCACTGTCATATATAGCCTACATCCATGATTTCTTATTTGGGGCCTTCACCCTCACCCAGAAGTCTGAAAAATAAATTTTTTCGAGGTTGGTGTCCCCTATGTTCCCTAGGTCAGAAGATAAACAAGAGTGAGGGGAAACCCTGAGGAATGAGTATTTCATTTTTTCCTTGCCCTTGGAAGTGGAAGTAGAAATCAAGTTTTGCATTCTGAAATGCTAAAGTAGGTATTCCAAAAAATCAAAAATCTCCAATCTCCAAAAACTTGAAAATTAGAAACCCAAGGAGGAGAAGTCTGAAATTCCAAAATGGAAATCTTCGAATCGGAGAATTCTGAAAACCCAAAAATCAGAAACCTCTGAAAACCTGAAGTGAAGAATTTTGAAATGAAAAGTTCTAAAAACCTGAAATGGAGAAGTCCGAAATGAAAAGTTTTGAAAACCTGAAGTGGAGAAGTCTGAAAACCTAAAATGTAAATCTCTAAAATGAAAACCTCTGAAATACCAAAAATGAGGACTCCAAAGTTCTGAATGGTACAATTCCCAAAAACATGAGAACTGTCAAACAATCCAAGGCTCCGAAATTCTGAAAAGAGATTTTTTCGAAAAACGTGAATCTCCTAAAATCTAGAAAAAGGAAAGGCACGAGAGGTGAAAATTAGAGAACTCGAGAGGATCCCTACAAATGTGAGTACCTACAAAAACATCAAATTGTGGAATCATGACAGGCAATAGATTTTTCATTTCCCAAGGTATGCAAAGGAAGAAACAAATACAAATAATCAAGGAGGAAACAAACAAAAGATATTAAACCAAAATAAAATACCAAAAATAAAAATACCTTGAGGATGACGTTGAAAATTACGAAATTCAGTAAAAAATCAGTTGTCAGTAGCAAAGTGTTAGGTGAAAATGACAGGAAAAATGTGATTTAAATAGAATAAACCCGATATTAATGGATAAAATTCAATCCTGTATGGAGGTAGATGGGAATTAAATGCACAAAGAAGCTCCAAAAATCTAAAACCTGAAAGCCCAAAATTCTAAAATTTGGAATTTTAGGATTTCGGGCTTCAGAAGATTAAGGGATGAAAATCATAAAAAGGCTCAAAAGAGTTCCTGAAACCTGAAAGCTTGAAAGTCTGAAATTTTGGACTTTCAAACTTCGGAAGTTCTGAAAGAAAATGACTCGTAAATCATCGAGAGAGTTCTGAAACCCCAAAATCCCAAAAGATTGAAATTTCATAATTTTAGACTTTCAGAATTCGGAGGTCTGAGAGGATTTTTTCAAAAAGTTCAACCATTAGTTCTGAAACTCTGAAATCCTGAAAGTCTAAAATTTCTGAATTTTCAGGTGTTTCAGACTTCTGAATTCTATAAGGAAATTTCTAAAATTCGTGACTTAGAGTTCCGAAACCTGAAAGCCCAAAAATCTGAAATTTCAAGACTTTTAAGAGTTTCAAACTTCGGAACTTAAAGAACATACAATTCACATTTAAGCCAATTAAACCCCGAAAGGGAAAATCCCCAAAGTCTGAAATCTAAATTTTTGAACTTCGAGACTTGAAGAAACTTCAAGATGTAGAGATCTTCTGTGCAAAGATTTTTTTCAATAAAAAATTACCTAATCGATTTTAAAGTTTACTTCTCAAGGTAGATTAAATTGGTAACATTTTTGGTATGACCTCTAAGGAATGCTTGCTTGCTAAGATTTTAGATCAGTATCTTTATACAAACCATTGGGAAAAATGATTCCTGGAAGAAAGCTACATTCAAAGGACACCCCAAAAGAAACAAAATAAAGGAAAGAAAACAAAATAATGTGTGAAGAACTTGGAGGAAATGAAAAACGAACATTGTACAAGGGTGAGACAACCTTAAAAGAAAGATTTGAGATATATCCCATTCACGTGAATGGGCAGTTCTTCTCTATTGAGTATGGATAGATGAAATGAATTCACCTCTTTGCAACTAAAGATAACATACGATCCACTCCAAAGAGCGTAAAACTTGGCATGCCTGCCTGGTTTGGCTATGTCTTCATCTCACTTGAGAACCAAATATCCTTCTTGAAAAATGCCTATCAGAAGCTTTCTTGTCAAAGGATTTCTTAACTTGAGCCTAATGTTGGCTTAAAGTTTTCATAGCCTTGTCTCGAACTTCCTCCAACTCCATGAGTTCAAAAAACCTCACTGTTAAGGAGCCATTTTCCATAACTTTGAGCTGATGAGCCAATTCCAAATAAGGTAACTCCAGGGAGAGCGAAAGATTTTGCCTCCCTCCCGTATACCAGCATAAAAGGTGAGTTTCCAATGGCATTTTTAGGGGTGATTCAATCCACCCATAAGGAAGTTTTAAGTTGCATATGTCAGGTCCTTTTGTTAGTCTTCCATTGTCCGTTTGATGATCCTTATGAGATTCTTGTTACTGGATTCAACCAACCCATTTCCCTGTGGATAGTAATTGGATGAAGTCTTGAGATAGACCCCGTTCGTAACTTCCCACTCACTTAACTTTAAACCAAGGAAATCCATTGCATTATCAGAGATGACGGTAAACGAAACTCTCGAACCTCGTCATTATATTTTCTAGGAAATCAAGGACCGCCTTTTCATTACTTTCTTTTAAAGCCACCACCTCTGTCCATCGAGTGAAATAATCTGTCGCAGTAAGAACCCATTTGTGTCCATCACTCGAAGGAGGGTTAATCATCCCGATAAATTCCAACCCCCATTGAACAAAAGGTTGATCTACTTGAATGGGGTGTAGGGGAAGGGTTGCCAGTTTTTGTTTACCTACAAAAAGGGCACATTCCTTACATTTCCTTACCCAGAGATGAGAATATTTGAACAAATCTGGCCAATAATAACCAGCTCGCATAATTTTGGTGGTGGTTGTCTGAGCAGAGTAATGTCCCCCAGATAAACCATTGTGAAATTCTTCTAAAATTTTATTCACTTGCTCTGGTTTTATGCAGCTCAGAAGCACACCATTCAAGTCTTTACGGAAAAGAACATTATTGATCAGGACAGTATGGAATAGTCTGGAGACGAAAAACTACATCTCTAGACTTTATCCATTTTTGAAGGATATGCCCCTGAGAGGAGGAAATTTTTCATCTTTGTTAACCAATCAACTTGACAGTCACCTTCATCGATGTTTAGGAGCGTGGCATCCTCTACATCCTTGGTCTCCATGTCTACAGCCAACTGCTGGCATAACCCTTTGCCCCTGACAAGTTTAGTGACTTTAATGTGTACATCATACTCCATTACTTTTGTGATCCACCCTGCACGCTTCTCGTTCATTTATTTTTTCAAAAAAAATCCTTGACGCCAGGATGAGAAACCATCAAGTGTACTTTGTTGTTGGACAACATGTGCCTGAACTTCTTCAAAGCTCGAATGAATGCAAAGACCTATTTCTCAATGAAGGAATACTTGAGCTCATATTCTTTGAGAGATTGACTGAAGAAGGCAATTGGTTGTTCCATCAGATTGTCATTTTGCTGGGTGAGAATCCCCGAAATACTTTCCCGACCTGTGAAAGCATAGAGAATGAAATCTTTGTCAAACCTGGGATTTACCAGTGTGGGGGCTTGGGAAATGGCCATTTTGATAGCCTCGAAACTCTCCCTCCCATATTTCATCCATGAGAATGGAATGTTCTATTTTTTAGCATGGATGTGAGCGGTTTAGCCAGTGTTGTAAATTGAGGAATGAATCTCCGCACAAAATTTATGGTTCCCAAGAAGCTCTGGAGACCTTTCTTGTGACTTGGAAGAGATAGGGACATAATTGAATGAATTTTGGTTGGATCAATAGACAGTCCTTCCGAAGAAACAACATGTCCTAACAAATTTCCTTCTTAAACTACAAAAATGCACTTCTTAGGATTCAGTGAGACCCCAAATTCTCTACATCTTCAGAAAAAATTTCGTAGATGTGTGATATGGTCTTCAGCATGTTTGGAATACACAGTTATATCATCAAGGTAAACTAAGATGATATCATTAACGAGTCCTTTGAATTCCATGTCCTGTGGCTCTTTGGAAAGTATCCCCTGCATTGGACAACCCAAATGGCATTTTGTTATAAGCATACGCATTCCCCACTTGGTAGTGAAAGCCATTTTGAATTGATCAGATTCTTGGACCAGGATCTAATTGTATCCCGAATATCCATCAAGCAAAGAAAACATTTGAGCCCCTGCCACACGGTTTGGAGGATTTTCTCCATTGATGGAAGAGGGTAGTGGTCTTTTAACGAGGCATGGTTCAAATCTCTGAAGTCCACGCATAACCGAATCTCCCCATTCTTCTTTCTCACGGGCACCAAGTTGGCTACCCACAAGGAATGCTTAATGGGAAAAATTATGCAGGCCTCAATAAGCTTGGTTAGCTCCTTCCTCATTAGTGGCTCAATTTTAGGATTAATTGGCCTCTATTTTTGATGAACTGGCTTAGCATTTGGATCCATACTCAATGGTGTGTTGAGCTAAGCTGGGATCGAAACCACACAGATCTTTATAACTCCATGCAAAAATATCATGATATTCTTGACATAGTTTAATGAAAGCTTTCTTTTATTGAGCAGTGCATACCTTACTAATTTTTATAAAAAAATTCACTTACCACCTCGACCTCTTCAAAATCCTCTTCCTTGACCACCATATTAGTGCTCTGTCATTTGGCCTGATCATCTGAATTGAAGATAGATTCCAGTGTAACCAGGCCTTTTGGTAGCTTGTTTCCTTTCAGCTATATAATTTGATCACTATAAGTGTTTTGAAGTTTATCTTGATGTTTGGCAGCAAACTCTGCTTCTTGCTGTAGGAAGAGGACAATCTATTGATCACTATCAAACACCTGCCAACTACTTACGTTATCTGGTACTATAGGATAGACCACCATTTTGACCATCTGCTGCTCTTCTTTCATGATGTTTGTAGGTACATCATATTGGGAGCCAATAGTAGCAAGCCTATCAGCATCTTGATTTTGCTTTCTAGGAATTGTATGAATTCCAAAAGCTTCAAAATCTTCTATCAGGTCCCACACCCGATTTTTATATGATCTCAATAGATCATTTTTTGATGCACTATGGGTTGTTACTTGGTGCATAACCAGTTCACTATCACCAAAGACGGTCAAGGTTTGGATTCCTCTTTTTTGGGCCAGCTAAATTCCTTATATGAGAGCCTCATATTCGGTGAACATTATTAATACAACTAAACTGCAACCGAAAGGAAGAGAAATATTTATCTCCTTCTAGAGAAATCAACATAACCCCTACACCAGATCCATTTTTACTTCTTGAGCCATCGAAGAACATTTGCCACAGTCCTTTCGAATCACTTGATGTTTTGACAAGTTGTGGTATGATTGTATCTTCTTCATGAATGCAGTATGTCCCCAATCTTGTTTCTTCCAGAAGCCAACAAACCAAATTCTTCATCTGCTAATAAATCAGCATAGGGATCATATTGGTGATTGATACTTACTTCATCAAGCACTGTGTCAGGAAATTCTTCTGTGAGAGTAGTTGGCTCGTGATCTGCGTCCTCCTCATCTGGATCACCAATGGCATAATTACCATTTATGGGTTTAGTGGTGTACGGTTCCACATGATTATGACAAATAGGTTCAGCTCTTATAGTCACCTTTGTCCCGTACCGAGTTCTAAGGATCATATGTGACCAGTATGATGAAAAATAACCACCCATCTTGGTAGTGAAATCACATGATAAGAAAATGGAAAAGAGGGGAGGGAGATCAATAACAAATATGTCTTGCATGAATGTCAAGCTAGGACAGGCATGGATAGTAAGTTGAAGCCCCTTAATGACCCCCACAGTTTGGACTGCAGTACCATCTAACTAGATAAACTCCTCTTGAAATTGGAGTATATGGAATTCGTAACACATCTGCAATCTGTTTGGGCATTACGGAACTACTGGCTCCAGAATCGATCATACAATTGTGCACCAAATGATCACTGATAATCAGTGAGATATAGAATGGTGGAGGCTTGCTGGCCTTAGAAAACACTTTTGTTTCAGGTTGGCATAGGCTGGTTGCCACTGCTACTTCTTGACCTGATGATCTGTTGGTAGTACCAAAGTTGTTCAAAGCCTCCTGTAGCAAGTTCCTCTTAGAAGAGGATTGAGAGTGCATCCCACATTGTGACGCTCAAATTGGTCTTCTTCATTTGCTCCACAATGTTGAACAAAATTGCCCCAACTTTGCTAATACCTTTTGGGGCATTAGAGTCTTCTTTTGGAAAATGCCTATTGGGCATTGTGATACTTGAAGTCCCATCCTTCTTTGTAGATTAATCTGTGGATACTTCCAGTGATTTCTTTCCTATGTCTTTATCATCTGATATTCGTGTTTGGGACTGTGAAATAGATGCTTGATCAGTTTTGGAAGATTGTGGGTCTATTCGCCCTCTTCTTGGAATGTGTGTTGGATGCTACAATGGAGGCATCAGTATTCAAACCACAAAAGTCTTCTGTTTTCCAATTTAGTAGGGTAGTTTCATCAGAAGGCTAGTCTTGACTCTCATGAGTGGATGTTCTGGATGGATGATTCAGGTGGAGCGGATATGCTTTGGACCATAAGGGCCTGACTCAAAACTCCATTTGGGAAAATATTATGGTTATGAGGCTGAGAAAAAGGATAACACCACTCATAATCTTGAATGAGGTTATTTTAGACTAGTACTATGGCTTTGGATGAATTAGTAATATAAGGGTTGTAGAAGTTCAAAGGCTTCATGCTTGTTGCTTGGCTAATGACCTAGTTCTGGGCCTGATTATTTCCTTGAAAAGGAGGATGATATTGGAATTGAACGGTCGAGCATTTGGGATTACTACCTTTTAATTGCTACAAGCTCATTTCCGAAGGTCTGCAACAGTGATTTGACTTCAAATAGATCATTTGAAGAGGCCAAGGCAGATTGAGCTGAGCTGATTAGAGGTTGTTGGGATAGGCACAATGATAGGCTGATTATTTGTAAGATCTGGAGAAAATGGCATGGGCGGTCGAGGAGCTATCTTTCTAGCCTGAATTAAGGAATTTTCCACATTTATGGCTATGTCGTAAGCATCAGGTAATGTAGCTCCCCCCATGGATTGGATCATAACTGCTACATCACTATTCAAAGCTCACAAATAGTACAAAAATGCATTATTTGGAGAAGGCTTAATGAGTGCCGGAATCCTATTCCAAGTCCTATGAAATCGGAAGTTGAAATCACTCATGTACTCCTAGGGAGCTCTCTTTATGGTAGTGAGTTGTTCTAAGAGTGATAGGTGATCACTCTTGTCTTCGAACTATTTTCAGAGCTTCTCTCCTAACTTGTCCCAAGTGGTTATGCTGCCAACACGTAACCCTCAAAACCATTGAAGTGCTTTTCCCTTGAAGGAAGTGGCTAGAAGTCTGACAAAAACATTATCCTCCATGATATTATGTACTGCACAGATGTTGGCTACATCAAGAATGTGTTCTACTGGAGTAACATGAGTTTCTCCTATGTAAAAGGGTAAACTTTTGAGCGCTACAATAGGTATAGGGTCACGTTGAGCCAACATAAGTGGACTGCTTGCATTGAAAGGGGGAAAAACTTGGTTCCATGCCATAGCAACAAGAGGTTGATTGTTCTTTGGTGGAGGAAACCTTCCATATGGAGGATTTGAATGACCCCTATGAGATAAAGTTGTAGCTGGTGAAGTTGAAACACCTCTGCTTCTTCTCTTTGGAGGAGACAAGGAAAGTTTTGATGTGTTGATAACCTCCCTACTTTGAAGAAGCTCTTGTCTGAATTCTTCACATAAGTTAATGCACTAGATTTGGAATCCAAAGATATAGAGTCTTTAGGTACTTTGATTTGTGCAAATGAGAAGAGAAGTACCAATTCTCAGTCCCACCATGGCATGCCAAAAATTGTTGTCACCAAATCACTACACCCCCCGAATGGCCAGACTATACGAAGGTTGTTCAGTGTGATTGGGACACATGGGATCACCTCTCAAGCTGTGGGACTTGGGTTTGAGGTGAACCTCCAGGAGAAGGCCGGCTTCCTTTTCCTAAACTAAGTGTTGTACTACTCCTAATGCAATAAAATGACTATCTAATCTTAGGCTAACATTTTTCTGAGTTTTAGGGAAAGAGATATGCAAAAGGAAACTAAACTAGGGATGGTGATGCACCGAATAAAAGGATATGTTGAATCACAGGAAGGGTTAATGTGAGTAAGATGTAGACATCATTAGTCACCTTCACCTATTGCAACTTTAGAAAGGGCACAAAATACCACAAACCAGAAGCATGCATTCCTTTGTTAAAACTTGAATCATACAAAATAGAGAGACCAAATTGAATTGGACACACAATTAACTAGCCATGAGGATAAAACACATGCACATGTCAAACATTCATTTTTTCTGATGATGGCTGATGATAATATAACTTTAAATGACAAAAGGAAAATAATTTTTCCACAAATGACATAAAAGATGTTATATCACTTTTCCATAACATGAAACAAAATGATATGAAATAAAGGCAAGCCAACCATCTATACTAAGGAATCATACATTCACAAAGCATATATAAATCAACCATTTAGCACAATAAATTAGTTTCTTCAAGGCAAGATATCTCTCTCTGAATATAGTTAAAAGGTTCTTTTAAATCTCTGAAGCACTCTTCCAAGCTTAAAGAGAAACTTCACCAAAATATGATCCCCCTAATGACTCCATAAACCTAACTATTTATAAGTTCCTTTAGGCTGAGCCATTACAGCTGGGCCCTTAACTAACATTTACTAATAATAGAAATGTCATTAATTCAAGGGAACAGGATCCCATAAAAATAGCAAATTTGTTGCAAGGGTTTGACTCAGTCAACCCTGCAACTTTGACCGATCTAGAGCTTGGATCTATCCTTTCATGGCCGTTCAGCTTTGGCCTGGTTCTGTAACTCCTTCCTCATCTGTAGGTTTTTGTTGTGTTTCCTCCCATGCAGCCATTCAATGTTTATACTTGATGAAGCATTTAATGATTCCTTGAATTTTCTCATCCCCGGGCCCACATGCGTAGTGATTTACCACATATGTTGTCTCAATCTCCCTCGTGATTTTAGCTGGGACTCTTCTAAGTTTACTCAAAAATTTCTTCAATCTTCTTGTGAAATTTTGGCATAAAACCAACCTGTCATAGATTCATTGCCGAAAGTTTTAGTAACTTCATCATCACGTTTCACCAAATCCTTAAAATTCTGCTTGATTTTCTCCTCTAGAAGAGCGTCGATATTTTCATTGAAGAATTTACAGTTAACAATATTCAAATTCTTCTGATATGTCATTCAAAGCATCCATAATCTCCACTCATTTATCATCTAACTTCTTAATTAGATCTTGTAGCACCTGACACCCCCCGGAATTCCATGGCCTTTTGATATTCAAACAGCTTTGCAGCATCATCGATTACATCCTCCTATGCAGGAGTAGATCCAAATCTTCCTCTCTAATCTCACTCCATGTTGCCAAATTCAAATTCAGATTGTTATTATCTTCTGAAAAAGATTCATCCATTTTACAAATAGTAGTTTTCCCAACCTGTAAATCATTGTATATCTCAACAGCTTCTTTAATTAAAGGGTCAACCTCCTGCAGTATACGTTCCATCCATCCATCTACTGATCTCCCTTTCTGGCCTATCTTTTCCATCTCATGATAAGAAATATCATCAATAGTAGATGAAAGTGTCATGGCCGTAGTAGTTGAGACTTCAATAGATGGAGTTGGCTTTGTTACTTTCCGTAGAAATGCAGTGAGCTGCTCGACCTTGGCCTTAAGCTCATCCTTGGAAGCTTTATCCTTATCATATTTTTCTAGCAGATTTCCAAGAGCAGTGTGTACATCTTGTTTTGCTCCTTCATGAGTGGCTTTACCCAATGAGAATCTAGAAATCTATGATAATCTACAGCTGTAATTGTTTCTTTTAGTTTTTCCCTCAACGGGAGTGGAAACCTCCACAACTCCTTCCCCAGATGCATTCACCATTAGGATTGAAACAATATTTGGCCTCTTGTCCTGTCTCTTTGGGGTATGTTCCAATATGCTTAGATCTATTACATCTCCTCAGAGGAACTTTCTTCTTTTTCTTTGGAGTTTGTCGGAACAAACATTCTAGAATGGCTGATGCTGATGAAGATAGCATAGTTGACTCAGTACCTGAAACATTAGCCACCACAAGAGTACCAGTAACATTAGTTGGCATTTGAATGGTAGTGGTAGTGATGGATGGGGTGGATGTGAGGACTGCCATAGGATTTGATAAAATAATGTTAGGGGATGAGATGGAGGAAAATGGAAGTGTTAGGGGAAGTGAGGTATAAATGGGTGACCCAATAGTTTCTCCAGCTGAGAGAACTGGAAGGGATGAGAATACTTGGGCCATGGAAGGTGATGGGAAAGAAGAAATGATGGTAGAATTGGAAGGAACTGATATAGGAAGGGACAATGGAAGAGAAGAGGGAAATGATGGGTCTTGTGGGACACTAGGAGAATCACTAACTTCAACTATTTCTATCACAAGTGTTGTTGGAAGCATGAATTTGGGAACAGGAGCCTTGGAAAGAGATGAGCTCCCAACAACAAATGAAATATTTTTTGGAACCATATGGGTCTTTTGGGTCAACCTTTCCCCTTTGTGGGTGTTAATTGGCTCATGGTTGATGGGGCCCTTGTATTTGTAGGTTGCTCTGACCCCTTGGGTGAGATTCCCAAGGTAACCAACCAACTATGAGTTCTTTGCAAAATGGGTCCCACCCTTTCCTTTGTGTTGCAACATTCTTCCACATACCAATCAATCCATGGCAATGGTTGATTGGAATATTATTACTTTTATACAATTCATCCAAAACTTCATCATTGTCCTGCATGTCTTTTGGTACATCGACTATTCCAAATTTATGAACTTCATCCAAATTTAGCCATTCATAATCTCTCTTTCGGATGATAAATTCATCCCAAAAATGGATCCAGATATCTTCTAACTGGGGCACATGAGAACTAGACTGACCTATCTCGCTGAATTTTCCCCAATAGTCAAAATTGGTCCGTGGATGGAAAGTTCTCAAGGTTACCTCTACCATTTCTACATCTACATTCTTGGCCTTGTAAATATTTGGGCAAGTGTATCTTCCAATTGAGATAGGGAATTACATTCCCACTTTGTGCCTTTTATTCTAGATCTTGTGGTAATCCAGCAATTTCTGAACCAATTCTAACAAGACCCACTTGTCAGTGGGACATCTAGGTAGCTTGCTGGGAGCACCCACGAAACTAGGAATTCAAATGTAAGTAAATGTGGGGAACTGAAGATAGATAGCTCCCCACTCACACTTCCTTGAATGCTTCATCTAAAATCCTATGATTATACAGCTCCTTATCAAAATGGTAGAGGATAACAACAAAGAAGGCATCATTAATCCTGCGGAAGTGTTTGTTTCCCTCGTCTAGTGTGAGTTGAGGATAGAAATCGTAGATTTGGGAGAAGTTCTTCGAATACCCTTGGTATTCAATCTAGTGAAATCTCCCATGGCAGTTGTGGCATAAACCAAGAAGGATGTCATATAGAAACATTTAGAAGAATGCACTCTACTCAACTGATAGCAAATGGAGCTACTGATATGCTCCCCCCATCTGATAAATTCCTTATTCTTTTTTATGGTCGTGATATATAAGAACATCCACTCCTGAAATTCCTTCACGGAGGGAAGACCTAAGACTCTGCTTAGTAGCACAATAAGGTCACTGACCTCCTGAATAAAATATGACCGATGCATGGTCTTTGGTAATTTGGCAAAGCTCTTGGCCAAATAAGTTTTCAACATGACCCTTGTGCACAACTCTGCTTCCTTTGTCCCAATGTTCCACCATGCTGATTCTGGTGAAATGGTTGTGTAATCTTCAACATCAGGAAGTTTGAGAAAATATTCGAAGAAATTTGGGTCCAAGTGGATCACGAATTTTCCATCGACATCTTTAATTGAAATAGATTCTTCATCATAGTGGGTTGCTGCAGCCAAAAAAAATTTCTGGGCAATGCATGGATGTGGGAAAACTAGCATAGCAAGAGAAAGCCCACTATCATATATAGCTTGCATCCATGGTTTCTTATTTGGGGCCTTCACCCTTTCCCAAAAGTCTGGAAAATCAATTTATCCAAGTTGGTGTCCCCTATGTTCCCTAGGTCAGAAGATAAGCAAGAGTGAGGGGAAACCCTAAGGAACGAGTATTTCATTTTTTCCTTGCCCTTGGAAGTGGAAGTAGACATCAAATTCTACATTTTGAAATGCCAAAGAAGGTAGTTCCAAAAACCTAAAAATCTCCAACCTCTGAAAACCTAAAAATTAGAAACCCGAAGAGGAGAAGTCTGAAAACCTGAAATGGAAATCTCCGAAATAGAGAAGTCTGAAATTACAAATTTCAAAAACCTAAAGATGTAAATTCTGAAATGAAAATCCCAAAATGCAAATCTCTGAAATGGAGAACTCCAAAATACTCTGAAAAATGTGAACTTCTGAAAATGAGGATGTCTGAATGGCACAATTCCAAAAAATGAGAAGTGTTGAACAATCCAAAGCTCCAAAGACTGAAAAGAGAGTTCTTCAAAAAACTTGTATCTCTAAAATCTAAAAAAAAAAGGTGCCGAGGGGGAAAATTAGAGAACTCAAAGAGGATCCCTGCAACTGTGAGTGCCTGCAGAAACTCAAATCATGGAATCATGGCGGGAAATAGATTTTTCATTTCCCAAGGTATGTAGAGGAAGAACAAATAAAATAAACAAGGAGGAAACAAACAAAAGATCTTAAACCAAAAGAAAAGACCAAAAATAAAAAATACCTTGAGGATGACGTTGAAAAGTATGAAATACTGTAAAAATCAGTTGTCAGAGCAAAGTGTCAGGTGAAAATGACAAAAAATGTGATTTAAATAGAAAAAAACCTGATATTAATGGTGAAATTCAATCCATATGGAGGTAGGTGGGAATTAAATGCACAAAGAGCTCCGAAATTCTGAAACCCGAAAGCCCAAAATTCCAAAATTTGGAATTTTAGGGTTTCAGGCTTCAGAGATTAAGGGATGAAAATCGTGAAAAGGCTCTAAAGAGTTTTGAAACCCGAAATCCGAAAGTCCGAAATTCAAAATTTCAGAATTTCAGACTTTAGAAGTCTAAAAGAAAATGACTCATAAATGATCGGGAGAGTTCAGAAACCCAAAAGCCTGAAAGTCCAAAATTTCAGACTTTCAGACTTTGGAAGTCCTGAGAGGATTTTTTCAAAAAGTGTGACCATTAGTTCCGAAACCCAAAAGCCCGAAAGTCTGAAATTTTTGGACTTTCAGGGTTTCAGACTTTGGAACTCTATAAGGAAATTTCTAAAATTTGTGACTTAGAGTTCTGAAACCTGAAAGCCCGAAAGTCTGAAATTTTGAACTTTCGGGGTTTCAGACTTCAGAACTTAAAAACACAGTTTCAAATTTAAGCCAATTAAACCCTGAAAGGGAAAATCCCCGAAGTCCTAAAATCTAAATTTTCAGACTTCTAGACTTGGAGAAACTTCAAGATGTTGAGATATTTTATGTGAATATTTTTTCAAAAAAAATTTCCTGATCTATTTTAAATTCTGCTTCTCAAGGTAGATTAAATTGATCAATTGATTAACATGTTTGAATGGTGATGATGAAGGCGAGACAATAGATGATAATGAGAGATAGACTACTGCCCCTTTTGGTGCAGATGTGACCTAATATCATAGAGGATGAGTGGGCACCCATGAGGGATGTTAGGATGGGTGCCGTTAGGCGGTATAGGATGATATTCCAAGATCACAACATGATTTTCACTCTCATCAACAGTTGGGATCCAACAACCAACACATTCCACTTACTAACATGAGAGATGATGATCACTCTAGAGGACGTCTACATGATCTTGAGGCTACCTATCATTGGGGAGACATTATATTTGATCTGTTTAGATGATTCATTTGATCCTATGGTTACAATTTTTGGAGAGGCCATGGGAGATTTAGCTTATCATAGTGCGAGCATTAGCTACGGTGAGATGTATACCACACATCCACATGAGACCCAAATTGTGGTGTTGATGATGGTGGGGATTGGTTATCTTACACTCCCAGAATCAGAGGGTGGAATATTTCCATGGGAACTGATGGGGATATTGGAGGACATGATCGAGGAGAGAGTCTTTTTTGCATGGGCAACAATGTACCTAGTACAACTTTACAGAGAGTTATGGGCCTATAGGAGGATTCAGTGCTTTGGTGTGTGTTGCACCTATCTTATTCATTGTTGGGCCTATAAGCACATAGTGTGTTTGCATCCCCCAGGCCTTCCACAATAGGATTGGTTAAAAGGTGTCTATAGAGCAGGGTTCAGGAGATGGGTACCGATAGGAGCACATCCTAGGGTGGAAGAGGCATCACAAGATGTGACATATTATAGGAAATTATTAGATGGCATATCAGCAGTTAATATTATAGACACCTTTAATTCATCTCCAGTAATTTAAATACTTAAATTGTGCTAATTATCCCCTTTCCTGCAAATTGACGACATATCGTCAATATGACACATTTTCTCTTTTATCGTCATTAATTAACTACAATACACTAGTTAATTGGCCCTTCTATCTAGCAAAGAAGAAAATTAAAAACCTTCCGTTAATTAAACCCCTTTCTACCTGAATTAATTAATTATTCTTAATTAGTTAAATATCCTCCTCTATTAGATAAATAAATTTCTATTTATCTAATTTAATCCTTCCTATCCCCTAAATCATGCTAATTTTCTTATAAACTAGCCTAATAGGCTCATCTCCTCATTAATTAACCACCTTTTATTTATTATATGCACCTCTAATTCACATGGGTCACTAAAGGACAAATTAAACTCTCATAAGGTTTACTTAACCCTCCTTAAACCTTCCTTATCCAAAACTAACCCAACCTCTCTATTATCCCACATGTAAAGGGATGTAGAGATGATTTTATCCATTGGGCTATATAAGGATCCCTCCTCCTACCTTTCTACTTACACCTAGATTAGCATAGAGCCTAAGCTATAGCCATTTTATCATCTTAGATCATTATTCATTGGAATGGAGCTAAGCATAATCCATTTGCATTCAATCATCTAAGCTTTTTTGAAGAACAATGGACTTAATCAAGACAGGCCTAATAAGCCATGGCTTGATGAACCTCCATTTTTTATCATCTTGGATCAAACAAAAAATATCAACCCTTTGATAGATAAAGGATCTACATAGGTCTATTTAATTGATTTAGCTTTCTAAAGAGTAGAGAAATAAATATTTACATGTTAGTTTGAAGTTTATTTTCAAGGTTCTAATGCATAACATTGATGTTTATTACTTGTTTAGCTTTTAGCATGATGGTGCTTAGATTTTAGTTTAGCATTGTATTGAGGCTATTAGGTGTTAGTATTGATTTTACTTACATAGCTAACTAATTCATGCACACATTTGGCATGCCCGGTGGGACGGGTCCTTTGTCCCTTAGCATTATAGTTCAATTTTTGTTGTTATTTCAATATTTGGCTAACCCTGTTTCACCATTTTCTTTAAGTTTTTAGATGAAACAGATAAGGGTGTGGGCCAAGGAGGAATACCTGTTGTGATGGTCAGGTTTGAAGTTCATTGCGCACATTTCTGACTTCTTGATCCAATGTTGACTGTGAGAGCTTCCTTTTGGCTAGGAGGAACTACCTGAAATACATAACAAGACCACAAAAAGAGGATTAAATAATATATGTCAGTGGGATGCCTAGCATGTGCTAGATCCAGGAAGTGTGATACTTCCTCGGTGGCAGTCAACCCACTGTTTAATACAATTTAATGTAAAAAATAATGTAAATAAATAGAATCCTACTGTAGTTGATATGATTTAGGTGTCTCATCCAAATACAATAAGAAAATTTGACATAATAGGCTAGGCTATGATCAGATCTGAGAAATAAGGTAAATAACTAAGGTGCTGGAACATGTCAGGGTCAGATTCTGGGTCACTTGAATCACTTAAAAAGGGTTATTGGGATCTGGTATTAGCAGGATTACCAAATACAGAGACTGACATCAGTTCTGGTATGACCGATGATAGTTAAGTAAGAACCGACAATGGTTACTGCGGGCTGGTAATAACTCAATAGTTCATGGTTTTGGGGATTTGTCTAAGACTAGATCAGAGATGGTGAGGAGTTGGTTTAGGTCTGGGGAGATGTTGGGAATATTCAGAGGTACTCAGGGGTAGACAAAGGTGATTAAAAGGGTTATGAGTGATGGGAATGGTCGGGTTCACAGGAAGACAATAGTGGTGGGGTGAAAATATAGCTGATGGTTGATAAACAAAGGTGAAGAAATCTTATAAATTGGAATAGAAATAAAGTGGTGCAGGTTAGAGACACACTTACTGCTGTGCAGGTTCAATGGCTAGGTGGTGGTGATGGTTGATCAGTGAAATGGTGATCAGTTTCATGACAGTGCTTCCTGGAGTGCTCCTGTGAATGCAAAAATCTTCTGATCAATGGTTGTGCTGGTTATGGCTACTTGGATGTGTGAAAGATCTTTGGTTCTTGCTTGCATGTAGATCTCCTTTGCTCCAAAACTCGAGAATGTGTCTAACCTCTACAAACAAGGTTACCAAAATGGTTATATGGTAACCGATGATGGTTTAGGGTTATCGGCATCGGTTTCAGGTTGACCGACAATTAGTTAAGGTGGGATATCCTAGGTTGCCTAAAATAAAGATCTTGGCTATCCTCTTCTATATTTTTCTCATTTTTCTGGGTCTAAATGGAACATTGTACTTAGATACACAGGAATGTGGTTAAAGGAAGAATAGGCATGTGCTTCTAGGGTTATACTAAGTCTTAGTTCATTAAGGTAAGTAGGGCTAAGTCTTAGTTAGTTATGGAAACATGCTATGAATAGGTCTATGGTGAGGTGTCTAGGTGAGGTGAGGTGGAAATTGGTTTTAATTGAGGTAATTAAATAATGAATGAAGTGAGGATGAGTATTAATTTAATTGTAAATAATTAAATTAATATTAATGTGGGGTATAAGGGTCATGGTTAGGTGAATGTGTTTAAGTTGGTTATTCGAAAGAAGACCAAGGGGAGTGTGACCCAATTTTGGTGTCTACATTTTTCCCCTTTTTGTTGCGTAGCTTGTATTGGTAAGCTATGTTGACAAAAACAGGAAGTGATTGCCCCATGTGTGGGTGAAGGTGATCCCCCTCAAACCAGGCACTGATGAGGTGTAAGACGGAATTGGTGAGTGGTTTGATAAATGTGTAGGTGGTGAAGATAGGTGGGGAAAGGTTTGAGTATTGAGGGAAAGGGTGATGGTCAACTTGGGTAATAGGTAATAGGATAGGGTTAAAATCGGGTCATGGGTAATGGCAATCAAATTCACGCACACGTATAGATTACAACACAGTACCAGGTTGAAGAGCTTGAAAAATTGACATCGTCTAAGGTCGATAGGATTATCCAAACAAGGGTGAAGTGATTCAGGTATCCAAGGTATAGGATATGGTCGAGAAACACAACGTAGGTCAGGTACATGAACGTTTAGGTATGCTCCGGTACACCATAGGTTTGGTCGGGATAAACGACATGAAAATAGGCAAGGTATGGTTTTTAGGCTAAAACAACATAGGTAACAACATCACAAGGTATAACGAGTACATAAGGTCAATGGTCACACCAAGTAGGTCAAGTTTGGAAAACAGGTCATGGCATGGGTAAGGCCAAGGTATAGGTAAAATAACAACTCCTAAGACACAACAAAGGAAATGTAGGGGTAGGTTGAGCTTGTAGGTATATGGAAATGGGTGGCCAGAATGATAAAATGTGTAGGCATGAGTGGTGACAGGTGAAAAGGGAGTGGGGTAAGGGAAACTAGTTTGAAGTGTGACCGATGTTGGTTACATGTTGACCGACAATGGTTGACTAGGGCACCAATATGATTGATGTTGGTCATAGCGGATTGGGATTAAAAAGGAAAATTCCACTTTTTGTGAAATCATTTGTCCTTTTCCAATAGTAGAAAATGACAGAGGAGTGGTGGAAAAGTGGAAAGTGATGGAGTGAGATGGAGAGTTGAGTTGGCTAGCCTTGGAGCGGGTGATCAGTCATTCGATAGGTGGGCCCATGAGAGTGGTGTGATCAATTTGATTGGTTGGAGGTGAGGAGGGAATTTGGTGATGGAAGAGGTAGGAGAGGGGTCAAGTGGACCACTAGTGTAGTGGCTTGACATGCCCCCATGGAGACGACATCATGATGAGGTAGGATTCAGTTCCATTCTATGTTTGTTAGATGAATTTGTTTGTATAGATCATGTTTGGGTAAAAATGGGTTTGGGGGGAATCAAATTTGAATTTGGAAGGAGGATTGATGAAATAGGACTTGTAGGAAGTGGTATGTAGGTTAAAGAGGGGTGGGGATGGGTTGAGGTGAGATTTGGGTAGGGAAGGGTAGGTCGGTAGGGTAGAATGTGAAATGTTTAGAGAAAAAGGGGAGGGTTTGGCGGATTTGATGCCGTGATAGTGACCGACATCGGTCAAGGGTTAGCCAACGATCAGTGGGAGTTAGCTGACATCGGTCAAGGGTGAGGTGACCGATGCCTAGTTTTTGGGAGAACCGTTTTTGGTCAATAAGAACATGATGACGGTCAGCATTTAGCAAAAAATGGGCCAACAAATGAGAGGGGGTGGGTGGGGGAGATAGGTCTTGAGATAGGAAGGTAGTTTCAAAGGAAAACATGGATGGTAATGGGTATAAATAGGTATGATTTGAGGGATGGGATGAGGGAGATAGGTCATGAGTAGGAAGGATCTTAGGAATAGGTGGGAAGGTCTAAGGTAAAGTTGAGTATGGTCGAGGTTTAATGATGTTAGGGTTTGTTGGATGTAGGTCTGGGATCAGTTTTGGATGTGAGATAGGGTACCACCCCTGTTAGTATCAGTATAAGGGAGTGTGATAGCTAAGGAGTGCACCATGTTGCAAATGTTTGCCTGATTGGAGTCAGATGCTATCAGACATAGTTCAAGAGCAAGCCTGATGGTCGCCCTCATCGACAGATGGGATTCGGAGACTAACACATTTCATCTACCGATGGGTGAGATCACAGTCACCTTGGAGGATGTGTATAGGATCCTAGGGTTACTGATAGTGGGGACACATGTGTATTCCATTACCTTAGAGGCATATGAGGAGTTGATGTTGATAGTGTTTGGCATGAGGGGATGGTGGAGTTGTGGTTCCATAGCGCCAACCTGAGTTATGGAGACATGTACAAGGCCCATATCGGAGGAGATGAGGTTAGTGGTTCTGATTATGGAGGTAGTTTGTTGTTTTATACTGCCAGATGCGGAGGGTGGGAGATTCCCATGGGAATTGATGGGGGTTCTTCATGACATGATGGAGGATAGGACCCATTTTCCATGGGCACCAACATTCTTGGTGTAGTTATACAGAGAGTTATGGGCCTATGGGAGGTTACGACGGTTCATCCTGTGTTGTATGTTTCTACTACACTGCTGGGCATACGAGCACATCATGTGTGTGCATCCAGTTGGTATTTCCCATCTGAATGCATTTGAGGAGGGCTTGGTCTGAGTAGGCTACAAGAAATGGGTACCTACTATTGGAGAGCACTGGGTTGCCAGGGCTACACACGATGTAGCATATTACAGGTAGGCCTTAGAGGGATTATCTGGGGTTGAAATTATTTGGAGGTCATATGTGGGCTTCCCATCATATAGGTAGATGGTCATGGAGTGTAGATGAGCTATAACTACTCAGATGGATAGAGGGACACCATGCCAGGGAGCATGAGATGATACCTGTAGACAGGGTCAGATGGCAGTTTGGGTTACTGCAGGATGTGCCTCCACCCTTCCCACAATATAGGAGGGATGACATGGAGAGGCCTATGCCTCTACCATAGCTGACGGTGCCGATAGTGGAGGAGGAGTAGGAAGTAGACTCAGAGATTGATTATGTCAGAGTGACAGATAGATATAGACAGTGGTGGGCAGCACAGCTATGGGTAGTACCACCGAGGCTAGGGTAGTCTGACTTAGCCACTATCACAGTTCAGAGGGACACCCTACAGGGGCAGGTGACTACCTTGGTGACATAGTTGGGGATAGTGCAAGGGGAAGCTGACAGGGTTAGAGGCACAGGTTGCTACTCTACAGGCACAAGTAGTAGCCCTTCAGGCCCAAATTACACAGGGACAGGCACTCGCACAGGGTGGAGATGGAGATGGGGTACAAGTGGCCTCCCTATAGGCATAGGTTATAGGTTTGCAGGGCCATCTGGCCACTACACAGGTGCATAGATTTTGGCCCTTCAGGCCCAGGTACATGTGCAAGCACCCACACAGGCTCAGGGACAAGGTCCCATTTTACATGTAGGGGTAGGATAGGGTCCCATGGTACAGGTACAGGGTCAGAGACTGATGGCACCACCATAGACAATACCAATGGCCAGGTTCAGGGATGCACTAGGTGAGGTGAGGTACTATTAGGATCACAAGATGGCTATAGGGATAGATGTCCCTAGCTATGTAGAGTATAGAGCACAACAGGCCTTGAGTGAGAGGACCAGGTCTCACACTCACAGTGTGGAGAGTACAGGGGGCCGACGAGCCCCGAGACAGGGTCAGGGTGAGGCCACCAGTTCACGGAGGCCAGCTTCAGGTGAGGTACCCACAGAGGTCAGACCGAGGCCCATGGAGGGTGGTGAGATGTTAGCGGGATGACATAGATAGGTAGAGAGGAGGAGACATGTGAGACTGGCCCATAGGATATCAGGTGGGGTGACGATTAGTCACTAGAGATGATCATTGTATTGATTTTTTGATTTATATACTAGCCTATGTGTACCAAAGATAGTGAGGATGTATATGTGAGTTTTGTGATTTTTATTTTTATACCGGCCTATGTGCTGAAGCTAGGGAGGTTGTATCTGAGTGATTTGAGATATTTGTATTTATTTTTAGTTTTGTACATATGTATGGATACACAGACTTTCTCATTTATATAGATGATGATACTTATGGTATGGATGGTGTACTTGTTTTAATTTCCATTATTATTTGTGTGTAATGGAAACTAGGTGAATTAGGCATGATTGAGTCGAGGTCTTGTATAGGGATGGTTGAGTTAGGTCAATTAGGCATGTTGGAGTCAGGTGATAGGCATGATGGAGTTAGGTCATAGGCATGATGGAGTCTAGGTTATAGACATGATGGAGTCAGGTCATAGGCATGATGGAGTTAGGTTATAGGCATGATGTAGATAAATGACAATGTATATGCATGTTATGGTTTAAGTTTCCAAATATTTGTTATAGTGGAAATGTGAAAATGATAAATGACCGATGTGATGATGTGGTAAAAATGTTTATTAATTGTTGATTGTTTGGTGTAATTTCCAATTGTTGATAGAAAATGGAAACGAACTAAGGTAGGATGTGAATAGGAAAATGAAGGGGAAAATAGGTTAGGGTGAAGAGTGGCCGAGCTAACCTTCAAGGGCCCCATGCCTTCAAGTGCTGCCTACATAGCCCCAACGAAAAGGGGCCTTAGGCCGATGTAGTTCTCCCATAAGCTAGGGAAGAATATGATGAATTAGGGGGATGTGTTGGTATATTTTATGCATGATTGAATGTAGGTCATAGGCATGATTGAGTTAGGTCATAGGCATGGTTGAGTCTAGGTCAATTAGGCATGGTTGAGTCTAGGTCATTTTAGGTATGGTTGAGTTAGGTCATAGGCATGGTTGAGTCTTAGGTAAAATGTATGTGTCGATGGTCTGGTCCTGTATAGGATAATCAATAAGTGATGAAGAAGGTAAATAGTAAGAGGTGGTAAAAGAGTTGCTCTAATTGATAAGAACCCTAATGATTCTACCATACCCCAGATGGGATTATGAATGTAAGACCCTAAAGGATTTGCATAATGGACTATTCTAAGGGTGAAGAAAGTCACATGATCATGAAATGTCATGGTTGTGGAAATGTCCCTTGAGTAGAGAGGAAATTAGGATGAAAAGGCAATGAGGTGAGAGTGGGTGGTTTAGCATAACTTAGTGTACGACAACATGTTTTCTTAGCAAGAAACCCAAGATCAAAAGTAGGCAATTCCATGACAAAAATTTCATCATTTTCTTCATTTTTTTGTTTTTAATAGACTGATTGATGCGGGAAGTCTATATGGGATGAGTATATTATCTCCTTGAGGTCTTCGCGAAGTTGATCGATGTGGGAAGCTTCTAGATATTTTTATTGTATTTTTGTAATGACTTTATATAGTTTTCCTTCAAGGGAGTAGTCTATTTATAGTGGCAAAATAGAGAGAAGAGATGTCCCTTTTTGAGGGAGTCATATTTTGCTGGAAGTTTGACTGAAGGAGTTGAATCCCTTTTTTTATTTGGACATTTAAGTCATGGAAAAGACTATATAGGAAGATTAGTTTCTTGTTTAGAAGACAAGACCATAACACACATAGGTTAATTATGAAAGAGGTGGTTTCAAGTGATGAATGACCATGGGATTCCATATTTAAGAAGACAAAAATTATCCATGAGAATCATGCTATGAGTAGATCCGTGGTACTCATATTGAAGATAAGGCTGAAAGGTGATGGGTAACCACATGATTCTTGTTTAGTCACAGATCCTAAAAAAATGGTAATATGGAAGGGAACAACTCTTAAGGGATGAGTGATCAACTGATAGAAAGTTATATAGGACTTGATGTCAACAATAAAATGGTCGAAGATACAAGGCATTGAGGGGCTCAAGTTTGGGTTTACCTTCAAGTGAAGACAAATGATAAGCACCTGATCCATAAGCATGGGTAACGATATAAGGTCCAAGCCAATTAGGAGAAAATTTTCCCTGTTTACTTTTCTCTTCTTTGGTTACATGTTGATTTTCCTTCAAGACGAGGTCACCAAATTGAAAGGTTTATTCATGGACATGTTTTTTGTAGGCACACTTGATACATTTTTCATAGATTTGGAGATGGTCAAGAGCATTGAGACAACATTTCATTTAATAACTCAAGTTGCGCTAAATGATCTTGGTGAAATTCATCATCATTGAGCATGTCTTGTAGTGAGATGCAGAGAGATGGAATCTAGACTTCGAGAGGCAAGACAACCTCAGTACCGTAGACTAGAGAAAAGGGTGTGGCAATAGTCGAAGTGTGAATACTAGTGTGATAAGCCCACAAAGTGAAAGGAATGTGTGAATGTCAATCCTTTCCAGTATCATCAACTACTTTCATAATAATTTTGTTCAAGGTTTTATTGGTTGATTCTGCTTGGCCATTGGTTTGTGGGTAATAAGGTGATGAGAAATTGAGTTGGATGTGAAAAGCATTGCACACAACTTACAGAGGGTTTTGTTTTTTAATTGCTTTCCATTATCAGTGATGAGACGGTGAGGGAAACCAAAGCAAAAATGATGTGATGGTTGATGAATTCACATATTTTCTTAGCTTTTATAGAAATGAGGGGAATGGCTTCTACCCATTTAGTGTAATATTCCATAGCGGTTATAATCCATTGATGGCATTGTGAAGAATGGGGATTGATCTCTTCGAAAAGATACAAGCCCCATTGAGAGAAAGGCCAAAGGTCTCGTGCAACCTGTAAGGCATGACTAGGTGTGTGATGAAGATTAGCATGTTGTTGGCATTTCACACAATGTTTGACATAGTCACAATAGTCATGGTTTAGGGTTGGCCAATAATAGCCAAGGTGAAGAATGCATTTAATGATAGCTAAACCACTAAAGTGGCCTCCACAAATTCCATCATGAAATTCCTTGATGGTGTAGGGAAGTTTCAGAACTTGTAAGGCATCATAAGAGAATACCATCAAAGCCACTTATAAAGGAGACCACCCATGATGACATAGCGAGAGACACTTTTAAGAAAGGCACATTGTCCATTACGAGTGAGATTAGTAGGTAGAATGGAAAGTGAAAGATAGTCTACAAACTACTTATACCAAAGGTCACGTGGGTCAGGTACAACAGTTCCAATAGAGTAGACCTCACGAGGTAAATAAGAGGGTGATTGTAACCTTTGTATTGTGACAAAGATTTTAGAGTCAGCGGGTGAAGCGCGTATCTGATAAGCCAAGTAGGCCATGGTATCCACAAACTTATTGGTAGAACAAGGGGTGGTTTGAAGTTCTTAATGGTCAAAGGTGGTCAAAATTATGTCTATGTGATGTTTATACTTTTGAAGTATCTCATTACAACACTGGTATATACCATTGACTTGGTTTACGACCAGCTGGGAATCACCAAATATATTGATTGACTTAACATCTAAGGCATAAGTAGCTTGGAGACCCAATACGAGTGCTTCATATTCAGGTGATATTGTTTGTACAATAAAAATCTAGTTTGAAAGATAAAGGCATAGGTTCACCATCAAGAGGAATGAGGATAACACCAGCCCCACCTCCATGGTGACACTTGGAGCCATCGAAGAAGAGTGTCATTTGGTAAGTAGTATCATCTAAGGAGAGGGTAGCTATGGATTTGTCTGGGAAATCAAAGTTAGAGGGTTGATTCCCAAAAAGAGGTGTGTCTACTAGTTGGTCAGTGATGGTTTGGCCTTTGATGGATTTTTGATGGATGAATTCAAGGTCAAGGTCTGCGAAGAAGCATGAGCTAATGCACAATGCGCTGATGTTGGTAGGGTTTGGCATACATATAGTGTAGGGGGTCAATATTGGTAACAACAAAGGTTTTTTGGTTGAGTAGGTAATGGCGTAGTTTGGTGGTGATGAAAACTAAGGCTAAGCAGAGTTTTTCAGCATGGGTGTACCTAGTTTCATAGTCCAGAAGGGTATGACTTATGTAAAAAACCACTTTCTCTCTATGTTGCTCTTCGCGATGAGTGAGCATGGCTCCTAAATAATGGTCAGTAGCGAAAATGTATAGGTAAAAGGGTTGGTCATCCTTAGGAGGAATGAGCACTGGTGGTTGAAGAAGGTATTGTTTTAAGGCATCAAAGGCTTTATGACATTCATCATCCCATTTGAATGAAACATTCTTCTTGAGAAGATGATGAAATGGTTAACAGTGGTCGAAAGGCTGCAAGATAAAATGATGAATGGATTGTAACTTACCTTGTAGGCTTCAAAGTTGACAGGAGATTAGTAGGTGCAGAGGCATTTCTAGAATAGCCTTTACTTTAGCAGGATCAAATTCTATGCCACACAAAGAAATGATGAAACCAAGGAGTTTTCCTTGAAAGTACCGCAAAGACGCACTTCTTTGGTTGAAGACGAACACAATACTTGATGAGGTGGTCAAAGATGACCTTAAGGATGGTTAGGTGTTCAGCTCAATGTTTGTATTTGTCAAGAAGATCATCTACGTAATCTTCCAATATGTGATGAATGATGTCATGGAAGATGTAAGTCATGGCTCACTGATATGTAGCACCAACATTTTTAAGGCCAAAAGGCATGACTCGATAGTAGAAGGTCCCTCAAGGAGTGATGAAGGAAATTTTGTGTTGATCTTCTAGAGCAAGTAATATTTGATTATAACCCAAGAAACCATCCATGAGTGATAGCATTTCATGGTCCGGACGGTGAGATCAACTAGTTCGTCAATGTCCCTGGTAGGGGAAAATCATCTTTGGGACAAGCCAGGTTGAGGTCACAGAAGTTCATGCAAATGCGGAGTCTCCCTTGTTGCCTTTTTGATTAGGAATTGATGTTAGAAATCCATTGGGGATAGTCAATGGGTAGGATGAAGGAAACTGAGAGAATTCGATTGAAGTTCTTCTTTGACCAGAAGAGAAATGAGTGAGGATGCATTTTCTGCACAGCTTCTGATTTATGGGTTTGGCATCAAGAATGGTTACGATATTATGGACCATGATTTTAGGGTCAATACTGTGCATATCGACATAGGACCAGGAAAAAGTGTTGCTATGGTCCCAAAGGAAAGAGGTAAAAGCTTCTTGTTCAGTAGCATCTAAATATTGGCCTATCTTTAGAATGTGTGGGTTGTCCTGAGTGCTAATGTTGATTTCAATGGTTAATTCATTCAACATGGTTTGCGTCTTAGAAGGTAACGACTTGTGAATATAAGAATCTTATGCACCAAGGTAGGTGAGGATGGACTCATCGTCTTGACATTGAATGATGTTAATACAAGGTGTATCATCATCAATCATGTCAGATACAGGAATGGGAGAGAAGAGGGAGACCTCACCATCATGTTGATAGGTCAGAGGTCCCAAGGAAATTGTGTTTATGAAATTTTTTTTAGGAGGAATAGATTCAAGATCTATGGAATCCATGGGTGAAGATGGTGACATGGGTGAATGAGGTGGAGAATGTTTGTCTTCCTCAATGAGGTTGACATGGGCCTTCTTGGGAGGTGGTGTGGTGAAGCCAATGCCACTATGGTCATTATGTTTATGGGTAGTGTAAGAAATGATAGTATGACGGCCTTTTTCGTAAAAACCAAAGCCAAAGCCTTTCCATGTGCAACGATGGAGGAAAGTGTGGGCGAAGTGGTAGTTAGTAAGGGATTGTAGTTGTCAGATGAAAATGGTCATGTCTGGGATGGAGGTTCAGGTTAAGTGGAAATATCAAATCCCCCATACGTTGGATTAGTGTGAAGGTAAGGAAAAACCTCACCTACGTGAGTCATAACTGGCCCCCATACTCTTGTGGAGTGAGGAATGTGTCGTATTGTATAGGTGGTAAAAGTGAGGCATTTAAAAACACCTTCTAAGGGATTAGTAGTCAATATGTGGGTAGTGGGGATAGATGACTTGCCAGATGATTGGGAAGTAGGTGAGTCAGTTGTAGAGGCTGCGGAGACAATAGGGATAACAAGTTTAGTTGTGGGAGAGGTGGTGATAACATTGGTGGATGGGTTTATGGGTGAAGGTGAAGTGGGGGTAGTGCTAGATGCCTTGATTGGTACAAGTACATCATTGAGCTGGTACAACATGTTACAGGTCTTAAATGGTGATGAATCAGTGGGGATAGTGTAGTTATGTCCCTCATGCTTGAAATTTTACACAGCGGTGTAAAGTTGAAGGGAAACAACCCATGATACGTGAATCCAGGGTCTGCTGAGGAAAAGGTTATACTGGAATTCCCCCTCTAAGACATAGAATACTTTCAGGATAATGCAAGGGCCTACACGAACATGAAGGATAATAGTGCCAAGGGTGGAGGTGATGGCGTCATTGAAGGAGCGTAGCATAACTGGGTTATTATGCATATAGTTAGAAGGAATACACATTTGATTATATACATGTGGGAGGAGATGATGTTAATGCTAGCACCACCATCAAATCATGATGTTTCATATGCGTATGTTATCGATATAGATAGAAATGAATAGGGCAGGATCAGGGTCATCTGACTCGAGAGGTACAATCTCCTCTTCAGAGAAGTTGAGGGTGGCAACTTGAGGAGTGGTCTTGGGGGTAGAAGGAGGATTTGATTTGGTTAGTGAGGCCACATGGTGAGGGGTGATAATTGAGGCCACTGGTGTGGGGTCATTGGGTAGAACTTCAATGGATTGTAAAACCTTGATAAGGTCTTGTCTGTGGGATTCAGAAGTCTAGACGAGTCATACAAATACATCTTTAGAGGATACTGATGCAATTATTTTATCATTACGTGATGGGTGACCTTGTCAGAGATAGGGTATGTAGGTCCGTGGATGGTGATTTTGGGAGTGGGTGCAGATGGTATATAGGGTACATGGTTGGTTGATGGCCTAATTGAATTTTCTTTTCCTTTATCTTTCTGAGCGTTGGTAGCAACGTGAACCATGTTAATCTGAGGGGAGGTGGATGGAGAGGGTGTGTTATGAAAGGTATAATGGCATGAGGGGAAAACATCCTAGTGATGGATAAGAGCCTTGTGAAATGAGTATGGCGCATTGACATTTGGGTGGTGGTTTTTCCAACTCTCTAATACGGACCATGTTGATCTCAAATTTTGGAGGTGGGAAAAATGGTTGTGGGGGTGGAGATACTGATTGTTGAATGGGTAAAGAATGATGATGTATGGTGATAGGTGAAGGTGGAGCATGGTCCTCATCAAGAAGGTTGTCATCTTCGAAAATTTTTTTCAGGAGGAAAAAGTTGAAGAAGAACGGTCTTCAGAGCCTTACAATTTTCAACATCATGTCCTAACACATGATGATAGGCACAAATCTTGGTTTCATCAAACCCTTTTGGTTTGCATTTGAGAGGATCGTAAGGTCAAAGTAAGTGGTAATGTGATGATGGAAGTCTCTAAGAGATTGGTTAAAATGTTGGCATAGGACCCCACTAACGGATCACAATGGGAAGTGAGTGTGGGTTTGGGTATAGATGTGGCTGATTGTGAGGGAAGAGGATTTATAGGAGGGGGAATGGGTTGATCTACTAGTTTGGTATGTGGAGTGGTCTTAGGTCTTGCTGGCATCTATTTGGGTAAAGGTTAGGTTAGGAAGAGATAGAGATGGAAGGTTTGGTTAGTTTGAATACCTTATTGGAGGGTAGTGGATTCTTAGCTTTGGGTTACACTTTCTTGGGTAAAGGTGACATGAGAGTATGGGATGTAGAAGGAAAAGTAGATGGTGGAAGAGGATAGGTTACCCGCGGGGTAACTAAGTTGTGGTGGAGGTGGTTGGTAGAGGTTGGGTAGGTGACATTGGTTGAAGTCGTATAGGCAAGGTTGGGGTTATAGTAACTGGTGGAGGTATAGGTGGTAAGAAGTGCATGGGTGAGGGTGAGGGAGTTTGGTTTTTGGGTGAATGAATTGTAACAAAGGCTCGTAGATGCAGTAGTAGGTTGTTTAGCTTTTGATTGGCCTTGGGTATGAGATTGTTTGGTCAAGGTTGATGGATGAGGCCCTAGGATGGACGAAAGGGGGGAAGGTGACAAAGGTGTGGTAGGCGAGATTGGTGTACGCAGCCTATAGGGTTGGGTTTTATTTTTTAGGCAGGGAAATAATGTTGCTGCGGACTTTGGAAGACATGGCTAGGTCCAATCTGATAGGTGGGTGAGTAAGGCTTGATGTTGGGATAACACCCAAAGTAGTGATAGGTCTTGATACGGGTGGAGGTAGGGATGATGAAGAGGAAGCCATTTCAATTCGGCATGGTCAGTGTAGTTTTGGTTGCCAAAAATACCTTTGGGTAGATTGTGGAAGTATCCTCAGGAAACATTTTCATTTGGGTCAGAATGGGGAGCCAGAAGATGTCCCAAGAGCATGGAATGATCAACGTAATCCAAATGATCAACCAACCATGAAAACAAGAATACTGAAGAAGATGATGGAATGGGATTGGGTGGCAATCCCTGTAAAGTAGGTCTGTGATACAGGGAATTGGCTAGCCTTAGATTATGTAGGTAAAAGAGCTAAGATCATTTTAATAGGGTTCCTAGGATGCTAGGGGAAAAGTATCCCCGACATGTAGTGACATGTCTGAAGAATCTCTCATGGGTAGGAGAGATAACAGGTCAGGTGAGGTAGAACTTCTCTCTTGGTGGAAGAGAAGGTGATGATGATTCTCTTATGGATGGGAGAATAAGAAGTGTTGATTTTTCAGTAGGGTATGAGGAAGAAGATGATGACACATGACATTGATATAAGGTGTGGGTTCCTTCATGAGAGAAAAAGGTGGAGATGAGGGGGACTCCTCTGTGGGTGGAGGAGTAAAAGAGGTATGTTCTCTGTGGAGGAGCTCGTGCCAAGATTTCCTCAATAGATGAAGTAGGTAGGTTTTGAGGAACAATTGGCATGATATCAAAAACTGTGTGAATTCATGGACATTGTTGTCACTAGATGAAGGTTCACTATTTTGATTAGATGATGGTTTATGATTAGGGAATGGATTTTTGAAGATGTGTAAATTCTGATTTGTTGGCATGTTCGGTATGTCTATGACAAGGTCTCCATTGTCTATCATCTCTTGAACAATGTTTTTAAAATTTATGCAGTTACCATCACTATGTCCTTTAACATGATGATAATTATAATAGTCATGCTCTTTATACCATGTGGGCATAGGACGAGTGGGATCAAAACCCGTATGAGGTTTTATGGGAGGAAGTGTAATGGCTCTAGCTTTAAGAAGTTTTTCCAAGACTGAAGAATAGGGCTCTCCGATCGAAGTGTACTTCCACTTCTCTTGTCACCGGAGCTGAAACGCCTAGACAGGAGAAAGATTGTAAGAAGGTTGGGCTATGATTAGAAGGATGAGGTGGACCCACCTTGAGGACTACCATGTTGGAAGATCCTTTGGGATTTGAATAGTTATTTTAGGGTTTTGAAGATGAAGAAGAATCAGTTTGATTTGAATGGGTTGTTCTTGTTCCATAATTGGATTTTCTTTTCTTCAATGGCAAAAATTTCTAGTTTTTGGGCCAATGGTGAATGCTTCATCAAAAGTTCAGGAAGGTTTGGACTTACAGAGTTGGTGAGATGTGTCTGGCACAAGATCTAGTTAACAACTCAATAATTTTAGTTTGAGGTAGTTGGAACGCCAATTAGTTAATGAGACTCTGCCAATGCAAGCAACGAAATCTATGCAGTAGATTCATCTTCATATTATCAGGATTGAATAGAGATCAGTTATGGTGACTTTCTTGGTAAAAATAATTGAAAAATGATCTAGGAAGGCTTAGGCTACTTGATTAAAGTAATAAATAGAATGTCGAGGTAGTCCACTATACTAATCCAATGTTGGTCCTATCAGGGACATTGGGAAATTTTGTAGGAGAAAAGCGTCATAATGGGCAATTAGATAACACCCATGTTTTGAACATGATCACAAATGTTTTTGCATGGGTCTTATTTACTATTGAAGTGATTGAATTTACGAATTTCCCATTGCATTGGGTAAGGATGAAATGGGAATAGGTGGATGGATAGGCTCATTACAGATTTTGTCATACGTTAAAGAATGACGGGAGCTAGAAACAAATGCTTCTAAGGTCTGCATCTTCTCCAACATCATTTTAATGAGGTCATTAGTAGGTTGGGATGAATGGGTACCCACCCTGTAGAAAAATTGGGTTGATGTTGAATGTATGAGGTAGGTGGCATGCTGGTGTATGGTGGCACTAAGTATGAGAACTATGTAGGAGGAATAGATGTGGGTGGCACATAGCCAGCATAAGAAATAGATGAGGTTGGGGGTTGTTGGTAGTATGTGTATACGATTGGCGTATTCATAACAACTCTAGTGGCGATTAGGGGTAAGGATTATGGGATAGAAAGTATGAAGTTTTGGAAATGGGTATAATTTGCTGACACCAAAGGTGGTTGCAATGCAATGGGTATATGTGAAAATGGTGGGTGTAGATGAATCTATACGCATAGAGGCTGTCAGAGGGAAAATCAATGTCATGCGGCGTGCAATTAATGACGTAGATGCTATAAGTTATAGTGGTTGTGGGATTTATCTGAGACACCACATGTGATAAAGTGGATGACGGTGAGCGCCGAAACTAGCGCTAGCTGATTGCAGAACTGGGGGCTAAAGCAGGAGGGATAGATACGAGGAATTTCATATATTAACTATCCATGAGGAATCACTAGGTAGAAGAATGAGAAAGGTAGTACTGAAGGGCACCAATGGGATTCTGGTCAAGGATTCTCACAAAATTCTCATCACCCTGGTGGTAATGGGGGATAAGCTAAGTTGGATCCATATGTGATAAAATGCACGGCGGTGATGGAATAGGTGAGAGTGGCTGATGCCCTAGCATAAAACACGAGGGTGTTAGTTTGGATACAAGTCAGCACCCACGTGAATCAAAGTATATCAGAGTGAATTTTTTCTTTGTAAATCACACATAGGGAAAAATAGAGATGGGACAAAAAAAAATTCTAGGAGGAAAAGTTGGTAAATTTTTTTATTAAAATAAAAAATAGAATGACCGACGTTGGTCTAATTGAACTGATGACTGGTTAAGGGGTGACCGATGTCCATTACAGGAACCGATACAAGTTACTGTGAGAAAATGATAGTTTTAGAAAAATGAGGCAGAAACTGATGATTTTCAGACATGAAAGGTGGTATTTGATGGCTGCTATCAGAGTACAAAGAGTAGAATGATACATAGAAAATCAAAACTGAAGAGAAGATGAGATAAGTGTATTTTTGGTAAATTAACCAAAAGAACAAGGAACTGACTCTGGTTAAGTAAACTGATGGCAGTCAGATGTAAACCGACGACAGTCGTTGGACCGATGCCGGTTACTGTGAAATCTAAAGAATTAAAAAAATATTTTTTTGTGAATTTAGATGAGGTGAATAATCAACACATAAGTATGAGGATAATAAGATGAGGTCCTGATAGACTCTGAGAAATTCAGAATACTCCAACTGTGATGGCGGAGTGTGAAAGGAAAAAATAAAAATGAAGAATCGTATCCTCACACCTCAAAACACAAGTCAACACAAAGATAAGAAAAATACATAACCCAACAAGTGATTTTAATGTGTTTAGCTTATGCTATTTAAAATACTGAATCATGGATTTAGAATAGAGTTTTTGGTTGGGAAGGCTTCCTACGAAGAAGAAAATTCTAAAGGTGAGGTTTAAGGCTATGTTATGGCGGGGGAGGGCTATTCTCTGAGGTAATTAATCAAAAAAGATAACCAGTTAGGTGCCCACTATCAATCCTCTAATCATTGACAACTTATTCCTAGTGGGATGTTGTTTAAGAAGATGTATATATTTCAATTTGTGCAGTTTGGAAAAGAGAGAGAAGAAATAATGCGCTTTTCTATGATTGAGTTATGTCAACCATCAGTTGGGCATGACTTCTAACATATAGGTTTACCTCATTTTTAATGTGAGTTAAAATGCAACAAGTTAGAATGTTATGCAAGTTTTTTAAGCCCAAATCGAAGTGTGATATTCTATGTAGCAAGTAGTGAACATGAAAAGGGATGCTCTTTCACTAATGCAATACGAATGAAATAACAGAAGTATTCCTTTTATAGCACCAAAAACACAATTTATTTTAGACAATAGAAAGAGAGGAAGATTCCAGAGAGGAAAAATAATGTTTAAGCCTTTCAGAAGGGAAAAAAACACACAAATTTTACCTAGGAATGAATAAAATGCAAGGAACCCCGGATGGGTCCCACTGGGTGTGCCAAAATGTTTCACCATTTTCTGTAAGTTTTTAGATGAAATAGATAAGGGTGTGGGCCAAGGAGGAATAACTATTGCGATGGTCAGTTTGAAGGTTGTCTCCGTGTTCTGACTTCTTGATCTAATGTTGACTGTGAGAGCTTCCTTTTGGCTAGGAGGAACTACCTAAAATAAACAACAAGACCACAAAAAGAGGATTAAATAATATATGTCAGTGGGCTGCCTAGCATGTGCTAGATCTAGGAAGTTTGATACTTCCTCGGTGGAAGTCAACTAACTGTTTAATACAATTTAATGTAGGAAATAACATAAATAAATAGAATCTTATTGTAGTTGATATGATTTAGGTATCTCATCCAAATACAATAAGAAACTTTGACATAACAGTATAGGCTATGATCAGATCTGAAAATAAGGTAAATAACTAAGGTGTTGGAACAGGTCAGGGTCAGATTCTATGTTACTTGAATCACTTAAAAATGGTTATTGGGATATGGTACTAGTAGGACTGCCAAATACAGAGGCCGATGTTGTTCTGGTATGACCGACAAAGGTTTAGTAAGAACCGAAAATGATTACTGCGGGATGGTAATAACTCAATAGTTCATGGTTTTGGGGATTTTTCTAACACTGGATCAGAGATGGTGAAGAGTTTCTTTAGGTCTGGGGAGATGTTGGAAATATATAGAGGTACTTAGGGGTAGATAGAGGTGATTAAAAGGGTTATGAGCAATGGGAATGGTTGGGTTCACATGAAGACAATAATAGTGGGGTGAAAATATAGCTGATGGTTGATAAACAAAGGTGAAGAACTCTTATAAACTGAATAAAAATAAAGTGGTGTAGGTTAGAGACACACTTACTATTGTGTAGGTTCAATGGCTGGGTGGTGGTGATAGTTGATTGGTGAGATGGTGATCAATGTCGTGATAGTGCTTCCCAGAGTGCTCTTGTGAATGTAAAAATCTTCTGATCAATGGCTGTGTTGGTTATGGCTACTTAGATGTCAGAAAGAGCTTTGGTTCTTTCTTGCATGTAGATCTCCTTTCCTCCAAAACTAGAGAATGTGTCTAACCTCTGCAACAAGGTTACCAAAATGGTTATATGGTAACCGATGACAGTTCAGGGTTGCCAGTGTCGGTTAAGGCGGGATATCCTAGGTTGCCTTAAATAACAAAGCTTGGCTATCCTATTCCAGATTTTGCTTATTTTTGCTGGGTCTAAATGGAATGTTTTACTTAGATATGTGGGAATGTGGTTAGAGGAAGAATAGGCATGTTATTCTAGGGTTATACTAAGTCATAGTTCATTAAGGTAAGTGCGACTAAGTCTTAGTTAGTTATGGAAACATGTTATGAATAGGTCTATGGTGAGGTGTCTAGGTGAGGTGGAAATTGGTTTTAATTAAGGTAATTAAATAATTAATGAAGCGAGGATGAGTATTAATTTAATTATAAATAATTAAATTAATATTAATGTGGGGTATAAAGGGCATGGTTAAGTGAATGTGTTCAAGTTGGTTATTCGAAAGGGGACTAAGGGGAGTGTTACCCAATTTTGGTGTCTACAAACCCTTGATATGCACATGTGTGAAATAATGTTAAATTTCTTATGATTTTTCTAACTTTGTATGTGTTGAGTGTTGTTTAAGGGTTTAATTTTGATGGTTTATTGTCAATTTTGAGCTAACATGACAAAAATTTGAGCTTTTTGAGCATGCTTATGCCATTGTACCATATTTTGACATCATCACCAAGTAAGTTTTGTAGGATGCGCATAGGAACATAACCCCTAGCGTAAACACTCATTCCCTAGCGTAGACACCATTCTGCTAGTGCACATGCACTGTTGTAGTATTGTACCCTATTGTCTATTAAAACTGTCAGACCAATGCAGACACATAAACCCTAGCACAAGAAGTCATTCCCTAGTGTAGTCATCATTTTTCCAGTGCACATGCACTACTGCAGTAATATACCCTTTTGTCTATCAAAACTTTCAAACCAACATAGGTACATAAACCCCAGTGCAAGCACTCATTCCCTAGTGCAAACATCATTCTGTCAGTGAACATGCACTACTACAGTATTATACCCTGTTCTCTGTCAAAACTATCAGGCCAACGCAGACACCCAAACCGTAGTGCATGCATCCTTATGATGGCACACACACTCTGTGTCCTACATAATGATGCATATACCCATTTCCTAGCTCAGATATCATTCTTCCAGTGCACACACACTGTCATATTTGTTTGACTACCTATTGTTCTTCCCACACACACACATCGATCTGTTAGCATAGGCACTCTGAGGTAGGCACATACATCTCTTTGACAATGTGGGTACTATGTAGCTCTGCTAGTCCACACAAAGATCTGTAGGCTCCATAACCCATGCACATATACCCTAGTCTAAGTGCAGGTACCATAGTATGGTTTTGAATATTAGTTTAACAATTATAAGATCTTGTGTCATTAAAATTTTAACATCTTACATGTTTATTCTGATTAATTTCTATTTTGCAGGGTGTATTTTCATGCTTTTGTTTAAATTATATTAAATTTGGGTAAACATTGCATGCTTAATCATAAGAGTAAAGTCATGTATGCTCTTTCATTGCACCTTTTTGTGTGATATTGGGAATAAAAAATGATTCTTATCTATATATTTTTCTTTGAAAAATGTTGAGAATGTCAAATTTGGTTAAGATGAACATATTTCACTTTTGAATAAAGTATTTTCCACTTGTTGGTTTTTTAGTTGGATTTTGCGTCACGTATTCTCTTCTCCTACATCCTAGGACAATCTTGAGAATCAAAAATGAAATTTGTCCTCTTTGTGTGTATGGAAAATTACTAATCCATCATGCAGGACCTAAATTATTTTCAAAGAAAGGTGAAATGAGTCAAAAAATCTACTAATACAGTTTCCATGCAGGTTGCCAAAAGGTGTTCAAGAAAACTACATTAATCTAAACAAGATAAAAAACACACCAGAAACATAAACTACAACATACCTTTGGCATAATTCCTTAAGCTACAATAATGGGGGTGGTTCTAAAACCCCTAAAGTAATCCATGGAAGAGGGAACCTTGTGGATGAAATAGGAATTACTCCGCATAACCTCCTTGACTAGTTTTACCATTTGTGAGATTTAGTGTCAAAGTTATCTGTATCGCATCCCTAGTGAGAGTACATGATGGATGAATTTATTTCCAACTATACTTGAAGGGGGTAAAGTAAAGAAGAGATACTCTAAGAACTATTCAGTGTGAATTTTCTTGGAAAATTGAGCTTGCATCTAGATAACTTGTGACACTTAGTTGAGTGAAACACCTAAGAAGCTATCTTTGATCAAGAGCCAAATTTAACCATATCAAAGAAAGTTTGATTTTAGAGCCATTATTCATCACGAAATGAGTGAAATATTACTTTTTATTAGTTTATCACTCACCTTAAGGCAAAGCGAAACCCTGCTGAAGTGAGGCCAATATTTTTCACCCCCCAATTGATCTATTTACTTCACTTTCTTTTGACACTTTATTTATTAGAAGAAGAGTGACTACCATTGTGATGCTAATTGATCATATTTGCCACTTTTATGTCCATTTATGCACTCATCCATGTTTTTGGACTGAGTTGTTAAATGTCTAAAGTGTGTCGAGACATTTTCATATCATTAGTAGCCTTTTTTTAATCTTGATACCCAAGTCAATACCATCATCGTAGTTAGGATTGATTCATCACCTTGAATCTCTTTTGAAAGATTATCTTGTTTATATATCGTGTCACTACAATTTTGGTGTTTACTTCTTATTTCTTGTAAAATTGACCTAAATATCTATATTTTGATGTTACGCTACATACAATTTAACAATTCTTAGGTATACTCTAGCTTTAGTTTGATTTCAATTACTAACTCGATTTTGAAACGTGTTGAGTGTTACCACTTGTGAATGCATTATATCAATATCATCTTGATATTAATACCTTACTTTCTCATAAATTTTGGTTAACATATCTTGGTGGAATTGTTGTGTCGCTCACAATCGTAACTGCCACTTTTTGGAATATAGGTCTTGATTGGATTCATGATTTCTTTTAGTATACTTTGTTTGGGGATCATGTTAAATCCTTGTTATTACTTATGCCTTGTTCATTTATTTGAACTCTAAATAAGTAGTGACATTTTGTTAATCATCTTAAAACACCAACTACCTTTTTGGAAACAGACTTAGGAAGTAACATCATTTGATTGATTGGGCTAGAACTAAACATTGTGTGATTGTATCTTATTTGTCACTATTGACTTATTCATTTAGAACAATCACTTTGCCACATTGATCCTTTGACATTCATTATAACTCTTGAACTATTGAACATTCATTTTACCATTTCAATTAGGCTTAATCAATACCTTTTGAACACATTCAAAACACCTTAGTGAAACTCTCATACATCATGGCCCCTAAAACAAGATTAGGAGCCAAAAAGTAGGCATTTGAAATGAGACAAACAACAAACTTGGGAAACTTACAAACAAACAAGGGTCAAATACCTTTATTGGCCATGATCTCGGGCCTTTATTTTCCATAGAGAAAGAAGTGGAGGAGATGGTAGATCATAGTGGTGATGAGTTAGGGTCACCATGCACAGAATTTTACTTTGACCCCTCACCTTATTAGATGAATTCCTTTATAGAAACAAAGATTGGGTGCTAGCACGAGTGGTGGAATTAGGAGATAGAATGCCTACATAGAACATGAGACAATCCCACCAATGAATGAGGCTAATGAAGAGGAACAACCTCTCATTAACATGGAAGATATCCTAACACATGGGAACGCTTCCACGTCCAATGAAGGAAATGATAATATGGTGGGTTATAAAATTCCCTTCATCAAGATGCCACGTAGAGTTAGATTAGAACATGAAAATGTAGAACAACCTCCATGCAACAGAAGAAGAAGAACCTCTTGAGGAAGAAGTCACTATTCAACAACAAATCCAAAACCTTAGTCGACAATTAGCTTTACTAACATCTCATGTATAGTAAGGAAACAAACAAAAATGTGCATAAGATGAAGCCTAAGGTCAAATCTAGTGAACTTCACATGGAAAACTAAGAAGGAGAAAATACAGAATATAATCATGTATATATTCTTGCTTCTCCTACTAAAGATAAATTACTTACACAAGAAATGAAATCCATGAAAGCAATGCTTACAAGCCTTCAAGAAAGTAATGTTGGGAATAGCAAAAAAATACCAATACGAAGAGCTATTACCCCCATCCATTTGATAAAGCTATGAAGCTTCAACCCTTTCCTAAGAAGTTTGACATGCCAAAATTTGACAAATACAGAGGGAAAGGTGACCCATGAGATCATGTGAAATATTTTTACATGGCATGCCAAGAAGTGGCATATAACGACAATTACCTCATACGACTCTTTCCAAAGAGTCTAGGGGGACAAGCCTTGGAATGGTTCACTCACTTACCTCGTGGGTCTATCTTCACATGGCTATGAACTAGCAGAAAGGTTTGTTCAACATTTCTCATACAACATAGAAAGTGACATAATTATGGAAGAATTGTGTAGTACTAAACAACTCCCTAATGAAACATTCTCTAGCTTCTTACAAAGATGGCGAGGGATATCCAGCTTCTTCCCTTGTGCACGTTTCCCAAAAAATAACTTGTGAGCATCTTCGTGCCTAATCTAAACCCAAACATCACTTTTCATTTACAAATGCATTGTGTTTGTACCTTTGAAGAGGTCATTGAAAAGGGAATACAAATAGAAAAATCCCTCATTATAAAAGGAACAATCAAATCACCTTCTAAAGATAATAAAAATACCAAACCAACGGAAAATCCAAAAATATTTAACAAAAACAAGAACATGGTGGGAGACAGAATCACAGATTCCAAACAAGTGCAAACAGTTCAAGTTGGTCAACCTTTTAAACTGACCAAAGGACCTATTCAACCACCACCTAAGTGTAGGACGTTCACTCCTCTTAATGAGTCTTTGTCTACAATATTGAAGTAATTGGATGCAGTCCACATGGTGACTTATCCTACAACACAACATTTTGATGAAAATGCTCCTAAACCATCATGGTATAAAGAGCATGAATATTGTGATTTTCATCGTGTAAAAGGACACAAGACATAACTAAGTTCCTAAGACTTCACCACTACATCCAAGATCTCATTGACAATGGAGAGATAGAAGTTGACAACCCCCGAGAGAAATCAAATGCCAAACTGAAAAGATGGGGATATTCAAAGAACCATTCCCTAAACATGGAAAATTAGATGAGAAAAGGCTAGATCAAGGAGATTCATCCCAAAGTTACAAAGTTGTAAACTATCTATACACCAAAAGTGACAATAATCATTATGACTCACTCATTGGATGTGTCCACTCTTCTAATGAACATGTGAATACCATTAGGATCAAGGGAAAGGATTGCATTGTGGTAACAAGGTCACACCCGTCTCATGATCCTAGAACCCTCTCTGTCAACCCCTCAGGATGGTCAGTACAACCTCTTAGAACAACTTGAGAAGACATTTGCCAAGATTTCAATCTTAGATCTTCTTAAGATATCAAATGTACATAAGGACATCTTATACAAAACTCTCCAAGGGTCAGGAGTGCCAATGGAAGTAGACCCTTCACATTTATAAGCCTGCGGTGGAAAACATTACAACGATTGAACACATCTCCTTTAATCACAAGGAAATACCCAACAAAGATCACACACATAATCTCCCCTTGTATATAGAGGTATTTTTTACCCACCGGAAGATAAAATAGGTGTTTGTGGACAATGGGTTCGGGATTGAATATATGCACTTTGAAACTAATTAAACAACTAGGACACACAGAGGAAGATCTAGAGTCCCATATTATTACCATAATTGCTTACGACAATGTAGAGTGGGAGTCAGCTGGAACAATCACATTGCCGATGGAGGTAGGACCAACCTGTCACAATACAAAGTTTCACATCTTAGACTTGGAACTTCCATATAATATGCTTCTTGGCCGCCATGGAATTCATGCCATGCAGGCCATACCATCAACATTCCATCAGTGCATCAAGTTAAAACATGAGGGGACACACTATTACAATACAAGGAGATCCAAAACCTTTCACTCATTGCAGAGCTCTCAATAGATTTTCTTGTAAGGGTACATATGCATGTCCTTCTACTGATATAGTTGTTCCCCTTCAATAAGAAGCTATGGAATCATGGGTAGATTCAGACTCCCTAAGTTCTTACGCTCGTGAAGCTTCTACATCTACTTATCCTTTTGATTCATGGGAGATGAAAGTTCTGGAGTATGGTTGTGGAGAATATAATGTGCAACAAGCTCTCCTAGTTTCAGACCTATCTTTGTCACCTAAAAAAGAGGCTGACCCAACTATCATTTCAAACGGCCTAGAGATGAACAAACTATTGGGAAATTCTTACCTGGGGGATTACTTGTAGAAGAGAAATTTCTGGACCCACCTACAACTTGGGTCCCAGAGGACACTCAACCGACCTACTACCAAATCCCTGAGTATGAAAAGTCTAGTCGAATGATGTATTCTATGGGCTACAAGGGCCTAGGATGTGGAAAGAATGAGCAAGGACCAAGAGAACCAGTTCCACTTCCACATTTTAAAATGAAATATATGGTATCGACATTCGACCCTATGGATCACACCCCAATGATCAAGATGCTAATTGTTCTGAGCATGAGGATAGCTCTGATTATTTAGACAATGACATAGATTCCCACTGTAGCCAATATGAGGATATTTCCTCCACAAACCTTTTCATGGATACCGTTATCCTTACCTAACCCCCACTGAGCCTAAAATTGACCTTGTATACCCTTCCCTTGTTGATTGGGACCAAAAACGTCATGTGCCATTGGACCTTTTTGAGAATGATGAGGCCATTGTAGAGTTTATGGGCATACGAGATACAATTCCAATTGGGGACCATAAGAAAGGTTTCTACATTGACTTAGATACATGTGCCTATTTTGGAGAGGAAGCTGAGATTCATGGTTAGAAAAACTTAAGAAAAAGTGAGGGAAAAAGTTCCAACAAAAATCCTCGGCAAAAGTAAAAGTCCAAGTCACACAGTGAAAACCTCTTTGAGGTGCTGGCTGACAAACAAGTAAAAAAATCAATGGACGAAGAAAAGTGACCACATGCCAAGGGTGAAAATATCGTAGAGACGCCCTTGGAAGAAGATCTCAACCTTCCTCCCAATCCTACGCGTATGGAGGATATGTAAAAATGTTGGTAGAAGAAACCATTGATGTAAATATTGGAACAAAAGAAGACCCAAAGATAGTCAAGCTGGGAGCTTCACTTTCAGCACAAGAACAAAAGACATTCACCTTACTTCTCAGAGAATTTGTGGACATATTTTCATGGTCTTATAAGGATATGCTAGGCTTAGATCCAAACTTTGGTGGTGCACAACTTAGTAGTGCATCCAGATGCAAAAGCCTATTAAATAGAAGCTAAGGAAAATGCATCCATGAGTGGCCCTTCTAGTTAAAGAGGAGTTAGAGAGACTATTAGCATCAGGGTTCATTAGACCTATTGACTACTCTGAAGTGGATATCAAATGTAGTTCCAGTATAAAAGAAACTGGTTGGCATCAGAATTTTCATAGAACTTTTAGAGACATTAACAAGGAATGTCCGAAAGATGATTTTCCTTTTCCCAATATCGACATGATTGTTGATTCAACTGCAGGATATGAAATGTATCTCTTATGGATGGCTTTTCATAGGATACAACCAAATCAATATAGTAGAAGAAGATCAGTATAAGACAACCTTTACAACCCCTTGGGGAACATTCTGTTATCAGGTAATGCCTTTCGGCCTCAAAAATTCTAGTGCAACCTATCAATGGGCCATGATAGTAATATTCCATGATATGCTGCATGACATCATGGAGGACTATGTAGATGATATCCTTGGAAATTCTAAGACAAGAGAAGACCACCCTGAAGTTTTGTGACGTATCTTTGAACGTCTGTGGGAATATAAGGTTAGGTTTAATCCAAAGAAATGTGTGTTTGGAGTATTATCAGAGAAGCTACTAGGCTTCATTGTATCAAGGAGAGGGATTGAAGTGGACCCAGCCAAAGTCACTACCATTACTGAAATGCCTCCTCCCAAGAATATCAAATAACTGTGCACAACCTGTAAGGAAAAATACAAGCCATTCCCACTTCATTTCACAGCTTGCTGATAAATTCCATTCCTTTACTCATCTGCTTAAGAAGGATGTTGATTTCATTTGGGGACCAGAGAAACAATAGCCTTCACCTTGCTTAAACAATACTTGGCCAATCCTACTGTCCTCATGCCTCCAACCCCTGGTGAGCCACTTTTTCTATACATATCCACTACCCAATTTTCTATTGGTACTTTTCTTGCACAATATGACCTAAGCCAAAAAGAGAAATTTGTGTACTACCTTAGCCGTACCCTGATTTCCTATGAGCTCAACTATCCCCAAATTGAAAAAGCTTTCCTGGCTATTGTTTTTTCTTTTCAAAAACTTTGCCATTACCTATTGAACAATAAAACCAAGATTATATCTAAAGTTGACCCACTTAAATACCTATTGTCAAAACCCACCCTTACGAGGTAGAATGGCTAATTGGATCATTCTGCTTAGTGAATTTGACATTGAATATGTACACCAAAAATTAGTTAAAGGACAAGTACTTGCCAACCAATTAGCAGAAGCACCTTTACCTGGAACAGAGCCTATAAGTCTAGAGTTTCCAGATTCATCACTAATGTATATTGAAGAATATGTCATGTGGCAGATCCACTTTGACAGATCATTCACTTTCCATGGTTCAGGGGTATAGGAGTAGTACTAATCACTCCTTTAGGAGACCCCATACCACAAGCTTTCCATCTTGGTTTTCCTTACACAAATAACATTGTAAGAATATGAGGTGCTCATTGTTGGGTTGAAGCTAGAAATCAAGTGGAATATCCACCATGTCAAGGTTGTTGGTGACTCACAATTGATTATCAAACAAGTCAATGATGAGTACAAGGTTAAGGATGAAAATATCATCCCATACAAGAAACTGAGTGGAAACTCTATGAAAGAATACTTTGTGTGTATTACCTTTGAGAAAATTCCAAGGGCACAAAACCAATCTGCAGATGCAATGGAAAAAAGTGGGTTCTATGCTATGGATTCCACCAGAAAACAATGATATGCCATTTTTTGTTGAAAATCTACGTCAACCTACATATGATATACCAGAATCATGTTTGGCATGTGAAGTTGTTGGTCCCTACTCCCCTTGGTATGCACCTATATATGACTACCTTAAAAGTGGTACCTTCCCTACTGACATTTCCCGATCCAAAAACAAAGCCTTATCTGCCAAATAACCTGTTACACCCTCCTAGGAGGTATGCTCTATCATCGTGGCTATGATGGGAATCTATTGCATTGTCTAGATGTAACAGAGTCAGTCCAAGTGATCAAGGAAGTACATGAAGGGGTGTGTGGTGCCCATACAAATGGAATGGTCCTAGCAAAGAAGTTGTTATGGTAGGCTACTACTAGCCTACTATGGAGACATATTTCTTGCAACCATGTCAAGAAATGTGTTCTCTATCAGAAGTATGGAAATTTCATCCATGTGCCATCACAACCATTGCAACCAATTACAACACCATGGCCATTTTCCAAATGGGGACTGGATTTAATAGGGAAGCTCACCCCTACCTCATTTGATGGTCATACCCACATCATCACAGCCACAAAATATTTCACTAAGTGGGTGGAGGTTGTTCCATTAACCTATGTTACAGGTGCTCAAATATCAAAGTTTATCATGAATCACCTCATTTGTCCAGTATGGCATTCCTTGAGTGACCATTATTACTGATAATGGAAAATCATTTCAAGAACAAGATAGTGAAAGATCTTTTTCATCAATTTCAAATAATATTAAAGTGGTCTATGCCATATTACCCTCAAGGTAATGGGAAAGCTGAAGCCACTAACAAAACATTGGTTCAGATCATGGAAAAGATGGTGAGTAAGACAAGTTGAAACTGGAATTTGTAAATTCACCCAGCCCTCTGGGATTATAGGACCTCCATTCACACTCCTACTGGTGTGACACCCTACTCCCTAGTGTTTGGAACAAAATCTATCATCCCATTGGAAATAGAGCTTCCTTCCCTAAGGATATCTCTTAGGGATTATCTTGGAAAAGATGAGGATTACAGAGTGGCCAGGCTGGCAGAATTGGAACTCCTAGATGAAAAGTGCATCTGTGCGCCCTTAACCATCTCAAGGTATATCAAAATAGAGTCTCCTCAGAACTACAAAAAAAGGATCATACCTCATCAATTTGAGGTTGGAGATTTGGTCATGAAAGAGAATCAGTTCAACACAAGGGTAGAAAGAGAGAAGAAAGGCAAGTTTGAACCACACTGGTTAGGACCTTATGTCATTGTGGAAAAATATGGAACATGAGCATACAAAATTTCTCATCCCAATGGAGATGAGCTCCATGAACCTATGAATTCATGCACCTTAAGCGGTTCTATGCTTAAACATGGTGCAAAAATAAAAAAACAAACAAAAAAGTAAAAAAGGATTCAAAATACAAAAAAGTCAAAAAAGAGAAAAAGAAAAAGAGAAAACATGTCATCCATATGTGAAAACCACACAATTGTGGCACTTTGGATGGATCCCTTGGTGAAAACTAGACTTTCAGTGCCTTGGGAAGGATTTGTTGTTCACAAGCATCTTGTATCTAGGGGGTACTTTTACTTAGCTCTAGGGCTAGTTCCACACCTATGTCCGTGATTCCTTGTGATCCTATCTTGTCAAGCCTTGATCTGGATATTTCTCCTCTTGTAAATTGGTGAAGGGATTTCCTTTGTATATTCCCCATCTAACACTGGGGCACCTTTCAGCACTTTCACCTTCCTATTTATATCACATGTGGCACCTTGCCCTTGTATATTCCCATCTAATGCTGGGGGCATCCACATTTCTCAGTTTCCTATACATAGCTTCAGAAAACCTTAGAAAATTCAAAAACATTCAAATATGTTCAAAAATCCCAAAAAATTCAAATATGTTCAAAATCTCCAAAAACATTCACATAACACTTGAAAAACCCAAAACAATAGAAAAACCAGAAAATAGAAAACAAAAAAACAATAGAAAATTGTTTCACAAAATTCCCAAAACAATGCAAAATGCACTAAAAAACAATCTTACAAAAACATAGCTTTAGTTTACTTGTTTATCTTGTTTCTTTCTTTGTTTGTTAGTTTGTGTACATTGATTGCTTGTATAGTTTCTTCTTGCTTGTACATTTGTATAGTTTTTCACTTAAATAGGCATACTTTGTTAGATTCATTCTTTTCTTGCTTAGATTAGATTCATTCTTACTTGTACATATGAAGTGTGTTTTTGCATGCTTGTAAATAATTGTACATAGTTGTGTTAATTCATGTTGTTTAGGAAATGTATATTTGATAGGTTTGTTAACATTTGTTGGTGTTTTCTTGTTGCATTTGCATGGTTTTGTTATCACATCATCATATCTCCATCTATATCATCACATCTAACATCATATATAATCATATAAAATAAAAAGCTAAGTGTACATCATACATGAATGCTAAGCTAATCATCACATACCGTATCATCAAATGGGGGAAAGAGGGATCACAAATATCAAAATCTATCCCCCCTGCACCAATATCATCATATCATCCCATACCCAACAAAGAAAAATAAAGTATCTCATAAACCACAACATTTGATATCATCTAAGGATATATCATGCATCTAACATATGGGAAACATCATCTTAGCCATCATCATGATACACACAAAACATATGAAATAAAACCATACAACATCATGATATAATCAACATCCATGATAAATCATCATCATAAGATACATCACAACATGAAAATATACAACATCCAGTGTCCATATATATATGTGTATAAATTATGTCTATCTATCTCAATAGGATATACATCATCAGGTACAAAATGGGTCATCAAGGGCATAGGTCATAATAATGAAGCCTTCATCAAGGTGTACATCAAAATGCTACATCATATACATCGATCAAAAATAATGAAGATCCTTCATAAGAGGCATGTATCTCAAGGTACATACAAATCGGTATAAGTGCATATGAGTCATGTCTGACTCGAACCCTCATCAGGACTATGTGGCCTACGAGACGGGGGAGGACCCATACCTATGTGCACCACGCTAACCTATTGCGGCTACCCATGCAGCTTCTCAACTAATCTACCAGATGTTAGAGGCCTCTTTGACCTCGCTGATCCACTCAGACTGTTGGCTATAGGTAGTTGCCTATTGACCCTCTGGAATGACCTCAATAATATAAAGAGTGGTAGTAGGAGGCTCTTACCCTCAGCTGTCACTAAATCTCTATGTGTGTGCGGTGTCACCACAACCCCATATGTGCATCGGAAGGATGCTACCTCCACAGATAACCTTGTAACATCATCCTGACCCACTACTCACTCAACTCAGAGTTGATCCCTCTCTGTTGTCATCTACTGCACCTGTGCCTAGGACTACTGTAGTAAACTCATAATCTGTGCCATCTGTGAGGCCATCTATCCTACATGCTGAAACTGAGCAGCACCATCTCCTCCTTGACTAGCCTGAGCCTCTGGCCTGGTCCTGCTCTCCATTGTAAGAACCTGTATCTAAGCTTGGGCCTGGTCCCTCTTTGTTGCTACCCAAAGCTAGATTGTTGTGACCTGTTGAAGCTGCTGCTTGCAAGGAAGCTAGCTATCCCATGTCATCTCCATCCTCTCCTCCTCTTGGAGGACTGTGAGGAGGACTATGCCTCAGACCCTATGGTATGGGTGGTACCTTCTATATCACTGGGACCTGTCCTCTATCTTTATAGCCTCGGTCTAGGACCCTGTAATAGACCCTATTTGTCATCTCCACCATCATGCCTCTGTCCATCAAATGGATCATCATCATCATCACCTCCCTTGCCACCTCCCTCTGCATCATCACCCTCATCACTACTATAAGGAATATCTAGTGGTGGTCTCACACCTGCAACTCATGCACCCTCTGGTATGGTCAATCACTGGGGAAAAACTATGTAGCATACTAAGCTAGGTAATTCTGGTGTCATCCAGGGTCCCTAATATATCATGCTAGGGCCAAAACTTGTGGTACCATTTATCAAAACTATCCCTAGCTCTAGCTATCTGAATACGGGGCCCATGATCCACCTCTCAGCATCACAATGAGTGTACCACATATCAAGCTGAGGAACACCCTGAATGATGCCCAACTATCATTGGCATCAATCAACCTTGTAAAACTCTATAATATAACTGTGGCTACCTAGGAGAAAGTGCTCTACCATGCAAATGCCAAGCTCTACCCCATCCTTCCGGCCAATGTATATGCCTATAGGGCCTCCAGATAATGTCTCTCTACTACAGCTCATCAAACTCTCGACGATAATAATATGTACTACCTAGGTGCCCTTAGATATCATCCCCAATCAGGAACCCATCCCATGACTGATCAGGATCCTCTGGAGCTCTCACACATGCACGTATGCTAATGAGATGACCAATAGCTATGTGGTCCCATGACCAAATCTGTAATAATGAAGTAGGTCCCACCATCTTCTGATGGTGGTATGTGATCAAATGAAGATCCCAATAGAGATGTGCCAGTATGCACTAGCCCCAATAAGTATCTCTCGCCACTAGTATAAACCATGAATAATGGTAATAAGGCCCAATGGAAATGAGGTCCCTTCTCTTATGCAGTGAGTAAAAACCCACTGATAAGAGCCATTAGATATAAGGGTCCCCGGTGAATGGTGTGATCTGATATACAATGATGTAAATAAATTGTCATACCCTGATGGGGTATGTCATCCCTGCAGAAGACATCACTAATCACCTCTGTGATATGTCCAAAGTCACTGGTATACTCAATCAAGGAGCCAATAATGGGGATGCATGCAGAATGCACCAAATGTCCTCCAAGGTAACAGTAATCTCCCCTGTAGGGAGCCAGAAGCACTGGCTCTCATTGTGCCATTGCTGTATCAATGTTGTCAACAAGGTCCATGATCTAAAGTAATAGGATGGAATCCAAGCCACATGACCTAAAAAACCACCTCCAATAGTACCTCCATGTCACAATGATCCTGCCAAGGTAGGCTTGCCTCTATCTCAGCAATACGACTATGCCACTCTCTAGTTCTGCAATGCTCAGAAATCATCTCTACACAACACAACAAGTGTTAGGCACTAACATTTCCTCTATTTTCTTCTATTTTCTACCATATACTAATTTTTCATTTTCCTCTTTAAATCACTCCTCTCAATTTTCTAATTCTTCCTATCTTTTTCTTTTATGTTGGGACTTTTTTTTTCCTTTTTGGCACCTGCACACCCATTTGGGCATGTGCACACATGGGCACATGTATTGTGCTCCCCTCCTAGCTAACCCAACCTGTACATGTGTGCACGTGCTCAGTGTACCTACATGGCCATTTTGGCGCATGCGCATCATGCACATGCATCTAACCCATTATCGGTGCTTATGTGCCCTTGTTGGTACCTATGCATATGTGCTGGTGAGGTATGATATGTGTGCATGCACACACACACTTTTTTGGTGCCTATGTTGCCCCCCAAAGATGCCTGTGCCCCCGTAAGGGTGCGCACATACACCTTTCCTAGGGCTAAAACAACTAAAATAAACAATAAATGCATGAAAGTACAAGGGAAAGGTTAAGCTACTCATGAAGGGGCCATCATCTGCATGACATGATCGTACTCCCACACTTGGTCGGTGCATCTCCTATGGGATCGTGCTCTCACCATCATCTTCATCACTCTCAGGGGTCTCACAATAACTTTTGGTAGAGGTTCGTAACAAATGAACTGATCATAATGATTTACCCCCCCTCGCATGGGGTATATTTAGCCATTTTCACCCACCACTGATGCCCTAGGGGCATGTTTTGACCACTCATGATCATTCTAACCCTTCTTCTGCTCACCATGAATGATTATTTTTATTAAATAATTATTTTATTTAATTTTTCACCATGTTGAGGCATTATTTTCTACCTAGCACTCGTTTCTTCTCACTAGGAAATTTTATTGCTTCTAGGTGATATCACTCCTTCTACACACTCCACGAAAATAATTTTTATTAAGTAATTATTTTATTAATTTTTTGCTACGACTGGGGCTAGTACCTACCACCTAGTGATTCTTTCTTCTCCTTGGGACATTTCTTTTGCTCCTAGGAGACTCTTTCTTATTCTTCTAAATTCTTCTATGTTCAAAATATCAAAATCTAAAAATCTAAAAAACGTAAAAAATCAATAAAAATTTAAATAATCTATCAAAACTCAAAAAAAAAAAAAATCAGTTTAAATCTTAAAAATTGTAAAAAAACTCATAAAATTTTTTTTTGTGCAAAAATAGGTAAACGACCCAAAATGGCTGAAACTTGTGTCTTGTGCATGGTGCTTCTTCCATATCTTGTTGGAATCTTCACTGTGTTTGTTAAATTACATGACTCGTGGATCATCAGTTTTACAACCATTTACAAAGCTAGCCTGCTTGCTTCGTCGGTATTCTGGGGCACATTCAGTTTCCTGATACTATTTCATTGCGCACAATGCTTTATCATTAGACCATTACATCCTCAATCACTTTCCCTCACATATTTTCTTTCCTAGGGGCATCATTTTTAACCCTTGTCATCAATCACGAACATTTGGGATTTTTGAGCTTGATAAAAAATACATTTATGTAACAGTCTTGACCGTTGTTGGTTTAAGTATGTGTGTTTGTACTTGTTTCCCTGTTACATGAGCTTGTTTACTTCTCATATTGCATTGCTTTGTGTATGTTGCATTGGGTTGGTGTTTTCAGTAATGGACAATTGTTTGTAGTATGGCTTTTCATGTCATTCTAATTTTGTCGTATGCTTATATTTTTAATAAAGACCGATGATGTAGATCTTTGGCTATATGATGACAATACAATTGTTCCAATGCAATGGGTGAAGGCTAGTTCTCCTATTCCTTTCTTCATATTTCTTCTATATCATTCTCCTCTTGACACCATTCTTCCATTTTTTTTAGGGCATCCTTCCCTTACCCATTCTTCTCCTTGACTTGGGGCATCTTGTCCCTCATTTTCTTTCCATTTCTCTCATCTTTTTCGATCGTCGATCACCTTCCTTCATCACCCCATCGACACTCAAGGGGGCATCTCTCACTTCTACTAATTTTTTTTCTACCCCTTCAAAATTTTACTTGTCTACTATCTTTGAAGTGGTGTCACTTACGCCACCCCAAAGAGGGGAAAATGTAGACACCTATAATTTAGCTCCAACAATTTAAATACTTAAATTGCGCTAATTATCCCCTTTCCCACAAATTGACGATATATCATCAATATAGCACATTTTCTCTTCTATCATCATTAATTAACTACATTACACTAGTTAATTGGCCCTTCTATCTAGAAAAATTATGAAAATTAATGACCTTCCATTAATTAAACCCCTTTCTACCTGAATTAATTAATTAATTAAGCTCTCCTTTCTATCTAGTTAATTAACTATCCTCCTCTATCCAAGATAAATAAAATTTCCATTTATCTAATTAATAATCCTTAATTAATCCTCTTCTAAATCATGCTAATTTATCTTATAAAATCTAGCCTAAATAGGCTCATCTTCCTCATTAATTAATCACCTTTGATTAATTTGGGTATTAATACCCCTAATTCCCATGGGTCACTAAAGGACAAATTAAACTCTCCTAAGGTTGACTCAACCCTCCCTAAACCTTGCTTATCCACAACTAACCCAACCTCTCTATTATCCCACATGTAAAGGGATGTAGAGATTCTTTTATCCATTGGGCTATATAACAGACCCCTCCTCCTACCTTTCTACTTACACCTAAATGAGCATAGAGCCTAAGTTATAGCCATTTTATCATCTTAGAGAATTCTTCATTAGAGTGGAGCTAGGCATCATCCATTTGCATTCAATCATCCAAGCTTTTTTTGTGAAGAATAATGGAGTTAATCAAGAAAGGCCTTGTAAGTCATGGCTTGATTAACCTCCATTATTCAATCCTCTTGGATCAAGCAATAACTATCAAACCCTTTGATAGCTAAAGGATCTAAATAGGTCTCATTTCATTGATTAAGCTTTCTAAAGAGTAGAGAAATAAGTGTTTAGCATGTTAGTTTCGAATTTTATTTTCAAGGTTATAATGCTTATATGTTGATGTTTATTTACTTATTTAGCTCTTAAGCATGATGGTGCATAGATTTTAGTTTAGCATTGTATTGAGGCTATTAGGTGTTAGTCTTGATTTTATTTTCATAACTAACTAATTCATGAACACAAGTATTTTTTGGTGGCCTTATGTATATTTCTCTTCATATGGAGGCATGGCAAAGGAGCTAACAAGCCTACAACTAGTTTGATGGATACAGGGACGACGACCTGGGGAGCATGAGATGATAATGGTCGACTGAGTCAGATGCCAGTTTGGGTTGTAGTAGGATGTGCCTCCACCCTTTCCATGGTACCACAAGGATTAAATGGAGAGACCATTATCTACACCACATCCAATAAATCTCGTAGGGTAGGAGGAACATCTTTCCGATAGGTCGATTGATGACGCAGGATCGACTGACAGGTATAGGCACTAGTGGCTATCCTGTTACCAACATATTGTGTAACATTATTAAATAAATTATAATATTATTAATAATGAGTTTATAGAACTCATATTAATAAGATAGTTGTAATAGTTTAATTATTTGAGTGAGTTATGAGAACAATTCACGTAGCTATTGTAGTGTGAGTGATCCTAGGGATGTTTGAGAGATATTAGGAGATAAGACTGAGAGATTCATGGAGAGAGATATGAGGGATTGAAGATGAGTGTTGACTCCACCATTATAGGAGATCAAACACTATAAATGTAAACTCTATCAATGTAATTTAGATCCCAGATGAATACAATTTGCATATTATATTGCAGCTTCTAACATATCCTAACTATAGGCAACACTGCGAAGGCCAGGAAAACCAAACTTAGCTACTGATATAGTACAAATAGACATGTTACAATGGTAGGTGATAACTTTACAGTGGTAGCTAGCTTAATTACATGCACATGTGGCCACCTTACAGGAATAACTAGCATAGGCCTAGGCGCAGGAACAGGATCCGACATAGCCACCGGTAGGGGATTGGGGGGCAAGTTACAGGACTAGAGGCTTAGGTGACTACTTTATGGGCACATGTGGCCACATTATAGGCATAAATAGTAGGTGTATAGGCACATGCACCAGGATATGGTCCCATTTTATAGGTAGCAAGACATGGGCTGATGGCATAGGGATACGGGCCACAAGTTGGGGATAAAGCGATGACACCTCCCTAGCTGTTATCCATGGATAGATACAAATATGTTATGGCTGAGTCTAGGTATTATCAGGATCAGATTATAGATGCCGATCTCCAAGTTTTTTCATATACTGAGCACAGAGCCCAACAAACAGCCAGTGTGAGGACTAGCTCACGGAATTGTAGTACCAACAGTCTAGGGAGCCACCAGTCTCATGGATAGATTCAATGAGAGGTGACTAGTGATCGAAGATGGAGGCCAGATGAGGGTATAAGAGGGAGAAGTAGAGGTGTTGACCCCTCATAGAGAGGATATGGAGATCATAGAGATATTGCTATTTTTTATTTTGATTTTTGATGTATATACTAGCCTGTGTGCAGAAGAGGTGAGATGTATATGAAAGATTTTGAGAAACACTCATTATTTATATTTTTTTATACATGTATTGACACAAAAACATTCTAGTTATATAGTTGATGATGCTATTTACATATGATGTGTTTGATTTTATTTCCATTAAATTGTTATTATGGAAACTAGATATGTAGGCATTGTTGGTTATGATGTTATGATTTTATTGATTTTCCATTATATTTTTTCATGGAGAGTAGATTCTTAGGAATGGTTTGGTTTAATGTCCAAGTTATTGATGTTATGGAAACTAGATGTTTAGGCATGGTTTGGTTTAATTTCCAAGTTATTGATGTTATGGAAACTAGATGTTTAGGCATGGTTTGGTTTAATTTCCAAGTTATTGATGTTATGGAAACTAGATGTTTAGGCATGGTTTGGTTTTATTTCCAAGTTATCGATGTTCTGAAAACTAGATGGTTAGGCATGGTTTGGTTTAATTTCCAAGTTATCGATGTTATGGAAACTAGATGTTTAGGCACGGTTTGGTTTAATTTCCATGTTATTGATGTTATGGAAGAGATATGTTTAGGCATGGTTTGGTTATGTTTTTTTTAATTTATTTTCTACGTTATTGGTATTATGGAAAGTAAATGATAATGTGTATGGGTGATGTATGGTTTGTTTGGAGATAATGTGAAATTTATTGTTTTTATGGAAACTAACTAGGTTTTTGGTTATGGAGGAATAATGGTGGGGGAAAATAGTGGCCGAGCTAACCTTTGAGGGCCCCATGTCCTCATAGTGCTGCCTACATAGCCCTTGCGACAGGGGCCTCAGGCCAATGTAGTTCTCCCTTAAACCAGGAAAGAATGAGATTAGATTAGGTAAGTTGAGTAGGTAGGTTGGGTAGCTAATTTGGTTAGGGAGGTTAGGAAAGAGTATTAGAATAATTTGGTTGGGTAAGGTATGTTTGAAAATAGGTAAGGTCGAATGTTGAATAGGCAATAGGCAGGGTGAATTAAACGTAGGCATAGATTAAGGTGTTATGGTTGATTAAATTTTGATGGTCTTTTCCTGTTGAAGAAACAAAAAGTAAATTGATAAGAAATGAAAAGAAGCAGCATGTCCATATTTAGTAAGGACCATAATTGTCATATCCCTAGACTTATTGAACATAAGTCCCTAGATACATTGAATGAGTGATGGGTTTAGAGTTGAAAGAAGTTGCGTGATCACAATGTGTAGAATACACACCACATCCTTTAAGTTGATTTAGAAGATAATAGAAAGAAGGTAATATGGAAGAGTTTGTTAAGCATAACCTTTTTGTGGGACATCATGCCCCTTCTGTAAGATACGCAAAACCAAGATAGGCAAGTCCATTACAAAAAGTTTGTATTTTCCGTAAAATTTTTTTTTTTTCATTTTTACATGTATAGACTAATTGATGTGGGAAATATATATCAAGATAAATATGTTCTCCTTAAGATATTCGTGAAGCTGATCGATGCGGGAATCTCTATAATTATTTTATTTGAGAGATACATATTTTTCTTCTTTTGGGAATAAACTAAGTTCTATAGGTGGCTGGATTTTTATAGCTATCCTTTGAGGGAGTAGTCTACTTATAGAAACATGAGAGAGAGACAGAGAGACATATTTTATTTTTGAGGGAATCATCTATTTGCAAGAATTTTGACTTAAGGAGTAGAGTTTTTACTATCCCATATATATTTTTTGCTTTTATTTTCTGAATTTAAGCCATGGACAAGATCATAAATGAGTATAGGCCTCTTTTAGGAGGGGAAAAACCATAACATGAAAATATTAGCTTTGAAATAGAGGTTTTGAGTGATGAATGACCATGGGATTCCATCCTAAAAAGGAAAAAAAAGTATCAATGAGAATCATGCCATAAGTAGAGCCATGGTACTCATATTTAAGACAAGGCTGAATGGTGATGGATAATCACACAATTTTGTTTGAGTCGTTACACCTTAAAAAGAGGAAGGTGAAAGGAAAGGTTCACTCAAATGACAAGTATATAAGTGACATAAAGTCATGTAGTACTTTATTATACAATAGAATGGTCAAAGATGCAAGGTATTAAGGGGCTCAGGTTCAATTTTACCATCAAGAGAGGATAAACGATAAGTTTTTGATCCATAGGTATGGGTAACGATGTAGGGTCTAATATAATTAGGAGAAAACTTGCCTCGTTTACTTTTCTCCTCTTTGCTTACATGTTGATTTTCCTTGATGAAGATGTCACAGATTTTGAATGTTTGTTCAGGAACACTTTTTTCATAGGCTCGCTTGATGCATTTTTGGTAGATTTGGAGATAGTCTAGAGCGTTTAGATGATGTTTGTCTAGTAGACCAAGTTGTGCCCAAAATTCTTGGTAGAAATCGTTGTCAGAGAGCATATATTTGAGTGATATAAAAAGAGATGGAATTTGGACTTCGAGAGGAAGGACAAGCTTTGTACCATAGAAAAAAGAGAAAGGTGTGGCTTTGGTATGAATACTGGTGCGATAATCCCATAAGGTGAAAGGAATGTGCGTATGAAAATCCTTACCAAGATCGTCGATGACTTTCATAATAATTTTATTGAGGGTTTTGTTAGATGATTTGGCTCGGCCATTGACTTGGGGGTAATAGGGTGAAGAGAAAATAAGTTGAATGCAAAAATTTTCACACAGTTTCCAAAGGGTTTTGTTTTTGAATTATTTTCTGTTGTCAGTGACAAGGAAATGAGGAACACAAAAACAAAAAGTGATATGATGATTTATGAATTCCACAATATTTTCAGATTTGGTAGAAATGAGAGAACAATATCTAGCCATTTTGTGTAGTATTCAGTTGCTGTGATGATCCATTGATGACGTTGAGAAGAATGGGGGTTAATCTCTCTGATGAGATCCAAGCCCCATTGTGAGAAAGGAAAAAACTATCTCGCAAATTTTAAGGCATGACTTAGGGTGTGGTGAAGGTTAGCATACTGCTGACACTTCACACAACACTTGATGTATTCATAATAGTCTTGGTTAAGGGTTGGCCAGTAATAGCCGAGGTGAAGGATACATTTAGTGATGGTGAGGCCACTGAAATTTCCACCACAAATGCCGTCATGGATTTCTTTAATGGTGGAAATAAGTTCAGAAGTGGTGAGGCATAGTAGGAGGATACCGTTAAAGCCACATTTGTAGAGAAGACCCCCCATGAAGACATAATGTGAAACAATTTTTAGGAAGGCTCGTTGGCCATTGCAAGTGAGATCTATAGGAAGAATTGAAAGGGAGAGGTAGTCAGAAAATTGCTTATACCAAACATATCATTGATTGGTTTTGATTCTTCCCACAAAATTGAAGGTGTGGATAAGATAAGAGGGTGACTACAACCATTGTAATGTGAAAAATATTTTAGAGTCTTAAGGTGAGGCAGGTATTTTTTAGGTGAGGAAAGCCATGCTATCCACGAATTTGTTAGTGGACCGCAGAGTGGTTTGAATGAGGTAAGTGTCAAATATGTTCAAAAGTATGTCGACATAATGTTTATTCTTTTGAAGGACCTTGTTAAAAAATTGGTACAAACCATTGAATTGGTTCACAACCAGTTAAGAGTCACCAAAGATATTAATGGATTTAACATCTAAGGCTACAACAGTCTGAAGACCCAAGACAAGAGCCTCATACTTGACAATGTTGTTAGTGAAATTGAAGTAAAGTTTAAAGGATAGTGGCATAGGTTCACTGTCAAGAGGAATGAGGATGACCCTTGCACCACCCCCGCATTGACATTTGGAATAGTCAAAGAATAAGGTCATTTGATAAACAGTGTCATCCAGGGAAAGAATGACAATGGATTCATCCGGAAAATAAAAGTTAGAATATTGATTTACAGGAAGAGGAGCATCTATAAGCTAATCGGAAAGGGTTTTTCCCTTGACAAAATTTTGATGAATGAATTCCTTTTCTAGTTCTACAAGTGGCATGAGCTAATGTGCGGTGCATTGGTTTTGGTAAGGTTTAACATACATATAATGTAGAGGGTCCATGTTGGTGGTAATGAAGGTTTTATGGTTAAGTAGGTAGTGGCAAAGTTTGTTGGCTAAAAAGACCAAGGATAGGAAAATATTTTTAGCATGAGTATACCGAGTCTCATATTCTTAAAAAGTATGAATTATGTAATAAACCACTTGATCCCTGTGTTCCTCATTGCGATGAGTGAGCAGGACACCCAAGAATGATCAGTGGCAAAAATGTAGAGATAAAAAGGTTTGTCATCTTTAAGTGGGATGAGCATGTTAGGATAAATTAATTATGCATTATATGATTAATTATTTAATTAATCTTATTAATTAAATAATAATATTATATGGTTATTATATGTTGTTATATGGTTTTATAACCATATTTGTCTTTTTTTTTCATAGGGATAATTGTTATAATTATTATAACAATTTATGTGCTTCCCGAGATAATATTTGGAAGCTAATGTATTTTAGATTTGCTATTGCATTATTGCAACTTCTCTTTTGTTTGTATCCTGGACACACACACACACACACACACACACACATATTGCAGTTTGGTTCTATGTTTTTGGTTGATTCTGATTAATCTAATTTTTAGGCTTCCATCCCAGTTTACATTTGGTACCAAAGTGAGAATTTGGCCCTGTGAAGCAATAAAGGGTTGAAGAGAGGTTGCAATAGGAAGAGAAGTGTCTTGGAGAAGAATTTACTTTTTTGGAGAGCCTGTGTTGCCTCCAGTGACTTCCCAGACATCCCTGTATCCCCACAACCCCCTCTTTCATTCCAGGTGTTTGGAATGCAATTTTTTTTTGCATTGGTGCACCCAGTACTAGGCAAAATATGCTACAGGTATAAAAATAAAATAAAAAAATTCCCCCCATCCAGGGGTTTTACCTCTAATATTAGAGGTGCATTTGGAGACAATATTAGCTAGATCTAATACTAGTTGATTGTGTTAAAATTGTAGGATTTTTTATGAAGGCTCCTCCCACCTAACTCCTAACCGAGCTTGCACCGACTCCAGAGCAGAGACATTAAAATACAAAGACTGAGCCTTCTCTTTAGATCAAGCATCGTTGTTTTTTGACAGTGAGTTGATTAAAATCGGTGGAGTTATACAATGAAGCCCATGAGTTGACCTCCAGTAGCACTTCCATTCGAGTTGGGTCATGTCTCTAATTTTTTTTGGGCGAGTTCTAAAATAAGCCAAGTTCGTATTGGTTTGAATCGGGTCTCCTGTGGCTGAACCGAGCTCCAATCAACCAAGCCGTGAAAATAACTTCTCCCACTCTCGACTCCCACAAGTCATCTACCATGCAAAAAATCCCCCTGCAACCTACAAATGGAGAACAAGAAAAATAATTGCCATAAGCGCGGGTGCCGAAGCAACTCAAGCAAAAATGCTAGCAGACAAAACAAATAACAACAAAAAAAAGGCAGCGGCTAAAGGATATACTACGCTTCAGATTCTCATTTTGAGGAAACCCTAAACCATCTCCAAGAGTGCCATGCAAGCTCCAAGCAAGCCTTCAATCCTGTCAGGTTGCATATTTTAAAAAGGTGAGTTCAAATTCCATCCTTTTTTAAATATAATTTCCTCAGTTTCTTGCATGAGTGCTCATAGAGCCTAGTTGGATAAGGAGAAAGCTTTGGAGTTGGGAGGTGCATGGGTCAAATCCCACTAAAAACCCAAGTTTTTTAATCAATTTGAGTTTAGCAGCCAAAACAGAGAAACTTTCAAATCTAGAAGCATATTTAGCTGAATAACCTTGAATAAATTGCTTAGTCGTAACTAAACAGGCATCTAAAAATTTAGTGAGAAAAACCCTAAATTTAAGGTAAATTTTTTTTTCTCCACTAGGCCTATTTTTTCATTTCGGGCATTTTTTACAAAAGGAAGTCCATCCAAAAATGTCATCTTGGGCATTTTTTAACAGTTTCAGGAATTTTGGGTTATTTTGGGCTCCAGAGGCCACTAGGGCCCACAAAACAATTTTTTTTTTCATGTCATTCAATTTTTTTCTAGTTTTTTGAATGTAATTACATGTTGTAATATATTGTACTAATTTTCAGGTTGCCATAAGTCAACTGTAAACTTTGTAACTGATCAAAAACTTGTAGTATTGTAATCAAAAACAAAAAAATTGGTTCTGTAACACTCACGAGATCCTAGATCTCATTTGCAGTGTTCGGTATATACATTGCCTCTGGGAAGTGCTTACGGGTAAAGCCGTCATGACTACTACTACACTTAATGCCTAACATAGCTGTAACAACTTCGTCTAGGCATCGACCCTTTAAATAGACGAGGAGTAATAAGGTCACAGTGCACACACTATGAGCCATCCCATCCTTCTATGAACGATTGCACGACATAAATATGGACTAAGAAATTATCTGAGTATATAGCGAAGTTACACATGCATATGAGGATATTTCTTTGAGCCTAGTGTCAATAATCACACAGACCCCATCAGTACTGTCTTGGTACCACGTATTGAATTATTTCACGTACGTTAACGCCTCTTTCACATATTGATGGGTATATAAAAAGGGTGAGCTTATTCCATGTACCGCTGGGTATATCGAAAGGGTGCGTATATAGAAAGGTTCGGTATATCATACTGACGGTTTATAGATTGGGAGACCTTATGCCTGGAGTGACAAGAGCCAAACATTGTCAATGAACTCTACAAAATGGGCACCAATGCCCCCAAATTTTTTCTTCCAGATTCACAACTACTCAGAGGAAACAACTATGTTGCATGGAAGACAAAAATTAAGACACAAATTGAGTTTGAAGAGATTTGATCTGCTATGAATGGTACTCTGACCAGATCAACTACTGATACAACACAACAGTGGTAGTTTGATAAAGAAGATCAGAAGGCCAAACTCATCATCTTGTTTGAAGTGTCCGATGATGTGCAAACCCACATTTGAAATTCCAAAACAACCAAATAAGTGTGGGATAAGTTAAGCACAATATATAGGCCAAGAACAAGAATGTTATACTGAATTTACAAAGTCAGTTACACACATTAAAGTTCAAGCAGAATGAAAAAATAGAAGCTTTCCTAAGAAGAGTTATAGAATTAAGGGCTTAACTTCTAGCCCTGGGAGAACCGGTCACAGATGATTCTCTCACTCCCATTGTTCTAAGAGCACTCCCTCTTCTTACCAAATTTTTTTCACAATAATAAACGTGTCAGATACGACAGTTAGTCTTGAAAATTTGATAAACCTACTGCAACAAGAGGAAGCAATGCACAGTAAGGATGATGAAGAAGAGTAGGAACTTTCTTCACATCAAAAATGGAAAGGAAAAGGTAAAGGAAAACCTAATTACTATCAAAATCCCCAAAATGAAAATCAGTATTAAGGGGATAGATAACAGAAGAAACAATGTCCAATTTATAAAAGAGCACATAACCTACAAGATTGTTGGTATAATACTTACAAGAAAGGCTCATCAAACAACTCTGGACCTCCACAATAATCTAACAAGGGACATTCTAACTACAATTAAGGGCAGAAAAAGGGGAAATGGGAAAAAAGACCCCACCAATAAGGTAATATTGTTGAGCAACAAGAATAGTCAGATAATGAATACTTCTTGTTCACTGCAAGATCAAGTGAACCATCCATGTCATCTAGTGATGTTTGGTATGTAGATTCAGGGGCCACTCAACACATGATTGGCCATAGAGACTGGGTTATTTCAATGAGGGACACACGATCAAAAAATCATGTTTCGTTGGTAGATGACTCTTCATATACAGTTTAGGGGATTGGGAACATTTCTCTACCCCTTGGTTCACACAAATGCAGACTATCAGATGTCCTTTATGTCCCTCGACTGACTAAGAATCTTCTTTTAATCATTCAACTCCTAGATCACAACCTAAAAATTGACTTTGATAGTCAATCCAACGAGAAAACATGTTTGATTTGAGACAAATCAAAAGGCTTGAAAATAATTGCAAAATCCTCCAATATGGGATGCATGTTCCAACTTGATTTTTTTCAAAGATATGATCAAGAACTTGTGGATAAGAACTCCTCCTCAACACAGTTGTGGCATCGAAGATTTGGTCATGTAAGTTTCAAATATCTCGAAACACTTCACCGACGTAATATGGTACATGGGATACCATCTCTTCAGAAGGATACACACAAGTGTCCTTACTACCTAGCAAGAAAACAAAACAGAGCTTCATTCCAGAGGAGTACATTTTGAGCTCATGGTAAACTTGACCTGGTTCATACTGATCTTCGTGGTCTGATGCAGCCAAGTCATTCTAGGTTCCAGTACTTCATGCTTTGTGTTGACGATTATTCGAGAAAAATTTGAAGTTTCTATCTTCACAAGAAAATTGAAGCATTTGAAACCTTCAAAAATTTCAAAGTAGCAATTGAGAATGAAACTGGTCATCACATCAGAACTCTCCACTTAGATTAAGGGGGGAATTCACCAGTGATGAGTTTAGAGACTACCTACAAACTCATGGGATTTGTCGACAACTACCTCCTCCACACACACTGCAACAAATGGTTTTGTTGAGAGAAGAAACCATACTATCATTGAAATGGTGCGATGCATGATCGATGATTCTAGACTTGCAAATACATTCTGGGCAGAAGAAAAAAAGAAAGTAGTGTATTGTTTGAATAGAGTGCCCACTGTTTCTCTTGAGGAGTAACACCACAAGAAGCATGGTCAAAACGGAAACCATCTATTGCACACCTTAGAGTATTCAGGTGCAAAGCAAGCATGCACATACCCAAACAAAATAGAAATAAATTAGACATAAAGTCATAGAAACTCATCTTCATTGGGTACAGTGAAGAGACTCTTGGGTATAGATCGATGGATCCTAGACCGGAAAATTTTACACTAGCAGAGATGTTGAGTTTTTTGAGAAGAAGGAAGCAGAGACTCCTCCAGACTCACAAGAAGTATATTTTTCACAAGTTATAAAAATTGAAGCCGATGTTCCCTCTGAAGATGAAAGTGATGATGGGGATGATGGTGTTGATTAGATAGAACCACGACCCATGGGAACAGTTCAGTGTATGCCTAAATGGTGTACAAGCACATTACGAGATGCAAGAATGGATGCTCCACCAGATACATCTACCCCTAGATTGCGGACTCACAGTAAAGAAAAAGAAGAAGTTAAATTTGCTTTAATGAGTAGAGTTATTGAATCAGATGAGCCCTCTATAGTCTAGGAAGCCCTACAGTCAAAATATTGGAAAGATACCATAGATTCTGAATATCAACCAGTAATGAAGAATAGCACTTGGCAACTTGTCGATCTTCCACTAGGGAAGAAACCCATTGGATGCAGATGGGACGCTGGAAAAGTATAAAGTAAGACTTGTAGCAAAGGGGTATGCACAAAAAGAAGGTACTAACTATGAGGAGACATTTGCTAAGATCAAAACAATCAGGATGATCTTTTCTCTAGCTACTTAGTTTGGATGGAAAGTCCACCAGATGGACGTAAAAAGTGCCTTCATAAATGGAGATTTACAAGAAGAAGTCTATATGACTCAACCTGAGGGATATGTTGTACTTGGTCAAGAAGCAAAGGTATGCTGACTCAGAAAATCTCTATATGGCCTAAAATAGGAACCCCGGGCATGGTACATCAATATTGATGAGCATCTCATAAAACATGGATTTGTTAGAAATCCATATGATCCAAATCTTTACCTCTTTGTCGACGATCTAGTCATCACTGGCTGTTCAGTGAGGATGATCAATACAACAAAGAAAGATCTTAATCGGTCATTTAACATGACCGATCTCAGGTTGATGCGCTATTATCTTGGATTAGAAGTGTGGTAGAAAGAGAATCATATTTTTGTTTCTCAGATGAAATATACCAAGACTATGCTTGAGAAATTAAGGATGATGTATTGCACACCAATTTTTAAACCCATGGAGAAAATATTGCAGTTATCTCGTTCAGATCCATCTCCTGAGGTAAGTGCCACTCTCTATCGTCAGCTAATTGGGAGTCTCATTTACCTAGCCTACACTAGACCAGATATCAGCTTTGTAGTGAGATATTTATCCAGGTTCTTGCAGGAACCCAAAGTTTTTCATTGGAAAGCAGCAAGGCGAATTTTGAGATATCTCAAAGGATCAGTGGATCTTGGTCTAGAATACAAGAAGAATGACAAATTCTTCTTGACTGGATATTTGGATTCAAATCATGCAGGGTAACATTGATGATAGAAAATCCACTTCTGGATTTATATTATTTATGGGATCTAGACCAATATCATGGGGCTACAAGAAACAACACTTCGTTTCTTGCTCTTCCACAGAAGCCAAGTATCGTTATGTAGGAGAAGCTATCTGTGAAGTAATTTGGCTACGTCGCATACTAGAAGAACTTGGAATACCATAAAACAAATTGACCACCCTGTATGTTGACAATGAAGGTGTTCTAAAAATTGTTTGCAATCTAGTTTTTCATGAGAGAACACAGCACATTGAGGTACAAGTTCATTTCATACGCAAATATGTGTTGAAGCACAACATCCATCTTCAATATTGTCCAACATCTAAACAATGAGCATATATCTTCACGAAGTCACTTACACGTGACAAGTTTGAGTTGTTCAGAGAGTTCCTCTCCTCATCCCTTGAGACAATACACAATTAAGGGGGGAATGTTAGGATAAATTAATTATGCATTGTATGATTAATTATTTAATTAATCTTATTAATTAAATAATAATATTATATGGTTATTGTATGTTGTTATAAGGTTTGAAAACCATATTTATCTTTTTGTTTCACAGGGATAATTATTATAATTATTATAAAAATTTATGTGCTTCCCGGGATAATATTTCGAAGCTAATGTATTTTAGATTTGATGTTGCATTGTTGCAACTTCTCTTTTATTTGTATCCCGGTTGTGCAATACATATATATATTGCAGCCTGCTTCTATGTTTTTAGTTGATTCTTATTAATATAATTTTAGGCTTCTATCCCTGTTTACAGATCACAGGTGGCTGAAGAAGGTATTTTTTCAACACTATAAAGGATTTATGGTACTCATCATTCCAATTAAAGGACACATCCTTTTTAAGAAGATGAAGAAAAGGGTGACATCAGTCAGAAAGTTGGGAAATAAAACATCGAATGGATTGCAATTTTCCTTGTAAACTATGAAGTTGTCAAAGGTTAGTTGGTGGAGGCATCTCGAGAATAGCCTTGATTTTGGTGGGATTGACTTTGATGCCCCGCAAAGAGATGATTAAACCAAGGATTTTTTTTGGAGAGAATGAAAAATACACACTTCTTTGGTTGAAGGTGAATGTATTATTGAATGAGACAATCAAAGATGACTTTTAGGACTGGTAGGTGTTTGACACGACTTTTGGACTTATCGAGAAGGTAATCGACATAATATTACAATATGGCATGCATGATATCGTGGAAGATATAATATGTGGCACCAACATTTTTCAAGCCAAAGGGCATGAAGAAATAATATAAGGTCCCCCAAGGACTGAATAAGGAGGTTTTGCTTTGATCTTCCAGAGTGAGTAATATTTGATTATAACCTCAGAATCCATCCCTAAGAGATAAAATCTCATGGTTGGCTGTAAGATTAACAAGTTGGTTGATGCTAGGTAGAGGATAATCATTCTTAGGGTAGACAAGGTTAAGGTCATGGAATTCCATGCAGATACAGAGTCCCCATGTCACTTTGGTGATAGGAACGATGTTAGAAATTCATTGTAGATAGTTAATGGGTAGAATGAAGGAAACAAAAAGAAGACGTTCAAGTTATTCTTTCACAAGAAGAGAAATGCGTGGATACATTTTTTGCAACTTCTATTTCATAGGTTTGGCATTGAGGATAGTCATGATAGTGTGTACCATGATATGAGGGTCAATACCAGGCATATCAGCATAAGACCATGCAAAATTGTTGCTATGATCTAAAAGGAAAGAGGTGAAAGATTTTTATTTGGTAGAATTGAAAGATTGGCTTGGGTAAGTGTGCCAAGTTGGGGGACCAAAAGGGGGTCTTAAGTGGACATATTTTTCTGAAAAATGAAAAATTTCAACTTGTACAAGTTTTTTGAAATAGTTACAATCAAAATTGGATGATTTTGTATAAACATGAATTTTAGCATTTTGAGTCTAGTTTCTAAGCTACTAAATTTTATTGAAAATGGATAAGTTTAAGTGGGTCAAATAACTAAAATCCAATAGGTGCTCCTGTTTTTGTTGAAAAATATAATAGAGTGAATTTCGTGTCCCCCACCATTTTTTGAGCACCATTTAGTATTTTTGAAACCCTTTTGTAGAAAGTTAGCTAGGAGCATCTAGTTTGTTTTAGGTTTTCTTTTAGATTTTTTTAGCAAGTATTTATTTTTTAATGATTTTGCTAGTATAAAAATATGAAGTTTTGAAAAATAACGGAGCTTCAACCGTGCCCCCCCTAACTACCTAAAAAAATATCAAAAATTAGATTTTTTTAATATGTATAGATTTAGGCCTAGTTTGTGCTAGTATATATTTTTTTTCAATTTTGATAAGCCAAAAAAAAAGATACACGATGAAAGATAAGCATATTTAAAATTCAAAAAATAGCTATTAAAAGGAATAGTTAGAAAATAAATAATATAGAAACCTTCTTTTAGATAGAAAATTTGAAAAAATATATTTTTAGAAAGAAGAATCTTTCCTCTACGTCGTGGTAAAAATTTTTTAAACGAATCAATTGATTTATGTTGATTTATCATGGTGGAAGTGGTTTTTTTTTCATTTTCTTGAAAAAATATATTGTTTGTTGTGTTTGTATAGGTCCATGCCTCAGGCTTGGGAATCCAAACTAGATCCAAGCCTTGAGGCATGGCTTGGAAAAAGTGAAAACACAAAACGTGTTTGCATTTTGTATAGTAAGAACATTATATGTGCTTCTAACATCATTTTATTTGCAAAAATAAATGTTAAAGTATAATTTTTTCATTTATTATTATGTATATTTTATTATTTCTTATACTTTAAATTTATTTTAATAAATATAAGAAATTAGGGTCACTCTGCACCTTATGAAACTAGTCTCACAGCTCCATTAGCCACGATTTAGGAGAGTTTTTTATAGTTTAATCTGGTCATTACATAGGTAATTTTTAGGATTTCAGCATTCAACCTAAAGCTTTTAGCATTTAAATTCTACAATCAAAACCCTATAACCTAAACCCTAAACCCTAAACCCTAAACATTAAACATTCAACCCTTACTCGTGAGCCCTAAACCCTAAACCTTGAGTCTTAAGCCCTAAACCCTGAACCCTAAACCATGAATCATGAGTCCTAAATGCTTAAAATTAAACCCTAAAAACTAAATCCTAAACCCTAAACTGTAAACAATGAATCCTAAACCCTAAAGCCTAAGTCCTAAACCATAAACCCTGAACTCTATGACCTAAACCCTTAACCTTCAACCATTAACCCTAAGACCTAAACCCTAAACTATAAACCCTAAACCATTAAACCAAAATAATAAACCCTCAACCTTGAACACTAAATCCTAAACCCTTAACCCTAAAACCTAAACCATGAGTCTTAAGCCCTAAAACCTAAACACTAAATCCAGAGTGCTGAGCTCTAACCCCTAAACCTTAAACTCATAATTCTAAACCCTGAACCTTGAGCCATAATCCCTAAACCACAATCCCTAAACCCTAAACCTTAATCCCTAAACCCTACACCCTGACCCTTGAGCCCTAAACCTTAAAATTTAAACCCTGAGCCCTAAACCCTAAATCTAGAGCCCTGAACTCTCACCCGTAAACCTTAAACCCTAAACTCTAAACCCTGAACCCTGAGACATAAACCCTAAACCATGCACCATAAACCATAAGCTTTAAACCATAAACCCTAAACTCAAAGACTTGAACCATACACCTTGATCCCTGAGCCCTAAACCCTAAATCATGTACTATAATCCCTAAACCTTAAGACCTAAATGCTAAATCCTAAACCATAAACCTTAAACCCTGAATTATAAGCCCTAAATGCTAAACCCTAAACCCTAAAAACTAAACCATAAACTTAGACCCTGAGCCCTAAACCCTAAATCCTGAGTGCTAAACACTAAACCCTAAACTCTGAACTATGTGACCTAAACCATTAACCCTCAACCCTTAACCCTTAGACCCAAACCCTAAACTATAAAACCTAAACCATAAAACCAAAATAATAAAACCTAAACCCTAAACACTAAATCTTGAACACTAAAGCCTAAACCCTGAACAATGAGCCCTGAAACCTAAACCCTAAACAATAAATCCAAATCCCTAATCTCTAATCTCCAAACCTCATATATTTCCAATAGTTCTTATGAGTGAGTTCATCTTTTTGAATATCAATATTAGGACCTTATTTCCTAGTCTTGTGTATATAACCATCATTGAGTCTTCTTGTACAACTACCTTTTTTATGAGAGGTGGGACGAGAAAATAAATGGATATTACATCTACCTTGCTCCTTGCAATGTATATTACACATCTGTGCCAAACCTGCTTCTCCCCACATATACTTGCATCCTTGAATGTCAATTTCTTTACAATCTGAAACAAATTTCACATTTCTCATATTTCCATGTATGGTATTATGCTAGTCAGGATGACCCATTGGAAGATGGAAAAAATAACCATCGCAACACAAAAGTTAATCTCAAAGGAAATGGAAGAAACATAGATAGTATACCAACGTGGAGGTGTAGGATCAAAACCAAATTACTTGCAGTATCCTCTCCTCTAGAGAAACAAAAAGGTCTTATATTACTGGAATGGATAGTAAATTTGACAAAACTTCCTAAAGTGTTAAAAGTAAGCATATCAACTGGGGAATGGATAAGAAAACAAAGGAGTTATCAATCCCCTGGTAAATCTTTCCTGTTTACTTATAAAAGGGATTCAATTGGCGTATGACTTAGTGACCTTCCATTCATTGATAATTCCTTCTATGATAAACCCATGGATGATTTCAAAAGTGCATTAGAAAAGATAGGGGTAGTCATCAATCCTAGTGAAGGGTGTGATGTGATTTCCAAACAACTTGAAATTCATATAGATTTAGAGGCCATAACATGAATTTACAAGTATCTCTGTCGTTATAAATGGAATCCAAGTAACAGTGTTTCTTTATACCCAAGGATCTAGGAATACTAGGGTTTGTGGCAGGATTGGACACTCAGGAATCATTGAGTGTTTGAATCAGAATGTCATTGCATATGGAGAAACATTTTAAAATAGTGGAGTAATGCATCTTAGAAAATAAACTTGAACCTCAGAAATTCTCTCAAATTGCTAGCTTACACAAGCATTGGACATATCAAGCTTTATTCTTCAAATGAAACCTTCATTCACGACAACTTGCAACTAAAATAATTATTCAAAAGAGCATAAAGAAATTCTTTGTAACAAATTGTTCATGGATATCTGAAATTTCCCTCCTTCAAAATATCAACAGATAAAAGACACCAAATTATTATTACTCTCTTTAAATGTTCTACCTAGGAAGCAAATGAACCCTTTTCAGTTGAATACTCCGTGTTCATACTAATAATAATAGGTAAGACACAAAACATTACAGTGAGTGAAATAGTTCCCATGCAATGGGAAAAATAAGATAGATGTATTGGGTAACATTTATTTATAGCAAATTTTTCTTAGATATCTGACATTTTCCTCCTTTAAAATATCAATAGATGAAAGGCATCAAATTGTGATGAATCCCTTTGAATTTTTTAACTACAAAGTAGATGAACCATTTTTTTAATACTCTCTATCAATACTTATAATAATTAGTAAGACACAGAACATTACAGTGAGTGAATGGGAAAGCCTAAACCTTAAACCTTGGGCCCTAACCCTAACCCCTAAATTCTAAACCCTAAACCTTTTCTTCCAAACCCTGATCACTGACCTTTAAACCTTAAACCTTAATCCCTAAAATCTAAAACCTGAGTGCTAAACCCTAAAACCTAAGCCCTAAGCCCTAAACCATAATCCCTAAATCCTAAACCCTAAACCCTCAACCCTAAAACCTAAACCCCGAGCATCAAACCCTAAACCAAAAACCTTGAGCCATAAACCCTAAACCCTAACCCTTGAACCTTGAGCCCTAAGCCCTAAGCCTAAGCTCAAACCCTAAACATTGAACCCTAAAACATGAACCCTCAACCCTAAACCCTGAGCCCTAAACCCTAAACCGTAAACCGTAAACCCTAAGCCCTAAGCCCTAAACCCTAAACATTGAGCCCTAAACCCTAAACCATTAAACTTGAGCCATAAACCCTAAAATCTAAACCCTAAATCCTAAAATATGAACCATGAGCCCTAAACACTAAACCCTAAACCCTAAGTCCTAAACCCTGAACCTTGATCCCTAAACCCTAAACCCTAAATCATAAACCCTGACCCAAAGGAAATTCCTAATAAGATCATTCAGTGTGTTTCACTGTGTAAGGAATAGTGTTTAAGATTTTTGATCAACACATTTATATTTGATGAGAGATTACTTCCTCTGAAGGCCTAAAAAGGCCATTTTTGGTCATTTTGTAGATAATTGAACACCCTTCAGAACAAGATAAAATGAGTTAGTAATGTCATCGAGGTATCAAGGACCATCATGTGTGAATTATTAAGGCATAGTTTGTCTCCATGAGAGAAACATGAGAAAAAAAATGTATGATAATTGTGAATTTGATTCCATGAAAGGATAATTTTAGAGCTAGGAAAGTTGAGGGGATGATCATCTTTATATGGAGCACCATGTTTCTAAGAATGAGAAATCATCTGAGTTTACTTGATGCAATTCACTTAATACTATTAAAAAAAACTCATTCAACTCCTAGTAGTGTGATAAAACATTAAGGAGGAGGCACAATACAATCACATCATTTTGGCCATAGGAAATGAATTCCATTCAGGGAGAAATCCTCTATCTACAAAGTGAGGATCTCATTTTAGTAAGAAGTAAACAAGCATCATAAAGTTGATTCATGGTCACTAAAGTGAATTATGGACCAAATTTAAAAATTGGTACCAATTCAAGTAGTGGTAGGTCCAAAATCCAATTTAGAAGGTCAAAAAACCTACAAAATGAGTATATTCTTTCCTAAAACAAAGACTGACTTCAATATATATGCCATGAAAGTCTAAGGTCCTTTGCTAAAATCCTAAAAAATGAGTGAAGTACTAACCAAATTAGATTTTGAAAACTATCTTCTAGATTATAAATGTTGGAGCTATGAGACCACTTCCATCAGGTGCAGAGTGACCCTAATTTCTTATATTTACTAAAATAAATTTAAATTATAAGAAATAATAAAAGTATACAGAAATAATAAAAGGAAATCTTATACTTTTATTATTTCTTATACTTTAACATTTATTTTTGTAATTATAAGCCCCCAAATACACATATATATTTCATACTATATAAAATGTGTACGTGTTTTTCCTTAATTAAAATGAGTACGTGTTTTAGGCTCGGTAATTACCAACCCAAGAAAAATAAAATGTGATCACATTATGGAAAAATGCATACATGTTTCAGCTATTTTTGGGTTTTTGTCCACTTTTTGGCCCCTAACTTGCTGCACTTACCCTCCTATCTTGAGAATTTGAGGGTTATCTAGAGTGTGAATGCTAATCTCTATGGTTGATTCATTCAGCATGGTTTATGTCTCATAAGGTAAAGACTAATGAATGTAAGAATCATTTGTACCTAAATAGATGAGAATATAATCATCATCTTCACATTGAACAACATTGATAGAAGGTGTTTCATCATCTAACATGTTGAGATAAAGAAGAGGAAGGGAAAAGGGCACCTCACCATCATGATGATATGTCAATGGTCCCAAGGAAATGGTGTTTATGAATTTTTTTTAGGAGAAATGGATTCTAGATCCATGGACTCCATGGGTAAAGGTGGTGCAATAGGTGAGGATTTTGGGGAAGAATTTTATTCCTCAATGATGGTAACACGAGACTTCTTAGGAGGAGGATGTTAAGATAAACCAAATCCACAACAATCTTTTTGTTTTCGGGTGTTGCAAGATATGACTGTGTGATGAATCTGCTCATAAAGACCAAAGCCAAAGCCCTTCCATGAACATCGATGAAGAAAAGTGTGGGTGAAGTGATGGTTGGTGAGGTATTGGAATTCAGATGAGAAAGGAAGATTTTGTGTAGGTGGTTCAGGAGAATAAGAAGTGTCTAGTCCCCCATATGTCAGGTTGGTACGAAGGTGTAGAGGACGGTATGGAAAAACCTCCCCTACACAACGGTCATAACGTGGCTGTTGGTGAAGGCTTACATACTCATGAGGAGTAAGGTAAGTGTCTATGTTGTATACTCCCAAGGAAAGGTGTTGAAAAACATCTACCAATGGGTTATAGGTCGATACTTGGGTAGCGGGGATGGATGAGCTACTTGAAGCTGGAGAAGATGAGGAATCAATTATCGGTGAAATAGGTAGGCTGGTAGATGGGTTAGTTATGGAAATTATGGCAACAGTGGGGATAAATGGGCTAGTTATGGAAGGTGCAAAAAAAGTGGTAGATGAGTCGACTGTGGAAGGTATAGCGGAAGAAGTGGTAGACGAGGAAACAAAAGAAGATGAAGCGGTAGGGGTAGTAGATACCTTGACTAGAATAAGGACATCATTTGGTCGGTAAAGCATGTTGTAGGTTTTAAAAGGAGAATGATTTTCCTTAATGGTTAAGTGGCGCCCTTCATATTCAAACTTTAGGCAATGGTGAAGGGTTGAAGTGACACACCCCATGATGGGTGTTGTTATTTCCTTCATTTCATCAACTCATGGCTGATGTCATATTAAAGCTAGGGGTGTGTCTGAAGCTATATGCAACAAGAAAAATATTAGTGAACTAGTAATTGATTGTAGATATCTATTATTTTTTTAGTTTTCTAGGGGATTTTAAAGTGTATTAATATTATTTGATTGAAGCCTTATTAAAGCTACACTATAAGAAACTTGCTAAAACAAACACACATTGCTGAAATGAATAAATCTTTGTAAAAATGAACACATTGCTAGAAATAAATACATGTTGCAGAATTAAACACACTGCTTGGAAAAACACACATTTGAAAATGTTGTTGAAAATGCTTGCAAAGAAATAAGAGTTTAATCTATAACAACTGCAGGGACAATTACATAACACATTTCAACTGAAGAACCAAAAGTACTTACAGAACTGATAGATAATAAATTTATACAAATTGTTTGAAAATATAAATACCAATAAAAAGATCATTTTTCTTAGAGGAGTGGTCCCTTGCTCCACCTTGAATAAGGAATTAATGTATTATTTCTCTCAAAATTAAATGGCTATCTTATTATTGAATTGTTCTGTATTACAAAAATTAACTATGTATATGTTTGTATATCTATCTCATCCTTCTATCTTTAGGTCCTTATATATATTTAAATGTTCCATCATCTGAGGATGCATTTACAATCATGAGTGCTCAATAGATGTCTATCCACCTATAGGTTCTAGTGGAACAAAATATTGCTCAAAGTAGATATGAAATTTAGAAGACTAGCTGGACATACAACTGTTGGTCTTACATAAGTATTTCAGGAGTGTGAAGAGCCAAAAATTTGTTGATATATTCCTAATTAGAGGGGTCCATTAATTACTCTATAACCATATTTTGATAGAATAAAAATATTCCCATTAATTTTGGAACTTTGGAGAATTTTAGGAACCAAAGGAAACATTCTAGAACTAAAGGGAAACATTCCGGAAGTAACTGTGAAGGTTCCGGAGCTAAGTGCTGGAGTTCTAGAACTAAGTGATAGAGTTATGGAGATAAGTATAGAGTTCCGGAGCTAAGTGTTGGAGTTCCTGAACTAAGCCGCATTTTAGTCGATTTCCTTAAAAAGGTGCTGGTTGCTTCACACTTTTCTTATCTGACCAAATATGACCTGTTTTATTACAAAAACTGAATTTCCACACATTTTTTAGGAATTATGGAGTTTTATATGTTAGAACTAAATCAAACAAAATATGGAAAATTACATCCTAACTTATACTAGATCAAACAAAAGCCACAAAATGCAGTCAAACTTGATTAAAATGAGGGTAAAATGAGATCATTCATTGCACATTGATGAGGCATATTTTGGCCTTATCATCTCCCCCACACTTACTTGTTTGTAATTCGTCTTACAAACTCTATTATTCAAAACTTGGATTGTGAATTCTACATTCCAACTGATTGTTATGGTCAAACGGTTGAAACTAAATGTCCCAACGCTTATGTTCAGAAGTGTTGTATCCTGATCCTTCCTCTAGATTTTTCTTCCAATCCTCAAAGTGAGTGGGTTCCTGAAGTTCTCTATTCTGCCATGGAGACATAGGTGTAAGAAGGATAGGATGCCTTGTTCTCATACCCATACATATACCCCTACTTTTTTCACAAATTTGAGGAATGTGTGTACACAAAGCTCTGGCCCTTTCCTGAATCCATATTAAATTTATGGGAGATATCACTTCTCTTCTTCTTAATGCTATAATAAGTAATTCCCATCTCTTTAGGCATCCATCATAAATGCCCTCAAATTTTTTTTTCTTCATAAGAGGTGAAGGCATCAATACTTTTATGCGGGATGGTAATATAATTTTCTTTAAATCGAATATCAAAGGCATGAGACCTAAAATGTATAACAAAGGAAGATGGTTTTCCATAATGAGCTCTCATGCAGAGGCCAAATGAACTAGATTTTAATAAGTGTTTAGTATCCCTCTCTTTCCAAACTATCTAATTCCAGAGTACCAAAATAAATGCAATCAACTGGCTTTCCCCCACATATAGATTAATCATGAAGCATGTATTATTTTCTAATATAAAGTTGGAGAGATAAAATTTGCAAAGAAGATTTTTCTTCTCTGCACTAGCTGAGGAATATGCTATCATGAATTCTATTTCATCCTTCACTTTATGTGGAAGGCCACATGAAATCCTTGATAGTTTCAAACAGATAAATTTCTCTTCTAGAAAGACACTGTATGGAGGAGAAGGTCTTCTACATGTGAGTAATCTTTCACTCGTTATACAAACCATTTGTATCTTATCCAGACATTTAAATTTTTCTTCCTCCATTTGATAGAATTTTTCTTCCCACTCTTTCCTTTCCTTTTTCTCCTCTTCCATCTTGCTTCTTAGTTCCTGATTTGATATTTTGAACTCATTAATCTTTATATAGGTATCATCCCATAACTGCTTGAGTGACTAGTAAGTTAGCTCTATTTGTACAATTTGTTCCACTAAATATATTTTTGTCATAACACTCTGATCACTAGCCAATTGCAATTATTTTTCTTTTTCCACCATTTTTTGCTTTAATAATGTCAATTCTTCATTCTTATTTGTGAGCTGAGTTTTCAGTTATTCAATGAGCATTTCGTTATGCTCCAATTTGTGTTTGAGGAAGTTTAATTCCTCATCTTTATCCCTAATGATAAGTTCTGCACTAGACAAGAACATGCCCTGTCTAAATTGTTGTTTTTCTTATTTTTTCTCAGAGTTCCTTAGGGAACAATCATTGTTCTTCCACCAAAGGGGATTTCCCTTTTAGTTTCCAAGATGCTAATTCTTCTTCCTCATGTGACAGTATTACCGAGTCACTGATTTCTTGAAAATCCTACTCTTCCAATCTTTCATATTATTTCTCCAGCTCCTTAGTTTGACTTAGTAGAGGAGGAGACATTGCTATGATACCCAGAATATCAACAACTTATTTCTCTAAACCCTCATGTACTTAAATATCCATTGGAATTTCCCTATACTTCTTCTGAATTCTTTTCCTTTTAGGAGCTTCAACATTTTCTGAAGTGGACTTTCTCATTGAACTTCTTCTGATTTTTACTTCACGTTCTAGCTTGGGTGAACTATCACTATCAGAGATAGGTATTAGTTCTTCTGGTATTGTTAGAAGAGAAGGATTTTCTTTTAAAGAAATGATATATTTTACAGCTTTAATCATCCTTTCAGACCTCCTCCTCTTTGGTAATTTAACCCCACTTATTTCCTTCTTTTTCTCATCAGGGGGATTAATTTCTAAGTTACTTTTAGGAGAGGAAGGGGTTGGTATCCCCCTTCTGATAATATCAGGGATTTTTTCTAAAATTATTGAGGAATTTTTCCCATGCTTTGTCCCCATTTTTCTTAGAGAGAAATGGTGTTGACATACTAGATGGATTAATCCATGGTGCCTAATTGTCCCAACTCTCCAAGAATATCTCTAAGCCATTGTCTGGATGGAGTCAAAGAGGAAACCAGAAAGGTTTACTATATACTCTTATTTTGCTGCCACATACCTAAGATATATCAGCATTTTAAGGACCTCCCTTCCAACAGTCTCATATTGGCCATCGCAAGTCAGGTACTTAACAACTCAGAATGTTACTATATTAAAGGGTTTGGGTAGGCTAGATCTTCTGACCCCCTTGATGATCTTCTTAGTATTCTAAATGTACTAGGGTTTAGACTCACTCTCTTTCCTTAAGGTTTCCACAAATTCTTTTATGGTTCCCTTTACAGAGTTTGGAACATGTAAAATTGGTACCCCAGATACATTTCTCATTGTATTAACAGTAAAGGGAATTACAATGCTTTAAACCTTAGTTCTAGATTGCTCTACATTTACAACAAATTATCTTACGAGTTCGTCATTGTATTTTGAGAATTTATTCAGAAACTCTAGTCAAGTTGCTTATTAAAAAATGGCTACTTCTTCATCTGCAAGAAGTTGTGTATCATATTCTGGCTCTGACTTCTTTTTGATACCCATGAAAAATTTGACGATTCGAATTATTTCTTCTTTCAAATCCTTACTCTGCTAGGAGATAGTTGCAGAACTACTAGATTTGGTTGCAAAACTATTAGATTTGGCTGCGGAATTGCTGGATTTAGCTGAGGAATTTCAAATATGATTCTATTGTTTCTTCCTTGAATTTCTATGCAACTACTCTTAATTTTCATTTATCTTGCCTAAATGATAGTTCATTATTAATATGCTGCCACTTTTACTTATTTAGTTGGCATCACCTTCATGATTATTTCTTTTTAATCATAATACACAATAAATTACTCATTATACCGCCAACTTAAATCAAGTCTAATCACACATGCACACTTTTAATTTAACCTTTAATAAGATTAAGACATAATTACCATCCTTACTGATGTAATCCATCTGCCTTTATGACTCATCATTCCTAAAAAAAACTGAAAAATAAAAATATTTAGAAAAGACATATGGAATTCCAAAGAAGTTCCTTTTATTTGAATTAGCCACTTATTGAGGAGATCAACCACCATTTCTGGTTTTCAATTGGAATTTTGAGAGAATAGTTTTTGGGGAAGAGAACATCATTTACTAGTTTTTATTCCCTTCCCTTTTTATTTTTTATTTTTATTTTTTTATATTTAATATTTAATATTTTTTGGGGGAAGAGAACGCCATTTGCTGGTTTTCACTCCCTTTCCTTTATTTTAGATCCTTGCATCTGATTACTTGATCATTTTGGAAGAACTAGGTTCTTTCATATGATCAAATTCCTTGTCTAATTCAATTTTCTTCAAGAATTCATCCTTGGTAGGAGGCTTCTTATAGAGTTTTAGCCTATTTCCATTGACCAAAAGTGTCCTTCTACTTCCATAAATGGGAAGTAGATGAATAGAGTGATTGACATATATCTTCTCAATATGATAAGGTGTAGACACTTAAAATTGGTTACTCAATTTAGTGTCCCTCACATCCTTTTACCTACTTAGGTAACCTGGGGCACGTTTACATCACCACTATCCCCTTGGGATATTATCTGATTTGTGATTTAAACACCTATCCTAAGTTTAATTCACCCCATTGTATCTTACCCATGAGTAATTAAATATTAACTATTTAATTACACCTCTTCCCATGTATCCTAATCACTTATCTACCCCAAATTTATTCTATGTATCACCCCTATTTTTCCTCTTCCCCAAGCGGGATATTTCCCGTATTTGGGGTAATTCTCATCTTTCTAGAAATCGTTCATTTTGGCCATCTCGGGAGTCTGTCCCGCGATCGGCGCCGACCTATACGGTCGGCGCCGATTTTTTTAGGAGCGGCACCGATTATAAATACAAGTCCAGAACTCAGTTCTAGGGACGGAAAAAAAGACGAAAAAAGGAGGAAGAACACACGCACGAACAGAGAGAGAGAGAAAGAGATAGATCGCGAAAGAGACACAGGTTGTAAGAAAGAGAAATCTTTTAGCATCAAGTGTATCAAATGAGAGCAGATCCTGTCCGAATCAATCCCTGAGAGGAGCACTGTTACTCTGCTTCTATCACATCAACATCACACGTATCCATCGATCCTCTAGTGACTCTGTTCCAGTATCTTACCGACTTTCGCACATCCAACAGACGTTGACAATCTGGCCTTCACTTCCTGATTCCCGAATCTTCTTGCACTATCCCCGATTGACTGATCTGCTTTCAGTCGACGCCGATCTTATTCAGTCGACGCCGATCACATCAGTCAACGCCGATTCTACATAATCGACGCCGATCATCCTGCAGACAGGTAAAAGGACACAGGTAACACAAATCTAGCTTTATTTCATAGTTTCCTATTTTTTGTAGCTTTCTGTCTGCTGTTTAGATTTTGTTTTATTACTGTAATCAGAAAATCTAGTCCTTACATACATCTTTTATCATGTATGCTTCTTTATTTAATTGAAAACGTGGACTGACATCCGCCAAGGAAGCTTATCGCTTCCCGGACCTGCTTCTCGGGCAGTCCACCTAAATATATTTTAACGCCATCTTTTTCTGTCAAGCATTGGTGTCTTGCAGGTTACTCAGATCTATTGTGCGAATTGCTCGTGTGGGCCCGTCTTATCTGCATTGACCTCCTTATCCGTCTACATCTTCGGATCTTGTCCATCAGGTATCAATTTTATTGGAGTTTTTCAGGGTTTTTGTGTTTAGTTTGGTGCATTAACTTGGACAGGTAACAAGCGCGAAATCCTTGATCTACATTCTGGCACGCCCGGTGGGACCCAACCAAAGTCCCTTATTGGTAAGTTCATCTCTTTTCTAGTTTTGAGCTTGGTTCTTTTTCCTCCCTGATTTTCATTAGTTCTGCTTGAGCATTTCTTTTCATCGTTTCAATCTTGCTTTTTATGCGGAATCGTTATCTTGAAATTTTTCTATTTCCTTAAAATAGAAATTTTTTGTTTCACCATTATCCGGATATATCTTTCTGGGTTTTGTTTGGTGTTTGCTTAACCTCTTCTTGCGGAGCACTTTGCTTGTTGGTGGGATTGTTCGAGGGGAAGAGCTCAATAACACGCTTTTTGAAGTCCACACACCTTGGAGAGCTAAATCTACAGGTATTTCTCTTTTACGGTGTTTTCTCCTTTTTAGGAACTAAAAAAAAAAATAAAATTTCTTTGTTTGTTGTCTATCACATTCGAACATTTCAACTTTTGGTGCTTAAAAGGAATTTAATCGCATTTGGAAAAGAATCTGTTTGACTTGTCTTCATCGAAATCAAACACTTCGTTTTTAAGTGCTTAAAAAGAACCTTTTCTTTGTCATTGCTGCATGTTTCTCATCTAGTTTTAATTAGGCTGGAAAATTGATCAAAATCGGTAGTGACACTATTGATTTTTATTTTCACCCTTGCACACAAAGCCAAAATCACTAGGTATAAAGCATTTAAACAAAACTCCTTCCCTGGCCTCGCCTACTTGGAAGTGACATCCAAGAGGAAGAGCCTACGTGGTACTCAGGACGCGCTATAAATTCACGGAAGTTCTGGTATATATTGGCAACGCACCCGACTCCCTTATCGTAGCGGTGTGTGAAGTGCGGGGGTAGGCCCCTATATCAAGCCATGTACCGGTCTTTTACTGAAGTGCCTTCGGGACTCCTCACCAAACATTCCCCAAACCATCCTTAGTTTGGCTATCTGAATAGTTCCTGTTCTAAAAAGCCTTCCCTAATATTTTCTTTCTTAAAAGCATCAAAACTTAAAGGAGATAATCACCTGCGCTGCTTGAATTGTCTGTGCATTAGTTAGGTCAATCTTCTTTTCTGCGTGTTTATGACGGTCATCACTCAGTTACAATCTAGAAGAATGGCTCAACTGGCCCCTTCTTCTTCCGAGATTACCACTAGTGTGGATGTTTCGGCACCCCCCAAATCTTCCTCGGGACCGCTGTTAGTTGGTTCCCCATCCTAGTCATATAATCCTTTCTATCAAGCCAAAGCAACCCCATCACGTCCAGCTTCCCCTAGTCCTTCAGAAATATCATCTGGCTCGGAGTATGTTCCTCGCGGGGATCCTGAATTTCAGGCATTCCTCGACCGCAATCCGGTAGCCCTCATGGACTACCTAGTACACAAGTCTATTCAAATATCTGATCAAGGACCACCAATCCAGCAAGTGTACGATTATCCTCGTGGACCATCCCAGGCCTTTATAGAATAGTTTGCATCATCTCTCTCGCCTCGAGCCACGGAGAAGGGCAAGGCCCCTGTGCCCCCCTTTTCTCTTCCACTGACCATATTGACTAGTTCTCAAATAGTCTTACCTATTCCTAACACCGCAGTTACCTCGAATATTCCACAACCTACTTCTGAGAGGTCCTCTGCCCTGGCTATAATGAATGCGTCTGCGCACCCACATATTGCTGTTAATTCATCTATGCCCTCCATCATGTCCCAAGGTCAGTACCTCTTTATGAGCCAACCCCCTCTGAATAGTCAGTTGGCTCCTGCTTCTCGTCCTCCAGTGGGTCTTTCTTCCAATGTTCCAGCAACAATAACCTTCGCCCATCCCCTGGCATCGGCACCCTTAATGCCTAATCCGGCAGTAGAAGGCCCCTTTCAGGTCTTGTTCCCCAATATGTCCAATCAAGTCGGCACTCATGTTCCTCAATCTGTCCCGATTCAGTCAACAAGCATAGGAGTCCACCAATCATAGGCTCCACCCGTCATCCAACCTTCATTTTCTCAACCACTCATTATCTCACAACCTGCCTATACACAAGCTACTTCACAACAAATACCCCACCAGGTGTCACCCAGAACCCCTGGTTACTCCTCTTATCATCCTATCAATCAACAGATAAACCCCCCGTTGACACCTCAACAACATCCACCATTTGCTTCTTATGTAGGACATGCCAGTGTGCCTCCTCCTCAATCTGACGTGGTTCAAATTCTCTTCAAGAAAATCACAGACTTGGAAGCCTCCACAAAAGGGGCTCGTCCTTCATACTCCTTTGAAGAAGTGTGTAATGAACCCATTCACCCCTCAGTGGCTTTTAAGCCTTATCCTCCCCAATGGGAACTTCCTAAATTTTCAAATTTTCATAGTTGAGAGGACCCTCAACAACATTTGCGAGCATTCAAACATGCTTGCTACCTCATAGTCCAGGATCAGGAGCTTATGCTCCGTACCTTTCCTATGTCTCTAGCAGGTCCTGCTTTAGAATGGTACAATAACAGTCCTCAACACTCCTTGTTTTATTTCTCTCAATTGGCCCAGATGTTTGTTGAAAACTTTTCAATAAATATCGCGCATAAGATCTTGATTATAGATCTTTATAACATTCGTCAATTCGATGATGAGTCTATTGCAGAATTTGTCGCTCGTTGGAGAGGGATGATCAACCAATTGTCTTTCTCCCTTCCTCAATCCCAACAAATCGAGTTGTTTACTCGATCTTGTGCTAATCACATTTCTTCCACTTTAAGGATCCAAACTTTTCATACCTTTGAAGAAGCCTTTACGATGGCACGCAAACTTGAATCTCGCGCCATTGAACAAGGGAAGCTAAAACTTCGCTCTAAATCTAAACCTGATTTTTCTCAGTTTACCAAGCCAAATTCTTCCCCTTCTAAAGACAAGAATCAGGGATCCACCAACGCTATCGTATTAAAAACATCACGAGCCGATAATACTTCTAATCAAACACCACGAAGAGACCCCTCATCTTCTCGAAAAGGGACTTCATCATCTCGATCCTTCGCTCCATTGGGGGAATCATATGCCTCTATCTTAGAGAAAATGTTGGAAGTTCGCATGATCGAACTTCCCCCCATTAGGAATATTGATGAAAGCCAAGAACATCCATTCTGGTATAGGGAAAATGATTTCTATCATTATCATAGAACCAAAGGTCATGACATCGAACGATGTCAGACTTTCAAAAATCTTGTCCAGAAATTCATTGATAAAGGCGAGCTCATTCTGGATAACCCAAATGCTCCCCCAAATCAGGCACTCGATGTTTTTAAACAACCTTTTCCCAATCATTCCCCGAACCATAATGCTTCAGAGTCTCAAAAACCAAACACTCATACTATCAACTTCATCTCTACTGAAGAATCTTCTTCTGAAACCAAGCCATCTGCGAACACATCGACCGAATCAGAACCTCCTTCCACTTCATCAATCACTGAAATTCCACCATCTTCAGATAGCCCGTCTTTGAATATTCCTACATTGCTAGATACGGGTTCATCTCTCTCCGCTCCTTTGTCCGACCTTCCATCCATACCCGAGACAGTGTCATCCTCATCTGTCTCATCGTCAAACATTCTTTCAATACTCGAGGCAATTACATCCCTTCGAGTTTCCACTGCAGATACATCTACTTCTGTTGCTCCTATTCTCACTGCAACTATGCCCCTGGTGAACGTACCTATAATTGTGCCAACTCCGACGGAGGCATCTTTGATTTTGACTCTTCCTATCTCTTTTCCTACAGTAGTTCCACCCATGATTACTGCACCAGAAGTAGTCCCTTCGCAAGGAACTGCTTGTTCATCACTCACTTCTTCCACCACTAATGCTGCTTCGCCCATTAAAGGAAAATCAAAAGAAGTAGCACCAACACCTATATGCTCGGTTCCTGAACTTAAACCGAGACAACCAAAATCTAACGTTGCACCATCAGTACCTCCCCATTTGCTTCCCCTGAAAAGGTTATAATCACCTTATGCCGTTGAAGTTGTCACCATCCCTGAAAAAGAAAAGCCCATATTTCGAACCATCAAGACCCTTGGTGCTTTCCCACAAAAATCTCTCTCTACGCCCCATAAAAGATTGGATTTGTCCACTGAGAAGGTGTCTTCTTCTACACACTTATCGAAACCATCATCTTCTTCTACAACACATTCTTCACCAACACCCTGAAAAGCCGACTTACCTACTAAAAGGACGTCACCTCTTCTATCAGGATCATCATCTTCATTACCAAAAGCCAGGGCACCCTATGTCCCTCTGATTACACCTACTTTGGGAGCTTCTTCCTCATCTAAGTCGACATTATCTAAATCATCAGTAAATTTGACCAAGCAACCTCCTTTATCTTTGAAGACCACAACACTTGTCACATCTCCATCATCTTCAAAATCTATTTTAGGGGCTCCCCCTCCACCAAAATCAATCATGTCTCACTTACTTCCATCCCAAATGCCCAAGCGTGCTCCTCCAGATGTCCAAAAAAATAAGATGATCCCTAAAAAGACTATCAAACCTAACATGCAGGTTCTTTTACCTCGGCAGTCTGTTAAAGTAAAAGAGGCGCCTTCGTCACCTCTATCCTCATCTTCATCTACCGGGTTCTACACCGAAATCCTTCGCCAACTTATCCAATCTTCATCCATATCCCTTCCTCTGATTAAACCCTATAACCCTAAAGGAGTTAAACCTACCTGGTTTAACTCTGATCTAATTTGTGCTTACCACCGTACCCCGGGTCATGATACTGAGGGATGTAAAGCTCTTCAAGCTATTGTCAACAACCTTTTGGAAGAAAGTGATCTTTTGCTGGAGGAGGAGGAACAAGTATCTCCTGTCATCTTAGCCCCAAAGATCCACTCAGACCTCTAGTGATTCCACTCCAATTAATCTCCCACCTTCTCAAATTGACACAATCCATATCGCCACTAGAACCCAACACTATGATAATCCATCTTCATCTATAGCATCTCGACCATGGGTTGTCATTTCTACAGCCCCTGAAGGAGTTCCTCCTTCCTCACTGGCCCCACGACCTCGGGTCTCTATTCGTGCTGCACCTCAGGCTCAAATTCCCATGTCAGTTGAGGAGAGTGTTATGAAACAACTCACCCAGGCTCCGGTCAAAATGACCTTTTTTTACCTCATCCAATCCTCTCCACAACATCGCCAGGCTCTGATTGATAATCTGCGTCGCATCGCAGTGAATTCAGATGAGCCCCAACCCTTCGAGTTGGTTGTTGGATTGAATAGACCATCAACCGCCATTTCTTTTGAAGATTCGGAAATTCCTCTTTCTTCAGAGGATTTGGAGGCTCCCCTCTTTATCACAGTCCAAATCGACAACACTACATTAAAACGCGTTATGATCGAAAGTGGAGCTGCACTCAACGTCATCTCCTCACACACATTTGAGCAACTTAAGTTACCAAAGAACGTAGTGTCACCCCCTCCCTTTGCCCTTCGATCATTTAACGATCAGTTAGCAGTTACTTTAGGAACTGTGGTCTTACCCATTCAAGTAGGTAAGAAGCTGCTTCACGAACTCTTCTACATTGTCGAAGGAAAATTCCACTATAATATGATCCTCGGATGCTCCTGGATTCACGCAATGCATTGCATCCCATCCACCCTCCATCGATGCTTAAAATATCAATATGAGGGAAAAATATATACTCATCCAGGAGATCCTTTTCCTTCCGCACAATGCGACATGACCACAAGGTCTGCCCCTCTAAAGGAAAATACTTCTTCTCCTGACGGGGCCTCATCTTCTTCCATACCTGCAACCAAACTACCGGATTTACAAAATCTAGAAGAGACATTGCAACGTTTCTCACTGGGAGAGCTTCCTCTCTTTTCTTTCGATGCCCATCTCAAACCTAGTGAGTATGGTAGACCAGACAAACATCACTCGATGAGCCTCTTCCTATTGAGGAACCATCTTCTCCCGCTAAGTCAGAAACATCACTCGATGTGGACGATGAAATTTCCATCCCACCTAACTTTTTTTTTTTTGATCAATACCATTTCCTTAGGGCCGCTAGCCTATAAGACTAACAACTGGTCCGCTTCCATACCATTAATCTTCCCTGAAATAGTTGGAGATGACTCTCCTACTATCAACACTATCCACTGTGCGGATGATGATTCTGTCCTCACCTATCTGGGGGCAGAGGATTCATATCTTCCCAAGACTATTCCTTCTGACACATCTACGCTTCTCAACGAAGCCACTGTCGACCTTAATATATGGACTTCTGAAGACCCTCGCATCATTAAGGTCGGCCAATCCCTTAATCCACAGGATTTAGGAGATTTTACCACTTTTCTTTCCAAACATCGTCAATCCTTTGCTTGGTCATATGAGGATATGCCAGGACTCGATCCCGATATTGTGGTCCACAATATCGTTACTCTTCCCAACATCAAACCAGTTAAACAAAAATTACGTAAAATGCACCCTAGAGTAGCCCTTCTTGTTAAGGAAGAATTACAGTGCTTGCTCTCGGCTAACTTCATCCAACCCATCGATTATCCACAATGGGTTTCCAATGTAGTACCAGTAACTAAGGCTACTGGGAAAATTCGAATTTGTACCGACTTCCGGGATCTTAATCTTGCTTATCCAAAAGATGATTTTCCTCTACCTAATATCGACCAACTCGTGGATTTAACTGCGGGTCATGAGATGCTTTCTCTTATGGATGGTTTCTCTGGATATAATCAAATTCTCATCGCACCAGAAGACCAACATAAGACTTCTTTCATAACTCCTTGGGGGACCTTTTGCTATCGCATCATGCCTTTCGGTCTTAAGAATGCAGGAGCAACATATCAGCGAGCAATGACCTACATCTTCCATGATCTCTTACACAAAACTATGGAAGATTACGTTGACGATCTCCTCGGTAAGTCCAAATGTCGTCAGGATCATCTTTTCATCCTTGCACCTCTCTTTGAGAGGCTTATCCGCTTTTGTCTTCGTCTAAATCCATCTAAGTGCGTGTTTGGCGTTCTCATTGGTAAACTTTTAGGTTTTATCATTTCCATCAGGGGTATTGAAGTGGACCCCGCAAAAATAAAAGCTATCCTTGAGATGCCTCCCCCTTCTAACTTAAAGCAACTCCGCAGTCTCCAAGGACGTCTTCAATCAGTGCGTCGTTTTATCTCACAATTTTTGGACCGTTGTCAACCTTTTCATCATCTCCTCCGTAAGAATGTTCATTTTGAATGGGATGAACATTGCCAAAAGGCCTTTGATGATCTCAAAGCTTATCTTCTTTCTCCACCTGTGCTTACACCTCCACGCGAGGGGGAGCCTTTCTATCTTTATATCTATGTGACTGACCATGCTCTGGGAGCCGTGATTTCGCATCGGGACACTTGTGGTAAAGAACAAGCTGTCTATTACATCAGTCGTACCCTCCATGAGTATGAAACACGTTACTCCAAAGCTGAAAAGTTGTGTTGTGCTCTCTTCTTCGCAACTTCTAAGCTTCGTCATTACCTCCTTAATCACAAAACTTACATTGTCACAAGTGTCAATCCACTCAAGACAATTCATGCAAAGCCTTATCACAATGATCGTATCACTCGTTGGCTCATGCTTATGACAGAATTTGACCTCGAGTTCATCCCGCAAAAGTCTATCAAGGGTCAGGTTATTGCAGATCAATTAGCTGATGCTCCTCTTCCGGACACTCGAGACCCCCTTGCTCAATTCCCCGATAAATATATCCAACAAATTGATTTTGGTCTATCTCCATTTAAAGTAAAGCTCTTCTTTGATGGATCCAAATGCCAGCAAGGGGGAGGTGCAGGTTTTGTGATGATTCCTCCTTGGCGTACGCCTATCCCAGTCGCACACAAGTTGAACTTTGAGTGCACCAATAATATGGCTGAGTACGAAGCTCTTGTCTTGGGTCTTCAAAATGTCATTAATCTCAGCGCTCGTCATATCGACATATTTGGTGATTCTAAACTCATCGTTAATCAGGTCACGGGTGTCTATCAATGCAAGAACGATATCCTTCAAAAATATCGTGACATTGTTCTTGCTCAACTCCAATCTTTCGATAAATTCACTATCCAAGCTATTCCTCGCACTGCAAATCGATTCGCAGATACAATGGCTTCGTTAGCCTCACTTATCCCACCTTTTTACCGAAGACTCGCGACTTTATGTGGCTGTGCAACGATTAGATCAACCATCTCATCTTAGTCAACTAACTTCAATCCATGCTGTCACAACCCATACTCAGGATGAGTGGTATCAACAGATTGTTGATTATCTATCTCATTCAGTGCTTCCTCCAGATCTGACTTCCAATGGTAGAAGATCTTTTATCCAACGCGCTAATCGCTATAATATCCTAGGTGGGATTCTTTACAAACGTGGCTTTGATGGCATTTTGCTTCGGTGCCTCAAAACCCATGAATCATCTAAAGCTATCCAGGAGGTCCATGACGGTATCTGTGGTGGACATTTTAGTGGCTTAGCTGTGGCTAAACGCATCTTACGTTTGGGATATTATTGGCCTTCTCTTAATCAAGATTGTTGTGAATACACTAAGAAATGCGTCAAGTGTCAACAACATTCCAATCTCACACACATCCCTAGTCAGGCTTTACAACCTACAGCGGATTTGTGGCCTTTTTCGCAATGGGGTCTTGATCTTATTGGTCTCATCAATCCCCGTTCTTCACAGCGTCATCATTCTATCATTACTGCCATTGAGTATTTTACTAAGTGGGTGGAGGCTATCCCTCTTTCTTCAACAAAGGCTAAACCCATAGTTGATTTCGTCTATCAACACATCATTTGTTGCTTTGGCGTTCCACACAAGCTAATCACAGATAATGGTAAGTCTTTCAAGAACGTTGATTTGCAGAACCTCTGTAATGCTTTCAATATCAAACTCATTTTTTCTTCTCCATACTATCCTCAAGCTAATGGTCAGGCCGAAGCTTCCAATAAAACTTTGCGTAATATCCTCGCAAAGGTAACTAGTCGAGCTGGTAGGGATTGGCATTTACATATCCCTTTTGCTCTCTGGGCTTATCGGACTAGCATTCGTACTCCTACTGGTGCTACTCCCTTCTCTCTCGTCTATGGGTCTGAGGCTGTTCTTCCTTTGGAAGTCCAAATCCCGTCTCTTCGTGTTTCTCTTAGAGAATTTGTCTCCGATGAGGACTATCGTCAAAATCGTCTAGCACAACTTGAATTATTAGATGAGCGGTGTCTCAACGCTCTTGAAAATCATCAAGTCTATCTTGAGCGTGTCAAACATGCTTATAACAAGCACTTGCAGCACCGTGACTTCAAAATTGGTGATCTTGTTCTTAAAGAAAATCAAAATGTCACTGCACTCGAAAGAAGTCAACGTGGTAAGTTTGCTCCCAACTGGATGGGCCCCTACATTATCACTCATAAATATGGGTCTGGGGCTTATCGTTTATCTTCCATGGATGGTATACCTGAAGCGGAACCTCTTAATGCCTTGCATCTACGGCCCTTCTACTGTTAAAATCTATCTTACACAAATCTAGTCACAACACAGATCTTTCATCCATCTAAACAACCAGTCATATACTTTCATGGTGATTCGAAACTATGTGGTTCTCCGCCTATTGCCTCTTTTACCTTAAAATATGAGTATCGCGGCTCTAGTCATTGCATGTTTCTTTTGGATATGTTCCTCCTCATGGTAGGAATACCTTAATCACCACTTCATTTGTCCCAAGTGCTTATCTTAATCGGATCTACTCGGGGCATGAGTGCATGTTCTTTTATGTTCTCTTCCCCTCCATCTGATCTATCTAGGTCTAAACTCAGCTTCTTCCAAAAAATATTTTCAAAAAAGAAAAAAAAAAAGAAAAAAAGATGCTATCCAAAAAAGATAGACTGATCCCTTGAAGGACAGCTATCCATACATTATCAAATGAATCAAAAAGAAAAAAAATATAGACCATACCCTCGAAGGATGGCTATCATTAAAATTCAAAATACAGACCGCTCCCTTGAAGGACGACTGTTTCTCAAAGAAATATTTAAGGCTTCTTGCAATTAATCAGCCTTTCAGTCAGTTTATACACCTTTTAGCATCACTGAAAGACTTCCCGTATTGATCAGTCTTTCCATATCAAGCAAACTTCCCACATTGATCAGTTTGCTTTTCTGCCAAAATCATGAAGCTGATATTTAAGACCTTTTGTCGATCATATGGAGAATCCTATTTCCCCAGTATGGACATGTATTCTGTCCCTCGTAAATTCCGTCAAGATACTTACTTACTGCTCCTTTCGTTTCCCTCCTAAATCTGTTTTACGGCTAGTTAGTGTCAGGTTCATTTTAACCTCATATAGGGCCTTACATGCATGATATTGTGATTTCCTATCCAGATTCTATCTATGGTCGGTTGGGAGTCCAACTTATCATTTTCTTTCTTATCCGGGTATATTTTCTTTATTCCTAGTCAAGGTCGTTTTCATTACTTCCTTGGCTCTCGCAAAGAGTATTCCCCATTATTCTTTGTTTTTCATCCAGTCAAATTGACATTTCACATGTTAACTTAATCAAAATTTATCTTCTATCTAATTTCATCTTATCTATCAAAGAATCTATTATCAACACATGTGGATCTGGCTATCTATTTTCATCAAAATTAAATTAACATCTCAACCATGCCGAGTACATCAAACACATCTATCCATCTATCCATCAAAACATCTAAAAACTGGTGCATCCAAGTTACACTACATCTATCTATATCCATTTTTTCATCAAAATAAAATCCATACATAAATCACATCTATCCATCTATCCATCAAAATATCGAAAAATATGTACATCCAAGTTACATTACATCTGTCTATCTCTATTTTTCATCAAAATTATATCCACATATCAATCACATCAAATCACATCTATTTCTATCCTCTATTAGTCTATATCCATCAAATCACATCTATTTTCTATCCTCTATCAGTTTATATCTATCCAACCACATCTATTCATCATCTATCAGTCTATATCTATATCCATCACAATTACGCTACATCTATCCATGTATATCAAAATCAAAAGCATGAGAACAATTATATGACAAATGAAATGATGAATCTATATATACATGTGTGTCTGTACAACAAAAATGGGTGGCTTTTAATCAAGCCATCTATACAATGCCTTCCAATCGAGGCTACATCACTACACGGATCTAAAATACATCAATCCCTATATAGTAAAGTCTGATGCATGGAGGACACTATCTCCTCCACCCTCCTCTGGACCAGGCTGTCTCTCCTGGCCGCCGCCTATCGAGCTAGACGCACCTGCTGTTGGAAGTCTCTGCACACCTCGGTCTCTCCCAGTGCTCCCTCCACCTGACGCCCCGCTCGCTATGGCTATCGCTGACCTCCTCCTTGCCCCGTACCGAGGCACATCTGGGGCATGCTGCGCTAAGGCATCCTCATAGTATCTCACCTCAGTGAGGAGAGACTGATATGTGCTCAAGCTCACGGTACCCGGTGCTCGTAATGGTGCTGCTGGTGCTGCTGGGGCTGCTGGCGCTCCTGGTGGTGCTCCTCCTAGGGTCGTACCCTGCGTACCAGACTCCGACATGGTACCTGTCTCCCCATATTTGGCCCTGAGGGCCTCCCTATGTCGAAGGTAGCGATCCCTCTACTGGATCGCTATATCGCGCTCCTGGCGAGCGGTGTCTCTCTCCAAAATTAGGGCATCCCTCTCCTTTGTCAAAGCCCTGATCTCCTCAAGAGCTACCTGATGTGTCTGTGTCAGGGTGGCATGCTCTCCCTCCAGTCTATCGGCCATCGCAGCTATGTCCTCCTCGTCGGCATCTATAGATGCCGGGAGATGTCGTGGTAGCTCCGTATCATACCATGCTGCATAACCCTCATCCACCCCTGCGTCATCATCGATGTCTGTGGAGGGTGGGGCCTCTCTCAATGGATCTGCCGGGATCAAAATCGTCAGATCAGTCTCCCTGCTATCTCGCCTATAAGGTGTGTAAGTGGTCGGCACTGTCTGCACTAGGCCGAATTGTCTCAATACCCACACAAACGGGACTCGCTCCCACATATCAGGCCTGCGGCCCCTAACCACCCTGCTCCGCCTCAATGCCACCAAGTGAGCATCCTGACCAGCCCATGTCAGAAATACCTGATATGGCCTCCAGATGACCTAATCCGGTGTCAGCGTCCTGAAACACTCGGTGTACCAATCGGCCGATCTCCCTATATCCCCAGCAGTCATGTCATCCCGCCATCGCCTGAATCCATAATCGATGCCTCCCACTGTTGCTGGCATCCAAGGAAGCCCGGATGGCCTGATCACCGCTATATGCTCATATGCCCAGCAATGGAGCACAAAACTGACATCAATACCTGTCCTCCGGCCTGTGGTGTACATCCATAGCTCATGATATATCTGAGCTATCAGGGCATCGGCAAAAGCAAACACCTGCCTGAACTGCAGAATGTTGCAAACGCAGTCTAATAACAACAGTGGGAATCTCCCACCTCTTGAATTTGGCAGAGCAAAATAGGATATCGCCATCTGAATCAAAGCTATCCGTCTGCTCCGGGGGCTATCCTGTCTATACTGTGAGGCTATCCGCACTGCCCCAGACACTATCTCTGAATCATCTGCCCTATCTCTATATAATCGAACTAGGGCCCTCTGCTGCTGCTCTCGTGGTGTAATCTCGATCGGGTCCCCAGTGATCGGCAGTCTCAAAATCCTATATATGTCCTCATGGGTGATGGTCATCTCACCCGTCCTGAACCAAAAAGTGCACGTATGGCTATCCCACCGTCGCACTAGTGCCCGCATCAGCTCTACATCTCGCGGCACTCGTCTATAGTATCTAAATCCCCCGAGCCCGGCTAACTCTAAATGCCGCCAATCTGCATCAGTCACATCCGGGAGAATAGTCTCTAGTAACTCGGGAATAGCATCCCTCATGTGTAGAGCCTCTCGTGCCTGCACCCACAATAGCAAGAGCAACATTAGTCTCAAATCGCAGTATCCAAAACAACAAAAACTTCATCTTTTCCCATCGGCGTCGATTTAATAAAATCGGCATCGTTTGTCTCTAATCGGCGCCGATTAATATCAATCGACGCCGTTCAAGAACCAATCGACGCCGATTGTACCAATCGACACCGACTGGCTGTCCGAACGTAAATCAGCCCCTTTCCCCATAAACTCAAAAAAAATCAAACAAAAAAAATAAAAGAAATGCAACGGGTTCAAGAAGAACCACTTACCCCAGGTCATGTCCTCCTGCGCTTCTGTCCGCTCCCAGAGGCTTCCATTGTGTTCAAATCAAAAATCTATCTCTGTCTGAATCAATCGTCACGTTGCAAATTAATCGTTTACGTTTTCCGTCCGCATATTTATATGCGTCTGGATTGGTCGGCGCCGATTTTTTGGGTCGACGCCGCTTGATTTGGTCGGCGCCGATTACTGTTGTCGCCGTCGATTTTCCATATCTGTTTGCCATAGTGTTGATGCTTGGCTTATTTGTCCATCTGATCAGTATTGTGTGCTGAATATTGCCTTTCGGCGCATCTTTTCGATATCACCGTCTATTTTGAGTTTTGTTCCCTTTGCGTGGGACACTCATACTTTTTGGAAACTTAGAGTTAAGCGGGTCTGTAGGCACTAACGTCGTCTCATGAGGAGACCGTCTAGTTTTCCCTACCAATGTGAGTTCCTTAGGTTGCTGCCTTTTTATTTATTTTTGTACATTGTTAATGATTAGATCTACTCCAGACATCCGACTGGGGCATCCTGCATTTTCATCTACCTCTTTCAAACTTGGGATCGTCTGTTCTATCACCCATCCCATCCCGAGTTTGAGGGGGATCACATCATCACACATTCTTCCCTTCTTCCATCTCTTTGTTTTTGTCTCATAACCTTGCTTATCGCAAGTTACTTGACAAAAAGGGGCAAAATGTAGACACTTAAAATTGGTTACTCAATTTAGTGTCCCTCACATCCGTTTACCTGCTTAGGTAACCTGGGGCACGTTTACATCACCACTATCCCCTTGGGATATTATCTGATTTGTGATTTAAACACCTATCCTAAGTTTAATTCACCCCATTGTATCTTACCCATGAGTAATTAAATATTAACTATTTAATTACACCTCTTCCCATGTATCCTAATCACTTATCTACCCCAAATTTATTCTATCTATGTATGACCCTTATTTTTCCTCTTCCCCAAGCGGGATATTTCCCATATTTGGGGTAATTCTCATCTTTCTAGAAATCCTTCATTTTGGCCATCTCGGGAGTCTGTCCCGCGATCGGCGCCGACCTATACGGTCGGCGCCGATTTTTTTAGGAGCGGTGCCGATTATAAATACAAGTCCAGAACTCAATTCTAGGGACAGAAAAAAAGATGAAAAAAGGAGGAAGAACACACGCACGAACAGAGAGAGAGAGAGAAAGAGCGAGAAAGATTTAGGTTGCAAGAAAGAGAGATCTTTTTAGCATCAATTGTCTCAGCTAGGGCAGATCCTGTCCTAATCAATCCCTGAGAGGATCACCGTTACTCTTCCCGTATCATATCAACATCATACACCATCATCTATCATCTAGTGACTCTGTTTCAGCGTCTCTCCATCTTCGGCACATCTTGCAGACTACATTCACCTTCCAATCCCTGAATCTCATCGCACAGTCCCTGATTGGTCAGTCTGCCTTCAGTGGACACTGATCTTATCCAGTCGACGCCGATCACATCATTCGCCGCCGATTATACCCAGTCGACGCCGATTTCACTGCAGACAGGTAAAAGGTCACAGGTAACACAAATCCAGCATTATTTCGCAGTTCCCTGTTTTCTGTACTTTCTGTCTGCTGTTCAGTTTCTGTTTTATTACTGCAATCAAAAAATCTAGTCTTTATTTATATCTTTTATCATGTATGCTTCTTTTCTTTATTGAAAACGTGGACTGACATCCATCGAGGAAGCTCATCGCTTCTCGGACCCGCTTCTTGGGCAGTCCACTTAAATATCTTTTAACGTGGTCTTTTTCTGTCAAGCATCGGTGTTTTGCAGGTTATTCGGAGCTATTGTGCAAATTGCTCGTGTGCGCCCGTCTTGTCTACATCAGCTTCCTCATCCATCCTTACATCTTCATCAGGTATCGATTTCATTGGAGTTTTTCAGGGTTTTTGTGTTTAGTTTGGTACATTAACTTGGACAGGTAACAAACGCGAAATTCTTGATCTACAACAACACATACCACACAAGGTTACACAAAAATCATTTGAATTGCTGGTACTTGGAATCAAATAGTAATGTAAATCTCCTATAACTCTGAATTTCACTTTCCTTGATATGTGTATCATGTCCATTTCTTCCTTTTTCACATTGGATTATCTCTACCTGTTGAAGTGCTTCCAATCTCAATCATCCAATTCATTGAGTTGTATAATTCTTTCCTTTTGTGTTGTATCCAATTCAATACCCAATTTAGTTGTTGTCCTCAATGTTTGTAGTTCAAATTCAATGGGTAATAAGGGCTTCTTCCTACATAGACTAACTCATATGGTGAGAACCAATTTTGTAGTCTTCCAAGTTGTGTCATAAGCCTAGAAAACCTTAGGTAACCTTTTCACCCAATCTCTTCTACTTGCTTACAACTACTTTGGTCAGAATTGTTTTATCAATTCCATGTTTGTCACTTCTACTTATCCATTTGATTGTGGGTGATAGGGAGATGACTTCCTATGATTGATCTGGTACTACATTGTGAAGGCCTATATCATATTGGACATGAACTATGAGCCTTGGTGCTGAAACTATACTTCTTGGTGCACATGAAACTTCATCATAACTATTTGTGCTAAAGGAAATAAGGGCAATTACATCTTCCTTATCATTTGTTAAAACCTACACCTCTAAAGTCACTTTGTTACATAATCAATATGATACAAGAATTTTCTCATTTCCCTTGTGAAGGAGGACTAAAAAGCATGCCAACAAAATCATATGCCCCACCTTTCAAATGGTTCAATCACTACTTGAGGTTGTACAAGGCATTTCACTAGTGAAAGTTGATTGTCCCATCCTTTAACAAGGATCATTGCTTGATGTATTTCTTCACATCTTTATACATATATGGCCAATAATAGTCCAATGCCAAGTATTTTAAGTGGGAACTGTTATTTTTACTGACAAAAACATGTCCTCCACTTGGTTCATCATGACATGCCCTAAGAATGTCAAAAATTTCATCTCTCTCACACAACTGCGTAAAACCAAATTAAGGACCACATTTAAATAAAATTCCATTTAACCATTTAAATTTGCACTTGTTCTAATTAATATTTTGATTTGTTTCTTAGTAAAAGAATAGGATGAAACTTCCCTGTTGTAAGATAATTTTCCATGGGTCAGCAAACCATGGTGTATCAGCTGAAATAGTTAATAATTTTTCATCTCAAAAGTTGATCCTTAACTAGATCTTGCTCCCCTGTAGTGGTTAATCTTGACAAGAAATCAAAATTACCACAGTTAAATTTTCCTAGATTATCCACAATAATAATATCAAATTGTTGAAAAATTAATAACCATCTGATTATCCTACCTCCAACCACTAGTTTTTTCATTAAGTATATAATTTTTCATGATGTGATCTATATGTACAAATATTTTGTAACCATGTAATATAATGTCTATTCTTATTAATTGAATAAATCAAACAAGAAATTGATCTTTTCAGTGGTGGTGTAAGTTCTTTCAGTGGGAGTAAGGTTTTTACTAAGGTAGTAAATAGCATACATTTTCCCTTATTCATCGTTATGTCCCAAAACTGCACCAATTGAGTTATTTGAGGCATCTGTGTGGATGTGAAAAGGTTTTATCCCAATTAGGTCCTATTAGTATTGGGGAAGTGATTATTTTTTCCTTAATCTCTTAAAAAACATGTTGACATTTTTTGTGATCCCAACCCAATTCACAATCCTTGGTAAGAAAACTAAATGTGGGGGAATACAATTTTACTAAAATATTTGATAATCTCACTATAGTACCCAGCATGTCCCTAGGAATGACTTGATATCTATCGGGTTTTTGAGGAACAGGTAAGTCTTTAATAATCACTGATTTTGCTTGGTCAACTTGAATTCCTCTTTTGAAAATGTGATGTCCTAGCCTACAATTCCCTCACGCAACCATCATCAAGGCATTTCTCATGACTAAGAGACAAATGGTGTTTCTCACATCTTGTTAATACTTTTGTCTAAATTTGGTCAAGGCATCATCAAATGTGTCTCCATGCAGAGTTGAAACATCATCCATGTATACCTCTACACAATCATTAGTTAGATCTGTAAAAATTGCTAATACAACCCTTTGGAAGGTTGTTGATAGCATTACATAGTAAAATGGAAATAATTTGTAGGAAAAGGTACCCCATGGAAAAGTAAAGTTAGTTTTGAAGATCCTTAGCAGCCACATTGATTTTGTTATATCCACTAAAGCCATCTAGGAAGGAAAACAAGATTGTTTTCCTGAAAGGTTGTCTAAAACTTGATCTATGAATGGTGAGGTAAAATAATCTCTAAGTGTAGATTTGTTCAATTCCCTATAATCAACACAAATTCTCCATTTTCCATTATTTTTGGGAAAATCACAAGAGGAGGAACCCACTGACTATCTGAGATAGGGTAGATAAATCCTACTTGTAATAGATTTTCAATTTCCTGCTTGACTATGTCCCTTAAGGCTGGGTTGATCCTTCTCTGAGGTTGCCTAACTGGTTTAACATTTTTTAGTATAAATGTGATGGGTTCAAATACTTGGATGGATTCGTTTCATGTCTTTATAGTCCCAGAAAAATCTCTAGTATGAAATTTCAAAACATCAAACAATTTAGCTTCTTGATCATTTAAAACCAACCAGCTGTTAATGTTCAAAATTTTACCTGTTTAATCTCAATTTGTTTGGTTCCAGTGTGTGATGAATTGATTTGTTGAAAAGGTTCTCATTAGGGTGTTTAGTGGAAATGAATGAGGGTAACAACATATGATATGTAGTAATGTCTCTAAAGTTCCCTTGAGAAAGAATACTAGATAAAGGACAATAGAGAAAGTTATGATACTTATAGTTATGCATTGGTCAAATTCCTCATCACTGTTGTTTTCCAAAGATTCCTTATTGTTCCTTGATATCTTTGAGACTGTAAGCTATTGATTCCGTAGCTATTTCTACCCATCCCGAAGAGAAATCATTCATTCCTTCTGGGGTGAAATTATTTACATCTACAAAATTGTTGTGGTTTCCAGAGATAAGTATGAATGTTCCAAAACTAAGTCTGAAGGTTCCAGAACTAAGTTTGAAGGTTCTTGAACTAAGTCTGAAGGTTCACAGAAATAATTCTATCCTATCTCCAATTGTTCCAAATACAATTGGTGATCATTCAATGGGTGATTAATCATATTCTCCATACCTCCCATACATGATCCTGTAAATGTTATCATAGCCAAAGAAGACAAATTTTGTTTATTAGTATCAGGATCATCAACCCATAATTGTTCTTGATTATCAATAAACAGGTCATGTAGAAGGATATAAGGAATATTTGCTTAGAATTCTTACCATTTGAGATAGTCATATCACCTGATCTAGAGATCAATTAAGGAAGCAACTGTAGCTAACCATGGTCTGCCCCAAATAATGGGATAACCAAGTGTTTTACCTTTTGGCCATAATATAAGGAAGTCCACAGGATACTCCCATGACTCCACCATGACTACCACATCTTCAATGATTCCTTCTAGTTTCCTACTAACTTGATCTGAATCATTTGAAACAATATGGTCATTAGTAGGTTGTATACATGTCAATGGTAATGCTTTCAAAATTATCTACTGTCATCAACATTTATAACTGTTCACCAAATCAACCAAACACATTATGTTTATCTTTAAGGTTCCTATAGAGATAGAAATAAAACCTATGCTTTTAACTCCCCATATTTGGGAAGTAAGAGTTTTCCTGCCAATAAATCAACAAGTTTATCTAATTGCTACCTTAAAATTCGAAATCTTACTCTTTATACTTGCTCTTACATTCCTTCCAAGTCTATTTTCTAAACCATAGGAGATTTTGATTATTATATTTAATTCAGGAAAGCCTCCACTAAATATCTTGATACATAATGGTAAAACAGTATGTTAGTTTCCTTGTGAATTCTTGCACAAAAGTCATATTAGAATGGTCTCAACAACTTCTTTACAATATTTACTCACCCACTGGAAATGGATTTACACATAGAATTGTTATCTACAACACATATTTTATTATCCTAGATAATATCATCACTTACATAATATTCTATGTTCACACTAGAACATAGATATTATCCTAAATTCACCCCTTAGGTGAACATGGGATAAGAAGATCCTTCAAACATCAAACTTGTTGGAAGTTGCATTGCAACTTATCTTGGATTATTGGATCCTTTGGATTGCTAATGATCATCATTGTCGTAAGAACAATTCATCGACTGATCACCTTGTGAAGGAAGTACCTTCCACTACAAGTATGGCAGTCAGAGGACCGTACGACAGTCAGAGGAAAATATCGTAGATACTTTTGTCCTGTAAGATAGTCCATAGCAGTTTGCTTCTTCCACACCAAATAGACACTCAGGAACTGTTGTTAATGTGAACACATTAAAATCAAATTTACATGAAAAATGAGAAGGTGAGTCCTTGAGATGTAGGGGACACAGTTCTGGAAAATGCTGAAATAGCCATATCACCACATCTGTCTGCGACCCCATCACTGGTGAATGACGAAGGACATTGATTTACTCCTCCTTCCCCATAATTCAGTACGAGCGTGACATGAGTTACCATAGGAAATCCTCATGACTATGCCCAATTTTCAAAGTTGAGGTCCCAATCTGATGTCTATGGATCTAGAAGGTTTTCATGAATCCAAGTCATCATAAGAACCTAAGCTCTCTTTTTACACCAACTCCCCAAATATCATGAAATAGCCATTGATCATTTTGCGTCAGGGAAAATTCAATGGAACCAAGATTTGTTTCATTGAGAAATGAAAATGTTATTCTGTAATGAGAACCTTCAAATTTTTTCCTTGACATAACGTTTGACTTCAGTTCTTCAATTTTGGGTCTAAAATTTTCTATCATTCTAGAATGAATGATTTACTCTAAGTAAATAAATATTTGAGTGACTCGTAGTTTATGTTATTTGAATAAATGAAACATCTTCATCTTTTAATGTTCAATCAAATGCTAGTTTTTGTGAAAGAGGAAGCTTACTTCCATATGATCCCATTTTTGAAAATCGAAGCTTCCATTTTCAAAAGTTATCATGTAACTTTTGCATTTCAGAGTGGGAGAACAAACAATTTGTTAAGACTTTTCTTTTTCAAGTTGGTGAAATCCGTTGATGCAATCATAGGTGTGATATGCCCAACCAATGGTACCCAAATCAAGATTCATTCCATTTAGGCCGATTCATTGCTTGTCCCCTTATATAGGGTCACCAGTTGGTGTATTTTTGTCCCGACTTCAAACATCCCATGTTCTTTTATATTAAATGTTTTGCATCTTAGTAGCCACATGTATGGAAATGTCCTTCAAACTGAAGCATCAGATTGACATTCCGTTAGAGACTGTACAAGTTGATGGGAAAATATGGCCAATTGAATCAGGTACTTTTGCGTAATTTTATAAGAATACCTTTTAACCATCCAAGAACAAAAGAATTGTACTAACTTTTAACATTATTGGTTGACCTAGGAAAATTTCAGCTAGAAGAATTGCACGTCTTAATTTGACGCCCTGCAACTAGTCCAACTCCGTCTTTCTTCAAAAAGTTCTGAATTCTGCTAAATTTCTTTGTTGTTTCATTGAAAAACTTGGTTTGAGTAGAAAATTATAAAAATTGTTTCTGGAAATCCAATATAGCTACAGGCCCTTTGTAGTGGATCCTTGATTATGAAAATTCACTGATTTCCCGCGACCTGCTTCATTACCAAATGAATATATATCTTTGCATTTAATTAAATTCAAAATTCTTACATTTTTTCCTTCTATGGGAAGCCATTTAAATAGGAGAAGTTGTTTGCATATTTAAGGAGATATAATCTTTCAAAATTATTACAATTTTGGGCATTGTGTCAACTCCATTATCTTGCTACAGGTGAATCATTTGTTTATGCATGTATCAAAATTATTGTCAATGATTTGAATTTTGGATAACTGGGGAACTAGTTTACTCACCAAATCATACCATTGCATTTACAATATGTTATTGTTTATTCACACATATTATATGATAGATAATAACATGGCTTCTAGGATTAAATGTTCACCGCTGGGAACATGTAGGATTTTTCTTGCTAACATAAACTAAACAAGTTTCCCATCTACCTTAATAGTCCTAGGGTACTACTTCTTCCTTCTAGGTCTTTTTAAGTATAAAATTTCCTGCATTAATTTGTTTAATTCACAGGAATGTCCTTGATTGAAGCAACAATGGTATTTTAATATTTAATCTCAAGTAGCAAGTCCTACATCAGTTCAACTTATTGCTTGAGTCTCAATAACTTCCTTGTCTTTCTAGAAAAGGAGTTTCTATACTAATTGTTATCTCATTGCTTCTCTCTTTATTTTTCATCAACCTTAGGGTTATGATCTGAAATACTAGGGGTTTCAATTTCTTCTTTCATCTCAGTAATTATAATAGGTGGACTATTAATTATTTTTCCAGATCTGGTTTGAATATATTTACAGTCCATGACATTAAGATCAACTGGTTTTTCTTGCGTTATTCCATAGACAGGGGTTGTTTGTTTGTTTTTGGGATTAGCCACTGGTTTTGTTGGTATTCATGTTTGAACCACATTTTTAGTTTGTGAACCTTCTGTTGGAGAACCCATTATGGCCTGTTGATGTTGATTGGGATATGTTTTCCCTTGAGCATAGTTATTAGGGTTCTACCTAGGTTGTGACCAAGTATAAGGGTTACCTTGACCAGACATGGTTGTTGGTGTCCTTGAGCATACCAAGCTTTTCCTACCCAATCCTTGGGGATTCCATGTTGGTTGATGGGTCCAAGGGGGTTTCCCCTCAATTTTGTGATACTGTCTGAGCCACCCATGGCATCATCTAAGGATTAGAAATAGATCTTGTATGAACTGCCCCTGACTAGGTTGTCTTTGGAAAAATTTTACTTCTTCTAGTAGTGGATGAAGTGCTGGTTTGTTTAAACTTGATTTTTTATGAATGGAAGAAGAGAACAAACATTAACTTCATGTTCCCTAGATTCACAAATAAGACATGTTTCTATTTTATCCAGAGGAAAATCTCTTATTGCATGCTTATTTCTACATCTAGGACAGTACATAGCTAATGGTTCAGTATTAAAATTTTATTTGGCTTGTAATCCATCCATGGTGGAAGTTAATTGAACTAGGATATCTATTTTTTAAGTTTTCTAGTTCATCCATAAGTTTGTTCATGTCTGGATTTGTACTTTTCATATCTTTTCCTTTCCTAGGTTCACCCCTTGTTCTTGAATAACTTCTACAAAGATCTTTAATATCATTTCATTCTTAATTGATTGATGTTTCCAACTCCCATTAAATTAAGGGCTTCCCTAGATTCATCATCCAGACCTTTAAGAAAAAATGGTTTTTATTAGCTCTTCTTGAAGTACAAATCCACACCTTTTACTTATGAAAGAGGAATCTATCTAAATAATCTTCCATATTTTCATTCTCTTCCTGTTTGATCCTAAAAAAAATTCCTTCAAGTTTCTCCCTCTAAATTAGTCCAGATATTTTTCTAGGAAGGAAACTTTCCATTTTCCCCCAAGTGGTAATGGAATTAGATGTTAATCCCATAAACCACCTCATTGTTGCATCTTTCAGAGTAGATGGAAACAACTTGAGTTTTTTTATTTTCTATTTTGTAGTCATAGGTCTGACACAATAATTTAAATTCAAACAAAAATTAGTCAGGGTCCTCAGATGACTATCCCTCTAAATGTGGGCAAGTGTGCAGGTATGAAATATTATTCATAGGTGTATCATCATCCTCCAACTGAATTAGATAAGTAAAGGTCCTATTAGGTTCTCTTTCAGTCTTCTCGAGCCATATCTATAGTATCTTCTAGATATTTTTTCCAATCAATGTGGTATGTGATCCACTTTGGTTGAAGGTGAGAAGTTAGGAGTAGGAGGTTGACTACTTAATTGAGAATCAAAACTTTCTCTAAGTGGGTCTTGGGATATAACCCTTCTCCTAAAAGTTCCACTTCCTTCTAGTGATTGATCCTAAAATTCTGAAAGGTGGAAGTTCTACTTCTTATCTAACATGGGACAATGGTGCTTCTAATTCTTTCTCAAACTTTCTTATTTGAACTAGATGGATGCTGATAATTCTTGTTGAGATATTTTTGGGAGAAATCTACCCTTTGAGTCTCTTGGTCTACTCATAAATTTTATGATAATGACGTAGGAAGATTTTTCAATTACTAGATGTATGATTTGTTTTCTCTTGTTGACACCTAATTAGACAATTCTAACTAGTGGGTCCCTGGAAACAATGCTAAAAATGATGGGTGTCATTATTCCCTTCATTTAATCAACTCGTAGTTGATGTCATATTCAAACCAGGGGTGTGTCTGAAGCTATATGCAACAAGAAGAATCTTAGTGAACTAGTAATTGATTGTAGATATTTATTATTTTTATTTTTCTGGGGGGTTTTAAAGTGTCTTTAAGATTTCTTATCTAAAGCCTTATTAAAGCTAAACTATAAGAAACTTTCTTAAATAAACACACATTGCTGAAATGAATAAATCTTCAGAAAAATGCTGAACACACTGCTAGAAATAAAAATTACACTCTTAAATAGAATGGAACAAACTGCTTGGAAATAAACAAACATGCAGAAGTAAACACACTTGCTTTAAACACACTTTCTTGGAAATAAACACACATTTGAAAATGTTGTTGAAAATGCTTGCAAACTAAATAAGAGTCTAACCTACAACACATGCAGGGATAACTACGTAACAAAATTTAACTGAAGAATCAAAAGTACTTACAGAATTAAATAACATATTTATACAAATTACTTGAAAATATAAATACCAATAAAAAGATCCTTCTTCTTGGAGGAGTGGGCCCTTGCTCCACATTGAATCAGGAGTTAACACAATAGTATTACTCTCAAAATTAAATGGCTATTCTTATTATTGAATCGTTATTCAATCTTACAAAACTTAACTATATATCTATATCATATATATCATCTATCATATCCTCTCTATCTTCAGGTCCTTATATATATTTCATCATCTGAAGATGCATTTATAATCATGAGTGTTCAATAGTTCTCTATCCACCTATAGGTTCCTAGTGAAACAAAATAGTGCTCAAAGTAGATATGGAATTTAGAAAACTAGCTGGACATACAGTTGTTGGTCTTACATAAGTATATTATGGAGTGTGAAGAACCGAAATTTTGTTGATCTTTTCTTGATTGGAAGGCCCATTAATTTCTCTATAACCAGTATTTTGATAGAATAAAAAGATTCCCATTGATTCCAGAACTTTGGAGAAGTTCTGGAACCAAAGGGAAACTATTTCTGGAACTAACTGTGAAAGTTTCGGTTAAGCGCAAGAGTTCCAGAACTAAGTGTTAGAGTTCCAGAGCTAAGTGATGGAGTTCCAGGCTAAGTGTTGGAGTTCCGTGAGCTAAACTAATCTTGGAGTTTCAGAGCTAAGCCACATTTTAGCCAATGTTCCTCAAAAAGGTGTTGGTTGCTTCACACTTCGGTTATCTTCTGACAAAATATGACCTATTTTATTCCAAAAACTGATTTTCCACACACTTTGTTAGGAATTATAGAGTTTTTAGACATTATGAACTAAATCAAACAAAATATGGACAATTACATCCTAACTTATACTAGATCAAACAAAAGTTATGAAATGCAAATAAAATTAATTAAAATGGAAGTAACATGAGAGTATTCATTACACATTGATGAGGGGATGATAAGGTGTGTGAGCACACATGACCTAGTTGAAGAAGGTAACGTGAGTTGAAGGTGCGCATGGAAGGGCTCTAGCAGGGTTCTATAGAACACACAGTGCATATGCAAGGCAGGAAAAGTTTTGGAATTATTCATATTCAGCATCCTAAGAAGCACATGAGAAAAGCATGACCCTTGTGGATAAGTTGCTAGTATGGCGACTGGAGGATCAAAAAGGGAATATTCTAGGCATGCGATAGAAGGTTCCATAAGACGTCATTTGAAAGAGTGGAGAGCTTGGATCTAAGAAGGCATGCTTCCATGGAGGGCCACTTCGACACTTGGCAACTGATCTATAACTTCAGAAAGGCATGGTGGTGGTTGCTAAGGTTATAAATACAAGCGCCCAGTGGAAGAAAAGGGGGTCAAGGTGTGTGGAAAGAGAGAGCCAAGGGGGGTTGGAGGGAAAGAGAGGCAAAGCTCTATAGAAATGCCATTGAGGATTCTATGGGTTGGGAGTAGGGAAATATAGGAATCATGACACATTTAGAGGGATGGGTTTGCATTCACTTTTGTAATGTGATGAACATAGTGTAGTTCTGATGCATGACTTGGCTCTGCATGGTTATATGAGGATCTGTTATGAACTCAATGGATGTAATGTGGTTATTTAATATGTTAATATTAATATAAGCCTCTATTATAAATCATATATGTGTCTAAGAGTATAATAATTATGCATTTCCTTTCTGTATGAACCATTTCTAGATATTGCTTATTATTTATCTTTTTTGGATGCAATGAGATGATAAATCATTCTAGGTTCTTAGAATGTTGCATGGTTCTTTTCTACTCATTTCCATTTGAATATCTATTATAAGATGATGAATTCTCACAAGAATCATATAAAGCAGAGTTTTGGTACCCATGCATGCCTCGGGTGAGTGCCCAGCCCCGTTGGGTGATAGGTCGGCATGCATGGGATTAGACTATTGGTCTAAGGGTATACAACATGACTACACCCCTCAAGCACATAGAATAGTTTATGAATAGTGTGTGGATCCACGCGGATGTGGAGGATGATAGTGTTATGTGTATAATCTTTGACATCATTAAAAGAACGCAGCATAATAGGGTTTTTATGCATACAATTTGTGGGTATGCGTAATTTTTCATACTCATGGGAAGAAATGATATTAATGCCAAAAAATTCATCAATCATAACGCGTCAAACATGAGTATCATTGATGTAGGTGGTGATGAAGAGGTTAGGATTAGGATCATTTGATTGTAGAGGGGAAATCTCTGAATCATCAAAACTGATGCTAGAAACCTGAGGAGAGGTAATGGGGGAAGAAGTTTGAGGCAAAGTAGTGAGGGCGGCCATATGATGAGGGGTAAATATGGTGGTCACAGGTATAGGATCATTTGGTAGAACCTTGATAGATTGAAGAACCCTAATGAGGGCCTGACAATGAGACTCAGAGGTTTGAATTATGTCATACAAGGAAATTTTCAGAGGATATTGATGTAACTGGATGTGCGAATCTGTCAGAAATAAGATAAGCCAGCCCACATATGGCTACCTTTGGGGCAGGTGCAAGTGGAATGGCAGGTGATTGTTCACTAGATGGGCTATGAGTTTTCTCTTTTACTTTATATTTTTATGATCGAGTGTCTACTTGGACCATATTTATTTAAAATATTAGAGGAGGAAAAGAGGGTTGTGTAGATGTAGGTAAAGGCTACTAAGTAGATATAGGGCTAGGCCATGTGGTAAAGGGTGAAGTGGGAATGAAATTATCCTCTAGCAAGTCATCTTTGTCAAAGAGACCATCCGAAGAATAGAGTTTAAGGGGAATGTTTTTGAGAGCCTTACAAATTTTGACATCATGCCTTGGTGAGTGATGATATGTATAGATTTTGGAAATGTCAAACACTACTAGTTTGGGTTTAAGCAGGTCATAAGGCTTAATAGGAGGCAGTGAGATAGTGGAGGTTTCTAACAGGCAAGTGAGGATGTTAGAATATGATCCTACCAATGGGTCATAGTGAGAAGTCATAGTTGGATTGTATTAAGGTGTGGATGGTTTTCTTGAAAGAGGTGGAGTTGGGGGTTAAGTCGATTTAACTACCTTTTTTGGTAGGTAGTGTGGTTTTTGGTTTATGTTATACCTTCTTGGGTAAATATGTTGGAGTAGTGCATGAAAAATAAGGGGATGCAGAAGGTGTAGGCATGCGAGTCAACCAAGGTGATAATGAAGGTGTGGGTAAGATCATGGTCGAGGGTAATGTAGAAGGTGTAGATAAAAGAGAAGGTAAAGGTGTGGGTGATGAAGAAGGTGTGGGTAGAATAGAAGATCAAAGTGAGAGTGTGCATTGCCTCACTTTAAATTTTCCTTGGGGGAGAGGTAGCTTGACCAACATCAATGGATGTGGGTCTAAGATTTTTGGAAGGGGTGAAGGTGAATAAGAAGGCATGGGTGAAACTGGGGTGTGAGGCTTAAGAGTTTGGTTCTTACTCTTAGGTGCGGGAATAGACTTGGTGGAGGTTTTTGAAGAGGTCGTCAAATCTATCTTCACAGGGGGATGGGCTAGACTAGGCATTAAAAGGACCCCCAATGTAGTGGTATGTGTAGGTGCATGTGAAGGTTTGGGTGCAAGTGAGGGTTGGGGTGAAGGTGAGACTGATATAACCGATTTAGGTGTAATAGATTTGGTTATTTTGAATACTTTAGGATAGATATTTGAAGTATACAGGGACAACATATGCATTTTGATGGATACTGGGAGTCGAAATTTCCCCCAAAGTGTGGAGTAATCAACATAATCTAAGTGATCAGCCAAATGAGAGAATGACGTAGAGGTAGAGGAAGATGATGACAGCTTGGTGTTAATCCATGTGAATAATTCCAAGGTCTATGAGACAGGGAATTTTTTGTCTTCTGAATCTATAGGTAGAAGTGATGTAAGAAGGTTGAAGCAATATTGGAAGACCCTAGGAGAAGCATCACTTACAAGAAGAGGATATAAAAGTGGCTCCTCTATGGGTCGAGGTGGGAGCACGGTAGGTGGTGTAGACTCTTCCTTAAGTAGAGAAGAGGATAAGATAGGCTCTTCCATGGGTAGAATCATGGGTAGTATAGGATCCTTGATAGGTGGAGGGATAAGTGGGGTAATCTCCTCTATAGATGAAGGAGTAGGTGAGGTAGGCTGCTTGGTAGGTAAAATAGTGGGCAGGGTCAAATCCTCCGTGTGTAGAGGAGTGGGTGAGGTAGGCTCCTCTGTGGGTAGAGGAGTAGGTGAGGTAGGCTCCTCCATGGGTAGAGGAGTAGGTGAAATAGGATCCTTTGTGGGTAGAGGAGCTCACACAAAAATTTCCTCAATAGATGGGATGGGAGGTAACTAAGTATAAGGGAGAGGTACTGTATCGAAGATGACATGAACCTCGTGAAATTTTGAGTCATTTCTAGAGGTCTCACCAGATTCCGTTTGATGAGGGGGTATGGTTTGGAAAAGTTTTCTTAAAGACATGAAGGTTTTGACTTACCGGTGTGTTGGGGTTGTCTAGAACGAGATCTCCATTATCTAACATTTCCTAGAAAATGTTCTTAAAGGTTTTAAAATTTCCGTCACTATGTCCCATAATGCGGTGATAGTTACACTAGTCCTTATACCATGCAGTTACAAGATGGGAAGGGTCAAAACTAGTATGTGGTTTGACATGTGGAAGGGTGGTGGATCCCTCTTTTAAAATCTTATCAAACAAATAGAAGTAAGGATCTCCTATGGGGGTATAACATTTTTGTTCATACATATACTAGAAATTATGAATAGGGGGACATATTAGGAGGAGTTTTTAGTTGGTTTGATGGATGAGAGGGGCTGGATTTCAGGACCACTGCATTGAAAAATCCTTTTTCCTTAGAATTATTGTTGGAATGATTATTTTGTAGTTTAGAAGAAGAAGAAGAGGAGTCATTTGACTTAAACAGAGTGCTCTTATTGTGTAACTTAAGATTTTACTCTTTAAAGGGCACAAATATCTATCTTCCAAGCCAAGGTGAACATCTCGTCAAATGTTCATAATGTTTGTACCTGAAGATTTGGTAAAATGTTCCTAACACAAGTCCTAGTGAACAACTCTATTAGCTTGGGTTGTGGAAGTTGAAAGGTGAGAGATGATGAATGAGCCCCCACCAATGTGTGATGGATTCAATGATAGACTCATCATCATACTGACAAATATATTATAAATCAGTCATGGAGACCTTAAAGATATTGATGGAGAAGTGATCATGGAAGGCTTGCCCCAACTGATTAAAAGAGAAGGCATCATCATGGGAAATCAAATAACATATGTGTTTGAATGATTGTAAATGTTGTTGAGGGTCTTCCTTGCTATTAAATCGATTAAAATTAGGCAACTCCCAATGTGCGGGATAAGGGTGAATAGGTATAGATGGATGAATAGGCTCATTACATATTTCATCGTAAGTTAAGGCATTATGAGAGCTTGAAATAGATGCTACGAGGGTCTACATCTTATCCATCATCATATTTATAATATCCGTCGTAGGATTAGATTGAGGGATGCCCCTTACAGTATAAGGGTGTGGATAAGATGAGTGGGTCATGGAAGGCACGCATGTATATGGTGGTGACTAGTAAGTAAATTGAGATGTGGGTATATAGGAATTAGAAAAAGAGGGAGGAAAATACCCTAAATACGAAGTGGAGGTGATAGGATATGATTGAGGAAAGGTATAGGTAGGAGGAACTTGTGTAAAGACCCTCGTAGCGATGGGTGGGAGAGTTTGGGGTATAGAAAGGATCAAATTCTAAAATGGGTATAAGTTGCCAATGCCACTAGAGGTTACAAATTTATAGGTACTAATGATGTGGGAATACCTATACTAGGATCCATAGATAAAGATATGGTAGATGTTGAGGTGCTGGTAGAGGTCGGGGGAGTGAGAGATGTCAAAGGTGTGATAGACGCTGAAGGTGCGGCAGATGTTGAGGGTGCAGTAGGTGACGTTGACGCGGGAATAGGTAACGTTGAAGTAGCATTCATGGATATGGCAGGTGGTATAGAGGTAGGAATACCAAATAATGGCTAGCCCAATGAATCATGGGTATAAGAGTGGGTGAGGTATTACTGCAAGGCCAAGAGGTTATGATAGAGGAATTTAGAAAAATCCTCGTCACCTACAAGTACAGTCACGATATTAGGATTCACTAGAGATTAGATGGAGGGAAGTGAAGGGCTAGCAGGAAAGGGTATTGTTATCCAAATAACTCTCGTAGTTACTTGGATAACTTATATTTTCATTCTAACTCTGATGTTTCACATTTCAAGTTGCGTGCACTCAAGCTTTCTCCCTTGGCACAATTTACTTGGTTACAGTTCCTCTGCACACCCTTACACACCTTCTTGCTTCTCCCTCTACATTCTACTATCTCCTTTCATTTATCTTTGCACCTTCCCTTTGTGCACCTAATTTCTTTCCTATCCTATCATGCACTCCTTGCGCGCCCTTCTATTGACTTGCCTTCAAAATCGACTAAGTCCCTCACATGCCCTCACGCTTGCACACCTTGTACTTACTCTTTTCCTTGCACTCATTTGCACACCCATTATCTATTTATCGTTGTGTGCCCTTCCTCAGTTGAATACTCATGCCTCTTTCCCATACATTTCCCCTACAAAAATTCTCTTATTCCTCCTACTCACGCACTTTCGTGCACCTTCCTTTTGCTCCCACGCCTTGCGTCTTCTTCTGTGTCAGTTATTGTGCCACGTCATTATGTCAGACTTGAGTGTACCACATGCAACCTATCAGAGTACACTAATAGGGAACTAAATATAGATAACCAACCGGTATGTGACATTTGGAAGAAAAGATAAAGAAAATTGACAATTTTCTGACTCCTTCAGTCAATCCATGCACACCACGTGTCTTACTTTCCTAGACAGCTCTTACATCTTCCAACAACTGTATATTCTGCTATAGAGCTTCGATCAGTGCATACCTGGACTTGTTAGAGATATGATGACACAAGATACACATTGGATTATTCAAATTAAAATTTAGGTGGGATTTGGTAGGTAGAAAATAGGGAAACATCTCTCATCTCACCAATGAACACATATAATTGACCTCAACCACTAGATTTCAATCATATCTTATCTTCTTCCTTCTTCTACATGCCAAATAAACATGGGGATGCACATTTGACAACCTTGCAGGTGGATTTGTAGGATTTTATCACTTGTTGTTAGTGGTTGAAGATTTTAATCTGATTTTCCCTCTCTTTCTCGTTCTCTTCTCTCCTTCTTCTATAAATAACAGAGTTCTGCTTTGTGAAAGGCATCCCTCCTTGTTGTAATGACATCATGCTAAAATGGTGGCTGAATTCACTCAAATCTCAGACCTTGGTGTGGTCTCTGCAATGTGTTCTCACCTCCCTCCATGAATGTAACTAATTGTGTGTCCCTTGAGTAATAAAATCGTGTTTTTTGGAACTATTGTCTTCACTTTCTCATTTTCATTGCATCTCGCCTTTATATTTGCATTTTTTGGCATGTTGTGTGTACTCATGTGCTTGCAGTCCCTATGTTCATGTGTTGCACACACTGGAAGGCCGATCCCAGATGTTGATATGTGGCGCATGTCATCCACCCTCTTCTCCCACGCCCTCTTTGTTTCCTTCGCTGCTTGTGGAGAGGTAATGTAGCCAAATTCTAAACAAACTCAATATACTACAAATAATATGAACTCCAAAAGAAAATATATCTCCTTCTTCATTATTGAATCATGAATTAAAATGTTTCCTAAATAGGAAAATAACTCCCAACTCCAGTTTCCAACCAAACTCTAACTAACTTTGACTAAATCTACTCTAGGTGTCGGAAATTACTATTTTTAGTAGTTTACTAGAACCTGATATTCTTAGTAAGTTCACATGCTTATTCGTATGGGAAAAAAAATTCCATGCATCTTCTTCATTCCTAAATTAGAGGAATTTCCAACTTCCAACTCATAATGGAACTAATAGACTAAAATTAACTAATGCCCTAAAATAGGAAAAAATCAAACTATAGCTTAAATCCTAATTTTGGCCTCAAGATGGTAGATTTCAGGTCTGAAAATGTGCCAAAACTTGCTCCAAATGGTAGGGTGGGTTCATTGATTCATTTGTCTCATTGAAACATGTGGTTTTAAAAAAAAAAAAGACTCAAACAGACACCCGGAGCTCAAGTTATGACCTTGTCAAGTTCTTGCTAATTTTGGCGCATCATTCTCCCGTACTTGAAAAATAATGTAGCTCCTGCAAGTTGTCTTATTCAAATTTATTCCATTTATCTACATCCAAATTATTAATCTCCCACTCTATGATCCAAGCATCATCCTCTTGTTCTAGTCCTTTCCAATGTGCCAAATATTTGTTGTATTTCCCATGTCGTGTGTCCATTGTTTTCTTATCTAGAATCTGATTCACTTCTTCTTTCTTTTTTACCAGAACCTGCTACCTCCAATCTACTAATTCATCAATAACATCCCCTTATGCACCATCCCCATGAAAATAATACAAATCTGAAACATTAAACATTGGAGAAATATCAAAATTCCCTAGCAATTCTACCTCATAAGCAGTATCATTTATTTTTCATGATTTTGCAGGGACCAATATTCTTGTACTTTAGCTTGTTATAGGTTCCTTTTGGAAACCTTTCCTTTTTTAGGTATACCATAACCAACTATAAATACCTTCCTCCATCTATACACATCTGTTATTTCCTTATACTTATCATTACTATTCTACAGCTTCTTCCGCACTTCTTCCTGTAATTGTTGTATATGTTCGGCAAATGATTTTACATCATCACTGACTCTGCCATCAACTGGTAGTTGTACAAAATCTAACACCCCATTTGGATTACTCTCATACAAAATTTAAAATGGACACTTTCCTATGAATATATTTATGGAACTGTTATATGCAAACTTAGGTTGTTGTAATGCCACGTCCCATTGTTTCGGCTTTTCCCCAAAAATGCACCTTAACAGGTTTCCCAAACTCCGATTTACCACCTCTTTTTTCCCATCAGTTTGAGGATGATAGGCACTGCTGAATTGTAGTTGAGTTCCGAAATGCTTCCATAAATTCCTCCAGAAATGACTTAAAAACCTTGTGTCCCTATCTGAAGTAATGGTTTTTGGAACACCATATGAACAACTTCTCTGAAAAACTACTCTACTATGCCTATCGCATCACTTGTTTTCTTACAGATAATAAAATGAACCATCTTAGAAAACCTATCAACAACAACAAAAATTGATTCATTACCTCTTTGTGTTTTTGGTAATCCCAAAACAAAATCCATATTTAGATTTGTCCATGACCCTTTAGGAATAGGAAACAACATATACAACCATGTATTCTATGCATGGCTTTTTGAGACTTGGAAAATTCGACACCTCTCCACATATCTTACCACATCTCTTTTCAGCTTTGGCCAATATTATTTATCTACTTCCAAGGCTATTGTCTTATCTTTACCAAAATTCCCAGCCAATCCTCCACTATTCTACTCTTTCACTATATTCTCTCTCATAGAACCAACTAGAATACATTGTTGGCGTCCCTTGAATAGGTAACCATCCTATAAAATGTACTCATCCTGAACATCTCCTACATTGTCTGAAAATTGATGAATTAACCTTTCAATAATATCCTTGAAATAAAAATCATAAGAATACAAACCCTTTATTACTTCAAAACCCACAACCTTTGTTTCCATAGTGGTAGACAAAGACACACGCCTACTCAATGCACCTGCAACTTGATTTTGTTTTCCTAATTTATGTTTTAGAGAAAAACTATAACCCTACAAAAATGATACCCACTTTGTGTGCCTACTATTCAACTTATTTTGTGTATTCACATACTTCAGGGCTATGTGGTCTGTAAATAACACAAAGTCTTTAGGCACTAAGTAATGCCTCCAATGCCTTAATGCTTATACAATTGCATACAATTCCACATCATAAGTAGAGTATTTCTTTCTTACCTTATTCAGTTTCTCACTAAAGAAAGCTACTGGATTTCCACCTTGACTTAGAATAACACCAATACCCACATGTGAGGCATCATAATTAACCTCAAATACTTTATCAAAATATGGTAGTGTAAAAATGGGTGCCTCTATCACCTTCTTCTTCAAGAACTAAAAACTATCATCAGCTTCCTTTGTCCACAAAAACTCCCTTTCTTTTGTGTAATCTGTTATAGGTGCTACAATACTACTGAAATTTTTAATAAAATTTCTATAAAATGTTTCTAGACCATGAAAGCTTCTTACCTCTGTTATACTCCATGGAGTAGGCCATTCAATATTTTCCTTTATATTCTCTAAGTCCATCTGTACCCCATCTACTGAAATAATAAATCCCAAGAATACCAAACTCTCTTGCATAAACATGCACTTCTTCATATTTGCATAGAGTTTCTCTTTCCTTAACACTTCAAATATCACCCTTAGATGCCTCAAATTTTCTTCTTTAGTTTTACTAAAGATCAAGATATCATCAAAATAAACCACAAAAAACTTACCATTACACTCCCGCAACATGGTGTCCATTAGTCTCATAAAAGTACTAGGTGCATTGAATAACCCGAATGGCATCACCAACCACTCATATAATCCATTTCCTGTCTTGAATGTTGTTTTCCACTCGTCTCCTTCTATGATCTAAATATGATGGTAACCACTTCGAAGATCAATTTTGGTGAAATACCTAGATCCAACAAGCACATCCATCATATCATCAAGGTGATGTATTGGGAACCTATACTTGATTGTAATTTTATTGATTGCTCTGTTATCCAGGCACATTCTCCACGTTCCATCCTTCTTTGTTGTTAATAAATATGGGGTTACACACGAACTCATGCTCTCCCTTATGACCCCCTTTCTCATGAGATCTACCAGTTGCCTATTCAACTCAGCATGCAGTGTCAGGATCATCCTATAAACCACTTGATTTGGGAGTGAAGACCATGGAATCAAATCAATATTGTTTTGAATATCTCTTTTGGGTGGTAATACATTTGGTAAATCATTAGGAATAACATAAAAAAATTCTTCTATTAATTTTTCTATTTCTACTAGTATTTGTGCACTTGCAGGTTCATCCTTATTTGTGACTAGTGCATAACAAAAACTGGTTACCTTTTCCTCCTTCACAAATTCATTTGCAGAAAGAATATTTTCAGCCTTCCCCTCTTCCTTAAGAGGTAGCAAAACTATTTTTGCGCCATCCTTCTAGAAAGTATAAGTATTCTTTCCCCCGTTATGAATAAATTTTCTATCAAATTGCCATGGTCTTCCTAGCAGTATATGACATGCATCCATAGGAATAACATCACACCAAATATCATCCTTGTAACTATTCCCAATAGAAAAAATTAATAAACATCTCTTATCAATAGTTACTTCATTACCCTTCTTAAACCATACAATACGGTAAGGGTTAGGATTCTTCTCACAATGCAGACCCAATTTCTCGACCATCTCATTTGAAGCCATGTTCTCACAACTACCACCATCAATAATAACATTACATACCTTTCCTCCTAAAGTGCATATTGTTATGAAAATATTTGTATATAGCCATGCATCCCCCTTGATATCCTTTCTTGGAGCAATCATTGTCCTCTTGATCATCATATTTTCTCCAACATATGGTGGAATTTCTAGGTCTTGTTCATCTTCTACTTTTTCAGCTTCAAAAAAATTTACTCTTGGAGCATCTACTTGCCTCTTGTCATGTGTATAAGAATGTGGGCATTCAAAAGCCTGATTCCCCTCTTCACCACATATGTAACAAACAAATGGTCTTTATGGAGCCTCTTATCCTCTATCGCCACCATATCCTATTCCCCTAGAAAATCCTCTACCTCTTTTTCGATTCTGGGAATCTTGTCTCGTATCATCTTTCTTTTCCACTCTATGAGGTGATTATCCCCTACATTGGTTGAAAATATTTTTTCCCCAAAAGGAAGATGAGGCCCCCTATTCATTCCAGGTGATCTCCTAAAACTTTGATGACTTTTTTTTCCTCGGTCTTTAAGTCTAATTGATAGGAATCCTCCATGCTCTTAATCTTGTGCATACTTATCTCATCTTGAATAGAAAATTTTAATCCATTTACATACCTTGCAGCTATTTGTTCCTTAGTTTCTTCATGCTCTACACAAATGGACAACTTGTAGAACTCATCTATGTATTCTTGCACTGTTTGTAAGTTCTAGCTGAGATTCTAAAACCTATTGTAAAGGGTTTGTGTATAATCCACAGAGAGAAATTTATCTTTCAGCTTCTTCTCCATCTTAATCCACGTCCTAATTCTTTCCTTCCCATTTCGTGACTGATATTTTAGTAGGTGATCCCACCATAACATAGCATGACCTTTCAATTTTGTGCATGAAAATTTTACCTTATTTTCTTCTGACATATCCTTCCACTCAAAATATTTCCCCATGCTAGTAAACCAGTCTACCAGATCCTTTGGTTTTAGACTACCTTCATACTATAAAACATCAACTCTTATCCCATCATTCTTTCCTTCTAATGCTCAAAGCATCCTTTCTTCAAAATCTAAGGGTGGCACTTATGTTTCCTCCTCTTCAAAAAATTCTTCTTCATCTTTGTTATATCCACCTTGATTTCCTCTCTGGGTTATCATTACAGCAAGTAAAACAAATTGCCTCTTCAAATATTGTATATTTCTATTCATCTAGACAATACCGCCTCCTCTTCCTCTTCCTCTTCCTGCCATTTTTTTTAAGACTTGAACCAACTTTGATACCAGATAATGTAGCCAAATTCTAGACAAACTTGATATACTGCAAATAATATGAACTCCAAAAGAAAATGGATCTCTTTCTTCGTAATTGAATCATGAATTACAATGTTTCCTAAATAGGAAAACAACTCCCAACTCGAGTTTCCAAGCAAACTCTAACTAACTTTGACTAAATTTACTCTAGGTGGCAGAAATTACTATTTTTAGCAGTTTATGATGGGTGTCATTATTCCCTTCATTTAATCAACTTCTTGTTCATGTCATATCAAACCAGGGGTGTGTCTAAAGCTATGTGCAACAAGAGTAATTTTATTGATCTAGTAGTTGACTGTTATTTTTTTGCATTTTCTAGGGGATCTCGTCAATGTCTTAAGGACTTCTTGGTAAAATTATTTAAATCAAACTATGAAAAATTGCTGAAAGTAAACACACTGAAAGCTTTCCCAAAAGGAAACACACTATGCAAAATGGAAACACAATTGCTTCTGAAAGTAAACACACTTGTTGTTGGAAATAAACACACTCAATTTAGAATGCTTGAAAACAATTGCAAGAAATATAAGAATCTATCTAAACACCTGCAGGAACAAGTATACAACAGAGTTGAACTGAAAGAATTAAGACAATACAGAATTAACAGATCTAAGCTATTTGTTGAAGAAATATAAATACCAAATAAATGAATATCCTGGTTCTTGGGGGGTAGGCCCTTGCTCTTACTTGAATCAGGATTTAACAAATCAGATAAAACATTTGATATTACAAAACGTATTAGATCTGAGTACTTAGTCTATATTTCTCTTATCCGTTCTATTTCTATCTCATATCATATTCTATATATATGTCTATCTACTGCAGGTCTGCTTTTATATACATTTTAGAATCACAGTTGTCTCAATGATTCTGATAAAATCAAATCATGCCTATAATATATGTTGATTCAGATTGCGGTTGATCAGATAGTTGTAGGATAACTCTCCCTGGATCCGCATTCAAAAATCTTCTCATCCTTTCCTGATTGAAAGGGTCGTAGATGCAAAATCTCTGGATGTGATTAGAATAGATAACTCCCATTGGTTCTGGAACTTTAGAGAAGTTCCAGAACCATATGAAATTGTTAAGGACAAAAACCGTGAGAGTTATGGAGCTATTCCCAGGAGTTCCGGAACTAAGTCTGAAAATTCTGGAACTAAATACTGGAGTTACGGAACTAAGTCCAAAATTTCCGGAACTAAATGATGACTATGTGATGGAGTTTCATAACTAGCTTGCAAGTTCCATAACTAAGTTGTGTGGGAACAGATGCTGCTAAAAACATACTGATCGCTTCCTACTTCATTTCCTCAACTTATTAGACCTTCTTTATTACAAAAATAAATTTCAAACACACACTTCATCAGGAATTCTAGAGCTTTTAACATTAGAATCACAATCAATCAAAAGGCAGACAATTACATCCTAACTCATATCAGATCAACTAAAAGTCACACAATGCAATCAAACTTAATAAAAAGGAGATTAAGATGAGATCATATATTATACATTAATCGGACATAATTTGGCCTCATCAGTTTACTAGAACCTGCTATTCTTAGTAAGTTCACATGCTTATTCGTATGGGAACAAACATTCCATGCATATTCTATATTCCTAAATTAGAGGAATTTCTGACTTTCTAACTCATAATGCAACTAATAGACTAAAATTAACTAATGCCCTGAAATAGTAAAAAACTGAACTACAACTTAAATCCTAATTTTTTGGCCTCAAGATGGTAGATTTTGGGCTTAAAAATGTGCCAAAACTTGCTCCAAATGGTAGGGCAGGTTAACCAGTGTGTTTGTCTCATTGAAACACATGGTTTTAAAAAATGGACTCAAACAGACACCCAGAGTTCAATTTATGACCTTGTAAGGTTCCTAATTAATTTGGGCACATCAAGAGAGATCAAAACCTTCCCTGGAGCTATCACCTTACTTAGCTTAGGATTTACCCTTTCTACACATCCTTCTATCCCTGGTTTCTTAGCATGTTTAATCTAGGATTTACTTTCAGCATTAGGAGTAGTAATAGCGTTAGAGGTAGGTACAGGAACTAACCTTCTCTGGAGATTCGCCCCAAGCACGCAAGGTCCCACAACTTGGGGATGGTTCCATTGTGGTCTCAAACAGCTCGGCTCTTCTAGATCAAAGATGCAGGTGCATGTTTGTATGACCAACAGCTTTTGGCACGCCTGGTGGGACAAGTTTGAAGAGCTATACATCTTCATATTAGCAAGTTCGATGTATTATTTTTGAGATCCAAGATTTAGAGGCATCTTTCAATGCATTTGGTGACTCCACTGATCAAAATGTTCCCATTTCCTCATTCAAAGACCAGTCCCCCATCCTTCTTTCATTCAGTTTTTTTTCTTCTATTGTTTCACCTTCCTCTTTTGAAGTTGTGCAATCATGACTTCTTTCCCTTCATGGAATTCTCATTTACAGCAGTATAACTATTTCCCTCCATCCCCACAGTTCCAAAATCCTCCTCCAAATTAGTTTTATAAGCCCCATTATCCTGAAAATGCATATAACCCACATTTTTCTAACCAAAATATTTATGAAGAACAAGTTTATGTAGATGATGGTGGAAACTCCTTGGCCAAGGCTGATTTTGAGAGGCAGGTGTAAAAGATGGAGATGGACATGATGCAATTCAAAGTCAAGTGCTCCATAAAGGCAGCTAAAGTTTGCTATAAGGTCCCTTATCCATGGGTTGGCCCTATATCAGGCTAGTTTAGCACTCAGTAGAAGTTGTTCTTTATCACTGAGACGCTACCTTGGCCTAGATTACAAAGTGGGTGGAAGAAATGGAGGCTCAAAAATCTAGCATGTGAAAAACCTGTCAATGGGGCAACCTTACACTACCATCTTACATCCCTCCCACACCTCTATGCCAACTTACATCATCTCATTCTGATGCGCATGTTCTAGGCTTCTTACGCACTGCCCCTATTGAGAATTCCCATCCTCCATCATCTCACCTTCATATCTCTGTCATCACCCCTCCTATGCGTGATTTCACTCCTCTTGCACACGCACCTTCCACACCTACACCCATACTCCCATTTTATTGCAAGTCCCCTCTACCTAGCTCTACCATAAATGAACAGCCACCTACCAAAATGCCTTTCCCAACCAATGTCATCATGTTCGATGACTGTAGAACAATTAAAGAATGACATGAATCATTTGACTCTGACTGGGAAGAGGAAATCATACAGGAACCTATTTATGAAGAAAGTTAGTTAGTTCATGAGGGCACAATTCTGAAGGAGACTGAGATGCTTGTAGAGGAAAGACCATGCACACCCCATCTCTGCATGACTCAGCCTACAAAAAATTCCCTTTAGAAGGAGAGTTTGCAAGAAAATCCCATCTACATGATTAAACTTCAAAGTAATAGGCAATTCATAGGGATCAGACCATGTCCAATCAGATACCTGGTTAGTGTAGAACCAAAGATAGAGTTGCCGCCAGTTATGCTCACTTCAGAGCATGAGGTAGAGCTTCAGTGTGCCAAAGGTTAGAAGTAGTGCCTCCTGAGTCCAAGTGCATAACAACTTCAAGAGGTATATATCTTGTTTTTGATATTTTGAGGAGGGTGAAACATCATCTACAAGGTAGTTTTTAACTCTTGTTTCTGACCATGTTCAGTGCCAAATCAATTACAAGGTCATAATTTGTGTGTAATGGAAGCTATTTCTCCTTGCCTATTACAGATTTTACTTGAGTGCCCTTTGCCTCTTGTTAGTGTAGGGTATATTAGGTTTTCCTTTAGTAAAAAAAGTTCTTGCACACACTCTACATGTTCCCTTTGGAACATGTATGATTTTTTAGTTTTGTACATAGTGTTATGCTTCTATTTCGATGCACTCCCTCTGGTGCCTTTCCTTTCCTATTGCACCTGTGCACCCATTTTATTACTTCCTGGGATGAAAGTTTAATTTTGGTAGAGAGCTTCAAGTGACTTCACGGATGTTCTTCATATGATAGCAATAGTTTAGATCAGAATTCAGAGAGAGCTTCAAGTGACTTCACGAATGTTCTTCAAGTTGCAGATCAGATCTTCAAGTTTAGCACTTGACTCCATGCCTAATGGACTTATAAGGCTACTGGTCTCTTCATCTAGCAGGAAGATGGCCTAGAAATTCACAAAAAAATATTATCAAAATAACTCTCATAGTTACATGGATAACTTGTATTTTCATTCTAACTCTGATGTTTCACAATTCAGGTTGCGTGCACTCAAGCTTACTCCCTTGGCACAATTTACTAGGCTGTATTTTCTTTGTGCACTCTTGCACACCTTCATTTTTCTCCCTATACATTCTGCTATCTCCTTCCATTATCCCTTTCCACCTTCCCTCTGTGCACCTGATTTCTTTCCTATCCTGTCGCGCACTCCCTGCACGTACTTCTGTTGGCTTGCCTTCTAAATCAGCTAAGTCCCTCACATGACCTCATGCTTGCACGCCTTGCACTTCCTCATTTCCTTCCGCTCCTTTGTGTGCCCCTTCTCTATTTTCCTCTAGACACTCTTCCTCAGTTGAATACTTGTTCCCCTTCCCCATACTTGTCCCCTGCAAACATTATCGTATTCCTCCTATGTATGCACTTTCACGTGTCTACCTTTTTCTCCCACACATTACGCCTTCTTCTGCTCCACTCACTATGCCACATCATTTTTTCAAACTTGAATGTGCCACGCACAACCTATCAAAGCACACCAATAGGGTGTCGAATCTGGAAAACCAATCGGTACGTGACACGTGGCAAAAAAATACAAAACAATTCAACAGTTTACCAATTCCTTCAGTCAATCTATGCACGCCATGTGTCTTACATGCCCAAATAGCTCTTATATATTTCGACAGCCATATCTTCTACTACATATTTTTGATCGGCATGCTCTTAGACTTGTCAGAGAGATGCTAACACAAACTACACGTTAGACTATTCAAATTAAAATGTAGGCAAGATTTGGTAGGCAGAAAATAGGGAAACATTTTTCAGCTCAATAATGCACACTTCTAATCGACCTCCACCACCACATTTCAATCAGATTTTGTCTTCTTCCTTCTTCTACACTCCAAAAAAACATAGGAAAGCACATTTGGAAGCCTTACAGGTGGATTTCTAGGCATTTATCATTTACTGTTGGCGGTTAAAGATTTGAATCCGAGTTTCCCTCTCTTTCTCCTTCTCTTCTCTCCTTCTATAAATAACAGAGTTCTACTTTGTGAAAGGCATCCCTCCTTGTTCTAATGACACCCTACTAAAATGGTGGTTGACTTCCCATGGGTCTAAGACCTTGGCATGGTCTCTGCAATGTGCTCTCGCCACCTACCATGAATGTAACTAATTGTGCATCCCTTGAGCAATAAAATCATGTTTTCTAGAACTCTTTTCTTCCCTTTCTCATTTTCATTACATCTCACCTCTTTGTTTGCATTTTTGGCATGATCTGCATACTCTTGTGCTTATTATTCCCATGTTCATGTGTTGTTTGTGTTGGAAGGCTGAGCCCATGTATTGATCTATGGTGTGCGTCATCTTCCCTCTTCTCCTATGCCCTCTCTATTTCCTTCACCTCTTATGGAGAGAGATCGACCCCTTCCTTGGTGCTATCACCTTCCTTAGCTTAAGATTTCCCCTGTTTACATTTCATTCTATCCCTGGTCCCTTGGCATGCTTAGTCTAGGAATTTCTTTCAACAGAAGGAGTAGCAGTAGCATTAGAGGTAGGTAGAGGAACTGACCTTCTCTGGAGATCTATCCCAAGCATGCAAGGTCCCACAACTTAGAGATGGTTCCATTGTGGTCTCAAACAACTCAATTCTTTCAGATCCAAGATGTGGGTGCACATTTGGATGATCAATACATACACAACTAGTGTGAAAAGTGAGGAGTCATGCCTATTGGCAAGTCCAAACCATATGAAAGGTGGAAAAGAGGTATTCTAGGCTCTACAAAATTGAAAAAACTCGGAAAAATATGTTTGGTAAACTTTGGAGAATATAAATAGGTTTTTTTTCTGATCAAAATAAAAACACAGAGACTGATATTGGTTAGTTAACCAGTACTTTTTAGGTAGGAAGACCGATGTCGGTTGCTAAACCGATGTTAGTTACTATGGATAAACAAGAAATTTGGCAATCTGAATAAGAAATGTGTAAAACGGGTATGAATGGGTCCTATTAAGGGTGACAGAGACTTAGAAATAAGTGTATTGAAATAATTAGAACACAGAAATTTTGTATGTAAGAAGAGAGTCTTGTTTTTTATAGAATAAAAAAACACAGAGAAACCGACAACGATCAATTAACCAGTTTCGGTATGATGAAGGAACTGACGACGATTTCTATACTGATGCGAGTTACTGAGATCTTTGAGAAGATGAAGAAATTATTAAATTTTGAATTGAATTACGTCAAAATAAGCCAACACAAAAGTTGTGTATAGAAAACATATGTCCTATCACACTCAAAAAATTAGAATACACTGGATGTGATGGTTGAGTGTGAAAGAGAAGAAGAAGTGATGAATCATCCTCACAACTTAAAACAAAGAAGATAAAAAATAAATCAATAGTCCCACAAGAAAAAACTAGCAAAAACACATAAATCCTAGGTATCATATTTTAGTGTTAAGTGGCTTATGCCTTTTAGACTGCATGTGAGTGAAATAGAGTTTTTGGATAACAAAGGTTCCCTAAAAGTAAGCTATGACTGGTTTCTAGTTATTTTTGGCTTAAGATTCCTTGATATACCTTTCAGTACATGAGGTCTGAGCTTTGATATGATAAACTGGCCAGAAAACCGGGTGGGGCCCACCGTCAATAGGTTGTTAAATCCTTGATGGCTTCTTCCTGGAAAGAAGATGCTTAAGAAATTTATAAATTGTTTAAGTGGTTTGGATTGTGTGTGAAATGTGAACTACACTTAATCAAATCCAATCACCAAGTGGTCATGACCTCCACCATATGATTTCTAATTAAATATATGTGATCTAATGCAACACTCAAAGGATGGAATGCACGGATTTTAAAACCCAAATCAAAATGATATTCGATAAAGACAACAAAAGAACATGTAGAGGAATAGTTTTCCCTAATTCAGTACAGAAGAAATCTGAAGTGTTATTTTCAAAAACCAAAAGATAGATTTCCTTTAGACAAATAGAAAGAAAATTAGATTTACCAAAGAGATATTTTTAGTGAATATTTCAAGAAAGAAACAAACAAAAAAATGCACCCTATATGAAAATAAAAAAGAACCCACAAGATGGGTTCCCACAAGGCATGCCAAAATGTTTCACCATAAATTTGTGTACGAAACAGATAAGGGTAAAGGTAAGGAGCTTTACCTGTGAAGTCGGAAAGGGGTGCACACATTGTAGAAGACCAAGATGAATGTGAAGAACCCCTTTTTTCTCGGAAGGACTGCCTGAAATACAAAAAAAGACCACAAGATAACATTAAAAACTTCATTTGGTGGAGTTCCTAGTGGAGGCTAGATCCAGGAAGTGGGGTGCTTTCTAGAAGGCTATCAATCCACATTTTAAGACAAATCAATGCTAATGAAGAATATGAAATAGAGAGACCAATTTTAGTTGTATAGTTTAGGTAGCCTACATAAGCATAATAAATTAAATATAGTCTAAATAAATGCATACAAGACTAAATATAAAGAGGGTGGTTGGTTGTTTTAGGTCTATGGGTATGATAGAGGATGTTATGGATTGTGTGTGAGATTCTAGGAAGTTTTGAGAGATTTTGGGTAGGTAAATTAGGTTTCTGGTCTGGGATAAATTACCAGCCACAGAGACTGGTATTGGTTAGGCAACCGATCTCGGTACCTGGTAATGACCAATGCCAGTTGGGTGATCGGTGTCGGTAGGGGAAATTGGGTAAAATGATTAAAATAGAGATTTTTCAGGCTCTCTGTGCAATTATAGAGTGTTAAGGGGGCTTATGAAGGGTAGTAGGATTTATGTGAGGACTCAACAAGGGTGAGAGAGGTGATTAGAGAAACAAAAGGGTTCAGGTTGGTAGGATATAGGGTAGATGGGTGACAAAAGATATTCAGATGATAGATCTAAAACCAAAATAAGAACTAACAAACAAGGTTAAGATACTTATCTAAAGACCTATAGATAGGTAGATGGTGGTAGTTGATGGGAGATTGTAGGAGAAGTGGGTATGGGTCTAGTGCCACGGAAACGGAGCATGTGTGCTTCCTTGTGAATGATCTGAGGCTGAGGAGGAAGAGGATAGTTACTGGTGAAGAACTAGAATGCCCTGGTTCATCATTTGATTGCTTGGATGCTTGAGAGTTTAGAATGCAAGAATGCCAATAAGTAAGATTTAGGAACCTGGGTAAAGGATTGGAAATCCTTATTTAACGAAACTGATGATGGTTAGGTGACCAGTGCTAGCCAAGGAATAACCGATGTCAGTTAGGGAGAAAAGATCATACTTTTCCAAAAATAGCCTTTTCTTCCCAATTTTGGCATGATTCAGAATTGATCCCGGGTCAAGAGTGTGGAGTGGCGCTAATGGAGTGGGAAGTTGGTTGGAGGAATGATAAGAAATTAAGGTTAGGGTTAGAATGAGTCCTAGTTAGTTAAGGGGAGTGGGGACTTAGTCTAGGTTAATTAATTGGTTTGGAATAGGTCAAAAATGAGGTGGAGAGATGAAGTGGCTAGGTGAGATGGAAATTAATTTAATTTAGGTAATTAAATTAGTAATTATGTGAGGAGGGGTCATGGTTAGATGTATGTTAATCGAAGGGGACTTGGCAGGGTCTGACCTAATTTTAGTCCAAGAATTTTTTCAAAAAGTTCATTATTAGTTTCTTCACATCTAAATTTCGGTATTTAAAAATGTTATTATTGGTTTTTGAAAATGTTATTACTGGTTTCCAATAATTGCATTATTGGTTTCAAATCTTTAGTTAATTGAATTATGAGGTATAATGGCGGGACACCCATTCTCCCTATTAATTTTCACTCACCTTGGAAAAAAAAACATTACATTTTGACTAATTTTAGTGCAATAATTTTTTAAAGAAGTTCATTATTAGTTTCTTTACATCTAATTTTTTATTAAAATATTAATTTTAGGATTTCAAATATGTTATTATTGGTTTTCAACATTTGAGTTTGTGGTCTTTAATAATTGCATTATTGGTTTCTAATTTCTAGTTAATTAAATTATGAGGGAGAATGTGAGGCCACCCATTCTCGTTATTAATTTTCACTCACTGTAGACACTAAAACTAGGTTGCACTCCCCTTTGGTCCCTCGACAAATAAACACCCTTCATCACATTAACCTAGCCATGGCCCCCTTCACTCCACTAATATTAATTTAATTAAATTAACTCATTATCCTCACCATATTTATTATTTAAATATCTTAATTAGGGATAATGTCTACATACATCTCACCTATACACCTCATCAAGCCAATTCACCCTAAGACCTATTCTTAGTAAGTTTCCATAACTAACTGAGACTTACCTAAAACCTGAAAAATCAATGCCTACATTTCCTCTAACCACATTCCCGCATGCTTACAAGAATCTTCTAGTCTAATATACAGGTGAACGATACGAGATCCCAAAAAATCAAGGGGATCTGCCTAGTTTAGTAAACCTAGAAAATCTCACTTTAACCGACGTTGGTTACCCCTAGCCATCGCCGGTTAAGCTGGAACCACAGTCGGTCACCTTTTAATCCCCAAAACAACCTTATTTTGGAGGTTGAAAAACATTGGCACATTCCTGAGAGATATCACATCTTCTGAGAATGAATTTCAGAGAGAACACACATGCAAGGAAGGAGATCAAGAATTTCCTCTTGCGTAGGCATCCATTAATCATCTAGCATTCACCTCAGCATAGATTTGATTCAAACAAGTAAAAGAGAATTCACATGCAGCCCATGCAGGAGCTTTCCAACGTTTGGTGATCCTCAACAGCATTCAACCCCTTTTCAGTACCTTCATTCATCAGTCACAGACACCTAGGACCAGATTTCAAGTAAGTGGAACAATTTACTTCTCTGGTTCATTGGTTTCATCATTATATTGTCATCCTTTGTTTCCTTAGCCACCCATTTACATCCATTCATACTCACACCTCCATATACCCGTTAAAACCTCGCCAAATCCCCACCCAAACATCCTAACACCTCATTTCGACTAACCAGAGTCCTTTGCGCAATCACAAAGGAAACCCAAAACTCATTCTGTGGCATTCCCAGTTTTCCATAGTAACCGGCACCGGTTACACCCAACCACCGTCGGTCATCCTTAACTGGCATTAGTCTCTGTATTTACCCATACAACTCAGAACAGTGACCTATCCACCTATTCCCGCATCACCCTTAATCATCTGTGACCTACCTAAGGCCTCTAGCAGACCTGCAAAGACCCAAAACCAGTTACTTGACCTTCGGATCTTATTTTAACTTAAACTGTTAGATCAGGTCTTTCTTATTGTTTTTTGGATGAGATACCCAAATCATTTTAATTGCATAGGATTTACTTCATTACCCATATTAAATTGTTTTGAACAGTGGACTAACAACCATCTAGGAAGTATCACACTTCCCAGATCTAGCACACGCTATGTAGTTCACTGCACATATTGTTTAACTTTTTCTGGTGGTCTTTCTTTCTATTTCAGGTAGTTCCTCCTAACCAAAAGGAAGTTCTCACAATCATCTGTGGATCCAAGAGTCAACATGCGTGCAATAACCCATCAACCAACATTTCAATAGGTATTCCTCCTATGCCCATTACCCTATTTGTTTCGTCATCTAAGAATTAGGTGAAACATTTTGGCATACTAGTGGGACCCATCCGGGGTTCCTTGCATTTTATTCCTTCCTCAGAAAAGCATACACATTAATTTTCTTCCTTGGTAACCTACCTTTTCTTTCTATTTGCTCTAAAATAAATATTTCTTTTGGTGTACTTAAAAAGAATCATTTCTTCATGTTTTTCTGCATTTTACTGAAAAATCATTCCTCTTCCTCTTCATCTATTTGTGTCATCCAACTTCACATTTCGATTTGGGCTTAAAAAAAGTGCATTGCATTCTAATTTATTGCATTAGCTCACATTAATTGTGGGTAACCTATACGATGGAAGTCATTCCTAGCTGATGGTTGACAAACAAATCATTGAAAGCACATCTCTTTCTCTCTCTGAGTCTTGCCACATTACACAAAATTCAAAACAAATACATATTCTTAAACAAGATCTTTCCTGGAATGCATGTCAATGATCACATTAATCTGAGGATTAGTAGGTACTCTCCAGTTCGCTGCTCTATCAAGTCATACTTCAGAGCAAGGCCTGCCCCCGCCATAACATACCTGAAACCTCACCTTTTAGATCTCCTTCTTTGTAGGAAGCCATCCTCACCAAAAATTCTATTTTATAGTTCATGAGTGAGTCCTTAAATAGCATAAGCTAAACAAACACAATAGAAAAGGAACTCTTAGGGTCACATTTTTTTAGTGTTTTTGCTTGGCTTGCATTCTAAGGTGAGAGGTCACGCTCTTCATTTATTTTTATTTTTTCCTCACATGCTCCTCATCATAGTTGGTGTATTCCAACTCTTTCTGAGTGTGCCTGGACCATATTCTCATCATTCTAAGAATTTTGGGTTTGATTCCTCATCAGATTTTAATTCACAACCAATTTTATTCCATCACTGTTTCAATTTCACAATGACTAGTGTCAGTCCAACAACCATCGTCGGTTACCCTCTCACCGTCTTCGGTTATACCAAACCAGCGTCGGTTCCAGGTCCTTTTTTTAACCTACCCAAAAGGACATTTTATTCATCTTCTTCAGCTTTTCAGAGTCCCTGTCACTGCTATCATTCCCATTGGCCTTGTAAAACTCATCAGATTTGGCATGCCTGCTAGATTTAACCATATACCTTGTTTTTCACTCACTGTCCATTTCCCACAGTGATTGGCCGTGGTTACCTGTAACTGGCATCGGTTTACCCTAACTAGCATCGGTTATCCTGTGTCATTTACCAACTGACAATTAGTGCCTAATCCACTTTTTACCACTTATTTCACCTGTCCCTACTATTTTTGTGTCATTTACAATAACCGGCCCAGCCTGATTAGTACTGGTTCACATGGTGCTGACCCAAAGAAAAGCAAGTGCACTCATATTCCACACCAATTTTCAACCACTCCCACCTAGTCCTTCATTGCCTTCCATTTTATCACCCGCCATGGATCCTATCCAACCTATCACTATCACTACCAGAGATGAGGATTTCATGCAACTCCTGGACCAAAACCCCGCTGCCTTGTAGTTTTATCTTTCCCATTCATCTACTCAAGATGCCTCGGGACAGTTGATATATGGCATGCCCATATCTATCCCCTCGAATCTCACTCCCACTCTTGTATCAACCCCATCTGGCTCCATGCTGCCCAAATCTACCTGACCCCTAGTCGTTTCACAACTAGGGCCTATACCCACTATGAATGCCACATCTACTACATCCATGACACCCACCACATCCACCATACCTTCGAAAATCACCCAGAACACAACCTCATCCACCCTTATGGCCTCGAATATACCCATAGCTACACTATCACCTCCCCTGTCGGTGACCGCTACCCCATTTCAAAACATTGTCCTTTCTATTCCACAGTCATTAGCCCCCATTACCACTAGGGTTACCATGACCCTTCCACCTCCATATACATACTATCAGCAGCCTCTTATTTCATTTGTTATTCACTTTCAATATGTACCCCTTATTTCATTATCTCCTTAATCTACCTACATGGCAACACCATATACTAGAGTTCCACCTCTGTTATATGCCCAAAACCAACCCTCTCATGCTACAGGAGGCACCCAATCATCTCAACCCTACTAACGACCTAATCAAATTGATGTTGGAAAAGATGCAGACATTAGAAGCATCGATTTCTAGGTCCCACAACACTCTTACCTACGACAAGATTTGCAACGAGCCCATCCACCCATCCATTCCTATTCGTCCATACCCCGTACATTGGGAGATGCCTAAATTCAACCGCTTCAATAACAAGGAAGACCCACAGTAGCATTTGCGGTAGTTCGAACATGGGTGCTACTTAATCGCTCATGATGATGCTTTGCTCTTGAGGACCTTTCCCATGTCTCTGACTAGACCTGCATTAGATTGGTAAAGTGGGTTACCTAGACACTCTATATTCTCATTCAATCAGGTAGCCCAAGCCTTCTTGGATCACTTCTCCATCAATATCATCAAGAAGGTTACCATGATCCGACCTATACTCCATGCCTCAGTATGAGGACGAATCTATCACATATTTTGTCACTCGCTAACATAGCTTAATCAATTAACTCACCTTACAACTACCACAAACAGAACTCATTGAGATCTTCATGCGGGCTTATGCTAGACATATCTCACCAACCCTGTAGGTCTAGACCTTCCAAACATTCAACAAAGCATTCACCATGGCACAAAAGTTAGAGATTCATGCCATTGAAGTGAAGAAAATCCAATTACACAATAAAAATTCAGCATTCAATTCGAATGATACTTCTTCTTCCAAACCGCAAAATAATTATTCAAAATCTAAGTGCACTGCTAACATAGTGGTACTCAAATCCATTCTATCTCATCCGTCGAATTAGGCTACCCCCTCATCTAATCTCTCACCCGTCCAAACTTTTCAATTCAGACGAGAACAGTGGAAATACACCCCAATCGGGGAGCCTTACTCTTCTGTCTTAGAAAAGATTATCAAAGCCGGGGGCCATCACCCTTCTGCCCATAAAACCACACACTAGTTTCAACCCTGCTTGCCCCATGCCCGCATGGTATAAAGAACATGACTTTTGTAATTATCATCGAGTAAAGGGTCATAGTGATGGTAATTGCATCACTTTCAAAAACATTCTCCAAGAAATGCTCGAGAAAGGTGAGTTAATCGTGGATAATCCTAATGCACCTACCAACAAAAACCTACACATCTCAATAAACCATTTCCTAATAATGCCCCTTTGTCTAATCAAACTGGTGAGACCTCAACTCATGATACCCACACCCGCAAGGTCCAAGCTATTTTCAGTGATGCACCTGTTGCTTCCCAAAATTTCGTCCATAGAAGAGATTGTAGCCCGCAATCCTCCTTCCACATCGGAACCAACTTCCCCTGTTCCTTCACCCACAAAGGAGCACATTTCACCTCCTTCCTCACCTATGGAGGAGTCTTCTGCTAACATCAAGACCATTTCACCTTTGGCTTCTCCACTTAGAGAACCAATACCCACAATGCTTCTTTAGTTCATGGAGGATACTTGTTTGCCTCCTCCACCCACAGAGGAGCTCCCATCATCTCCTCCACCTATAGAGGATCACCTATCATCTCCTCCACCTATCATAGACCCAGTTGAGATACATTTTCCTCTTGGTGAGCATTCTCCATCAGCTACGCAAGATCCTACAGACCTACTTTTGGCTCTCTTACCCACCGGAAGCTAAAGCTAGCCAATTCCCCATCTCTAAGACACATTTTATGAGAATTTCCATTAGGTCCTCATCAATTCCACCTACAGACATGTCATTCTCATGTTTTTCTGATCACTTAGATTATGTGGATAGGGTATTACTTTGGAGGCACCTTTTGCTTCCTGTTTCAACGTAGATGCAGATGTCAGTTGCTGATACTTCCACTATCTATCCAAAAATATTTCGACCAATCCAAACGAACACAAATACCTCTATCACAACTTCTTCCACGACAACCCATCATAGCTCAACATACACCCTTACCCATAACTCAAACTACATCTAAACCCAAACCCACACCTACAGCATCTTCCTCGAATAAACCTATTACCACTTAGGGGTCACCCCGACCACCAGCCTTACTCATCCACCTATCAGACTAGATTTATCTACATCCTCCAAAGTCAACACCACACCTACTCCGGCACCCAAAAAAAGGAACAAAACCCATAGAACTCATACCCTTGCTACGTTAATCCAACCTGAAACATGTCCCGTCCATCTTAGGACCTCAACTTCCCCAGCACGGTTAAAAAATTTCCACCCATCAATAAACCAAAAACACAACTGCCCACTCCTTCCTCATAAACCTCTAGCCTACCCAAGCACCTAACACGACTTACACCCACACCTGTAGCATCTCTACCACCCATACCCCCAATACTCTCCGTAACTTCTTCACTACCTACTACACTTCAGTCTCTTTCCCTCACAACCCCCTTCACGACCCTCATCATCTACCTTCACAGCACCTTTGTTATCCCCGTGGGTAACTCACCCTCTTCCCCCATCTGTTTTTCCTTCTAAATCTCGTACACCCATATCACCTTTACCCAAGAAGGTGCAACATAAAAACAACTACGGGGTCCTATGCCAAAATTTTAACCAACCTCCTAGAGACTTTTGTTATCACATTTCCGCCACTCATACCTTACGACCCCCTCAAACCCAAGCCAAAGGGGTTTTATGACACTAAAATTTTCACCTACCCATCGTGTGCTAGGGTATGATATGGAGAACTATAAGGCCTTAAGAACCATCTTTATCTAGTTGTGTCCTCCAGAAGCCAACTTTGACAATGAGAACCTTCTTGATGAGGACCCTTCCTCACCGACACCCATTCCCACACTGTCCACTCAACAACCACGACCTCCACCCCCACAGCTCCTATAACCACCCCCAAGATTTTAAATTAACATGGTTCGCAATCAAAGAACTTGCCACACCCATCACCCAAATGGCATTGCACCTAGCTCACCTCACATGGTTTTTCTCCTCCGGTAGGTTTCTGTCCATCATGTTGTTATAGCACTCATCCTACACCTTCTCCATTTTCAACCTCCCCTCAAATCAACATGATACACATCACTATACGTGCTCAGAAGGATATAGGTAAAGAAAAGGTGACTGACCCACCAAAAAATCCTATACCCAACATACCATCTGCACCCATACCTAAAATCACTATCTATGGCCCCACATACCCTATTTCTAATGGAATCACACATCACACCATGCTCAAACAATTGCACCAATATCCCCTCAAAATGTCCCTTATATGACCTCATCCAAACATCAGAATCTCATCGTCAATCTCTCATGGAGGTTCTTCAATCTATTGAGGTTTTTCCCAATGACCCTACACCCATAGCCTCCATTATCACACCCCATCATGTAGCCTTTCTCACCAAATTACCACCTTCATCTTCACCCCACCCTATTCACCAAGTAGTCTCCCTTAGCTTTTCAGAGGAAGAGATCACACCATACCAAAACAATGACCTGGACCTCTGTGCACATCGATGACATATGGGTATGACATGTGATGGTTGATGGGGGCACTAGCATTAACATCATTTCATCCCATGCATTCGCTCAAATGCACATACCTAAAAATTACATGCATAAACATCCTATCATGTTGCGTTCATTCAATGATTTTATCACCTCCACATTAGGCACTGTCATCCTCCACATTCATGTGGGCCCCCGCACTATCCTAGAATTATTCTATGTCTTCGAGGGGGAATTCCAATATAACTTGTTGCTTGGCAGACCCTGGATTTGTGTCATGGGTTGTGTTCCTTCCACTTTGCATCATTGTGTAAAGTTTGAGCATGAAGGGCACACCTACACTATCCCAGCTGATCCATCACCTTTCAAAACATGCAACATGCTCTACTGACCCAATGACGTGCTCATACCCATTAAATCATCTACCTCTGTGACCACTGCTGCTTTGTCTACACCTTTGCTTACCAGTACAATCGCTACCTCAACCACACATACCTCCTCCATTCCTACCGATGCCACAACCTCCACGACTGACCCATCAGCCTCCCAATCCATTCACTCCACCTCTACATCGACCTCTGACACATCATCCATTCCAGCTACGTACATACCAACCACCGATCCCTTAGAAGGTGTTTTTCAACACCTCACTCTAGGGGAGTATCGCCTATATAGTGTCAACACATTTCTTACTCCATAAGAGTATGGAAGTCTTCACAAACACCCCCGCTATGATCATTGCATAGGAGAACACCTCCTTTATTGTCATCCTCACCTTTGTACCAGTATCACCTATGGGGGACTTGATACTACCACTTACACACCCAAACCACTGTCACAAACCCAACCGCTTTTTGTTGACTTCCAATCTCTCACCAATCGCCATTTTTCCCACACCTTCCTGCACTGATGTGCGTGGAAGGGTTTTGGTTTTGGATTTTACGAGCAAGGCCACCATACTGTTATCCCATGTAACACCCACAAATATAACAACCGTAGTGGTATCCGATTTCCTTAACCACCTACCAAACAAGCCCGCACTGAACCCATCAAGGACATCAGTGCTTCTCCACTTTTTTCACCTGCTCTGCCTTCATCACCACCTTCACCGACAGAGTCGATGGATCTAGAATATATCCCTCCTAAAAAAAAATTCATAAACACCATTTCATTGGGGCCTTTGACTTATCAACACGAAAGCGAGGCCCCTTCCTCTCTTCCCTTCTTGTATCTTGAAATGATCGATGACGATACACCTTTAATTAACGTCGTTCAATGTCAGGATGATGAATCCATACTGACCTACCTTTGTGCAGAAGACTTATATATTCATTGGTTGTTACATTTTGAGATGAAAACCATGTTGAATGAATTGACTATCGAGATCAACATTCATACTCAGGATGACCCGCACATCCTAAATATCAATCAATCTTTAGATGCTGCTAAACAGGAAGCCATCACTTATTTTCTCAAAGATCATAACCATGCATTTTCTTGGTCTTACGCAGACATGCCTAGTATTGACCCCACCATAGTGGTCCACAATATTGTAACCATTCCCAATGCCAAACCCATCAAACAAAATCTGAGGAAAATGCACCCTCACATTGCCCTTCTCGTCAAAGAAGAACTTTAGTTCCTTCTTTCTGTTTCCTTCATATTACCCATTGATTATCCTCGTTATATTTCTAACATTTTCCCTAGCACTAAGCAACAAGGGGACTCTACATTTGCACGGACTTCATGACCTCAACCTATCCTACCTGAAAGATGACTTTCCCTACCTAGTATGATCAACTGTTTGACCCTACCGCTAGTCAACGAGATTGCTATCAACTTCATGGATGGCTTCTTGTGTTATAACCAATCTTGCTTGCCCCCAGGATTCAACACACAAATGCGTTCATCACCCCCCTTGGGGGACCTTATGCTACCGAGTCATGCCTTTTGGACTTAAAAAAAACAAATGTTAGTGCCCATATACAGCAGGTCCTATGACTTACATCTTCATAGACATCATGCATCACATATTGAAGATTACGTGGATGTCCCTCTATCTAAATAAATCTAAACGCGCTCCAAACACCTTTCCGTCCTTAAAACCATTTTTGACTGCCTTATTAAATATTGCATTTGCCTTCGCCAAAGAAGCGGTATAGAAGTTTACCCTGCTAAAGTCAAGGCCATTCCTTTCTGGAAATTGCCTCCTTCCCCTAACCTTAGACAAACTCCGTCTGGCATGGAAGGTAAGTTGGCAGTCTATTCACCATTTCATTACACAATTATCCGATTCGAATGTCAACCATTGCATCATCTACTCTTGAAAGGATGCCTCCTTAAATGGGAATATACTATCACAAATATTTGAGGCCGCTAAAACAATACCCCTCCTCCAACCAACCATACTCATCTCCAACCTAAGGGTTGATCAACCTTTCCTACCTATACATCTCAACTACCGATCACTCCTTGGGAATCCCCATGCTCGCTCATCACGATGAAACCACACCGTGAATCACATGGTTTATTACTAAGCCTACTCTTTTGGATTATGAAACCTGATACACCCATCCAGAAAAACTTTTGAGTACCTTAGTTTTCATCCATTGCCACGAACTCTGCCATTCCCTACTCATCCACAACACCTATATTATTCCAACAACCGCCCCCTACCTCCATGTATGCAAACCTTTATCAAAATAAACATGTTGCACGTTGGCTTATGAATTTTTAGCTTACCTTGACCTTGAATTAATTCATCAAAAGTCCATCAGGGCCCAGAAAAATCAGTGACCAATTGGCTGACACACCTATTTTCCCCAGGCTCAACCCATTAATTTTGAATTTCCAAATGAGTCAATTGTCTACCGACCTGTATCCCTGGACGAGCCCGCTTACCAGAGACACTCTTCTTTGATCATTCCAAGTGTCTCATGGGTGGTGCTGGCGTTATCCTAATTCCTCTTAATGGTGACCCATGCCTTCTCTTTCAAACTAGATTGTGATTGTACAAATAATATCACCGAATACGAAGCACCGGATAAGGTCTTCACGCCACCTATGCCCTGATGTCATCAATCCATCTATTGGTGATTCTCAATTTGTCGAAACCTAGTCAATGGTATATCAATTTCATACGATATGCGTCAAAGTATAAATATCACATGTAGACATAATTTTTGACCACCTTTGCCCGTTTATAACCCTTCAACAATCCCATTTTAATAACCACAAATTTGCAAAAAACATGGCCTGCTTGGCTTCCCAAATACCCGCTTTGCCTACCGATTCTACAATCTTTATCACCATACAATGACTCCAATCAACCTTCTTATTTACGCACGTGAAGTTTAACTCATGCGGACTACTACCAGACCACTAGTGACCTTTGGTACAAACAATACTCCGACTATCTTCTCTCTGTCCATCTTAACCTCCTACTCTCACCTATAACAGACAATGTGCCTTCCTTAAAAGGTCTCTCGGTAACGTCTCATGGGGGGCCTCCTCTATAGTGTGGGCTTTGATGGATTCTCTTACGATGCCTCACGATTCTGAATTCATTATAACCATTTAAGTTCATGGATGGCAATATGTGAGGTCCACTACTCCAGTGGCTTTGCTATTGCTAAGCATATATTCGTTCACCTAGGTCTATTACTATTCGACCCTTACTATGATTTTTGGACTACATCAACATTGTGTAAAATGCCCAACAAAATTCCAATCTTCACATACACCCAGTCACCCTTACAGGTCTCTTGTGACCTTTGGCCCTTCTCTCAATAGGGTTTGGATCTTTCAGAGAGATCAACCCCCATTCTTCCCAATAACACCACGGGATCACCACACTATCGATACTATACAAATGGTGTTAAAGTTTGTACCACTCATCTCATGAAATCTGAGAAAATATGTGAGTTCATCAATTCATCACATTATTTTTTTTGCTTTGGTGTTCCTCATGTGCCTCTCACTGACATTGACAAAATTCAAAAACAACATTGCCAAAACTTCGACATTTCGCTAAGTTTCCTCATCACCTTATTACCCACAGACCAATGGCCAAGCTTGATCCACCTACAAACCGTAACACAATTCTCATAAAGTGGTTAACAATACGGGAAGGATGGCATATGCACATTCCTTTGCCCTATGGGCATTACGCACTAGTATTTGCACTTCCATCCACTGCTGCACAACAACATCACGGGAAAAAACCCTGCTGTCCGGACCCCCCACCATTTTCTATCTAGTTCTAGCGGTTAGCATAGGCTGTCTACCTCTCGAAGTCCAGATTCCCTCCCTCACGTATCTCTGCATTTCCCCTCTTCTCCATGAAATGCTCCATGATGATGACTTTCATCAAGACCATTATCACAGCTTGTATTTATTATAATACGAATGTCCTCTTAACGCTCTGGATCACCTTCAAGTTTCACCAAAACGTATCAATGTGCCTACAACAAATGTGTCCATGAAGACACCTTCCAAGTCGTGACCTTGTCCTAAAAGAAATCAAACATGTAACCAAGCAAAAAACGTAATGGGGAAATTTTTCTCCTAATTGGCTTTGGACCATACATCATGACTCATACTTACATATCAAGTGCTTATCATTAATTTCACATTCGATGTTAACCCACCAAACTTGGAGCCCCTTAATGCCTTATATCTTTGACCATCTATTGTGACTTTTAGTCCTATCTCACCATTTTGTCTCTTTCCATCTTGTCCCTTGAGCACTATCCACTTCATTACACCTCACCAATGATTAATAAAAAAGAATCCATGTGAATCCTGTCCCTTGTTATCTTCCCTTGAATATGTGGACCACGGATGACGCACATAGCTGATTCATTCTCATGTGATACTTTTTTTCTACCTTTAATGGATCCATGGTCGTTTTCACCCTACGTTTTGAATAAGAATCTTAGTCTTCACCTTGGTCTTGTCCATGACTTCAACGCCCTCACCGGGCCCAACTCTTGGGTTAAAAGTCTAATCAAAGATGACTCCCTCAAAAGGACATCTTCCTCTAAGCAATCACTACTGTAAATAGATTGCTCCCTCGAAGGACATCTATATAAACAAAAAATAGGGAGAGAGAGAGAGAAAAGTGGAAGCTTCCCACATCGATCAGCTTCATGAATACCTTAAGGAGTTAAATTCTTCATCGCATATAGACTTCCCACATTGATTAGTATATCTCAAATACAATTCAAAAAAAAAAAAAAAAAAAAAAAAATTAGACATGGCACGGTGGCTTCCACCTTGTGACCTTGTAGCTACTTCAAGACGGTTAGGCATGAGTAATTGCATGCCAGGCTTATAAGTATTTAACCACAGGTTCACACCTTCTCACCAACTTGAAAAGTCTAAAAACAAATTACCTCACAGTGGGTCACGCCTCTTGGATAATCCTAGACATTTGGTGAGGTCATCCCCTGAGCTCCTTCCTGATCTGCACTTAGAGCAATCAATCAGTTCTGTCCCTGCTCTACTCAGGGTCTCACATTGAAACCCTGTCTCTCTACAAGGTTCATTGAAATCTGGCCAGGCATTAACGCAAACATTCTCACTAGTGCTGTAATTCCCTACCATGAGTCTTGGCATGAGAATTTGAACCAGGAGGCTTAGGTTTACATCTTAGCTAGAGATCACACCACTACTCCAGCATTGGTCCTTCTACATCTTGAGACTCTGTCTGCAATGCAAATCCCATCTTCAAATGTGGGTCAAAATTGAAAGCATCAAACCTATGGTCAGTTAGGCAATGATCTTTTTTCTATGAGACACACACACACACTACACACACCGTGCTGAAGTGCAAATACGCTACCTGGAAATGGCTACGGCAACCTCCACCTCCCAGACCTCACAGCAATCATTCTTGTGCCTCAGCCTCCCATAGCTGGACTACAGCTACAAAAGATGCCTGAAGTATCCTTTATAAAAGAAGACTACATGTAGGTCTTTTTCCGTAGGGTATGGGGTGTCACCTTGGATGTTCGGCTTGGCCATCTCTCTAACTCCTGATCTCAAAATAAATCCATCTTTCATCTTCCTCAAATTGCTGGGACTCTACAGGCCATTATTTTCCTCTTTACACCTGGCAATGAACATAATAACTTTCAAAGAGATGAATATTGTTGCCAGGCGCGGATTTCTGCACATGTAGTCCCAACGCTTTCGGAGGCATGAGTCTTAGGTGATCACGAGGTCAGGAGTTCAATGACCAGCATCATACAAGATGGTGAAACCCCATCTCTAACTAACGTCAATCCCAGAATTACTGCATTCATTCGCGGTAGGAAAGGCTAGCTGTAATCCAGCTACTTGGGAGGCTAGGCAGGAAATGTCACAACCATGCCTAAATGAACCTGAAATGCCATCACGCATGAACGAACTTAACAGTGAGCCATGATGGCCCAGTGCACTCCAATCCATGGGCTACATGAGTAGGCTCTGATGACTAAAAAAAAAAAAAAAAGATGAGAGGATGATGTTTTGGTCCATGCCTTTGAACAGCTCAACTAACTTCCATAAAGTGGTCATTGTTAACAAATGCAAAATTTCAGTCTAAAACCACTCTGAACACTGGCTCACGAATCTCATTGTAATCACTTTTACAGCACTTTGGGAGTGCTTTAATGTGTTAACTCAATTCAGGTCTGGAGTAAATGACGATATCCCCATCGAGTTTTCCATCATAAAACTTAAAACCGGCCGGGCCCAAGTGGCTACTCCTGTAATACAAAACTTCAGCTGGGCATGCAGGTGGATCACATGTATAATCCCAGCTACTTGAGAGGCTCGAGACAGGGGAATCTACTTGAAGCTAGGACGGTGAAAGTTGCAGTGAGCCGAGGCTCACTAAATATATAAAAAAAACTCTCGTAGCCTGGGCAACTGGAAGGCGTACGCCTGTAGTCCCAGCTACTCAGGAGGCTGAGAAAAGAATGACGTGAAAATAAGGAGGCGGAACTCGCAAGCCGAGACTGCGCCACTCACTCCCAGCCTGGGAGACAGAGCGAGAATTCTCCATATCAAAAAAAAGTGGCAAAAAAAAAACAAAAAAAACTGCCTATCGAAATCTTCAGTATTACCTTATATATATTCTATTTTCTACATATCTAGAAATGTAAGTGCTCCATTGAGGTGCTGAATTATGTTTTTTTGTAAAACTGAAACATACTTCCTATTCACCTTGAATATAAAAAAGCATTGTGGTATTACCACTTTGGAAGCTTGGATCATTAAATTCAGAAGAAATGTTCAGCCCCCAGACAACCAGCATTCGTGATATACTAAGTCATGATTATTCCAATACAAAATGTTTAAACTTATGCTCAGCTATACCCAACAGGAAAAAAGGCTCGCCAGTACTCAAATTCTCTGTCACTTAACTATAGGTTTGTGGGATGAAAAGGCTAGTCTTGGCTTAAACAAGTAACAGACTTTTGACCATACACGATACACATTACATATTCCAAAGTCGGAACATTTGAACTTCAAGTTAATCCATGGCATTCAAAATTACTCCTGCCATTTGGACAATCACTTTTCAATAATTCTCTTGTAGGGCTATTTCTAAGAGTCTTCAATGTATGGCTTTCTCTGCATCATGAGACGCAAGTGAAGTTCAGAGCCCTTCACTATTCCGGATTATTAATATTTAATCATAGCTCGTAACCTAAGACTGAAACCTCACAGGAACTGTGCAGGCAATGCCAGGCCAATTGTTCATGTTCCATCTGGCCATCTTTCCATTTCCCCTAAAAACTCATTTGCTGCCCCTCTAAATGGCCTAAAAATCTCCATCTATCTCACAAAGCTAGTCCCCTCAGAGCCAGGGTGCTCTATCTGAAACATCAGCCTTATTCACTAGTAACTACATTAGCAGTCTCATTTGAAAAGTGTATTTTTCCCAAATTAATGCCTGTTCTATGTTTCAAATAATGTACATAAAATACAAATATTAAGCATGTCTGTTGTACCTGCTCATTTCTGCAGTGAATCTGTCAGACTTTGAAGATTGGAAAGCCATTTCCTGAAAATCTAGCCATACGATAGAACTATATTAGAATTACATCAGTTTAATGTCAAGAATTTCCTAATGCAGTTGAAGTACAAATCGAAATCACTCTTAAGCCATTAGTGATAAATAGCACAAGACTTAACAGAAATACTTATTTTTGACCAAGTAAGCTACATGGTACGGCATACCTGTAGTAAACAAACTACTCAGGAGGCTGAGGTGCTAGGATTTTCATAATGAGCAAATGGGAGTTGGAGTCCAACCTCAGACAATTCACAGCAAGAACTCCCAATCATTTCCCTGATTTTTTGGGTAAAACAAAAACAAAAACATAATGAAGTCCAGAAATGTGAATTGTTTTATATAATTTAGTTTCCTTATAAGGTGTGATTACAAGTATACCTGCTACAGAAAGTTAGTATACTCACCCAGAAGGTAAAGCCTATCCAGAGGGTAATGCTTCAACTTTATAACTTGTCGGAAACGCAATAATAACATGTAACCAAGGACTTCCACCAAAGTCAGTCCCACGATGATCATGGTCACCCAGAGTATTGATAACCTTGAATAATAATAGTTGAAATACCCAACAAAAGGTCAAAAACAATTCTGACAATATGTTCAGTGCTCAGAAAGAATCAGAGTCCTTAAACCTCAACCGTGCCTAGACCTAAAAGTCATCCAGTTAGGTAATGACATCCCTCAGATATGGACCGTGAATTATGCTCTATCAACAGCTACAAATTCCAGACACAGAAGTTAGAAGTCACATGTTTTTCAAGGGATGGCTGGTAATTTGTACTTCAGGCATATGCAAATGTGGGGTGTTGTGTTTCTTTTGTATAAAGCAAATGGATATCCAATCTTTTGACTTCCACAAACATAGCCTATATTAAAAGACAGCTAAAGTTATGGTATATATGGTGGCCACACAGGGTAGGCATATCACTTTGAGCCACTAACAAGTTTGAGACTGGCCTGATCTAAAATGGGGAAACCTCTTTTTTTTTTTTGAGATAGAAAATATTAGAGGTGCTTGGTAGCTCAGTCGCCTGTGGTCCCTGGAGTGCAGTGGTGCAAAAAAAAAATCTGCCATCTCACTTTTAACCTGCCAGCACACACATGGGCTCAAGCATCATTCTGAAGGCCTCAGCCTCCCGAGTAGCTGAGATTACTAGGTCTCTCCCACCATACTTTGACTCATTTTTGTATTTTTAGTAGAGATTGCTAGAGTTTCACCAGGAGTTCGAAACCAGTCTGGCCTTGACAACACAGCAAGACAGGCGATCTCTTCAAAATAAAATAAACGGATCAATACTGTCTCAAAACAGTGCTGAATGAGAATTACAGGTAAAAGGTAGAAAGCAGTCTAAAAAATGAAGCCAATAAGTGTAAAAACTCAAAAAAGCCATACAATTACCAACACAACCTTGTTTTCCTGATTCCTGATGGGGTCTCACTATGTCACCCAGGCTGGAGTGCAGTGGTGTGCTCCCGGCTCAGTGCATACCTAGGTTGTGATTCCTCAGGTATCAAGAAATTCTCCATGCCATAAGGAATCCTGAGTAGCTGAGAGTACAGGTGCCTGACAGCCTATCACTCAGAAAAGAGGAGCCTTAGGCTTCAGCCAGACAATGGGGTATGCACATTCCTTTTGCCCTATGGGCATAACCGCACTAGTAATCAGACGCACTTGCCACTGCTGCCACACCATTTTCTAATGGTTTACGGTTTACAGAGGCTGTTCTACCTCTCGAAGTCTAGATTCCCTCACTCTGCATTTCTCTCCATGAAGATGCTCAATGATGATGACTTTCATCAAGACCATTTATCACAGCTTGATTTATTAGACGAATGTCATCTTAACGCTCTGGATCACCTTCAAGTTTACCAAAAACGTCTCAAATGTGCCTACAACAAATGTGTCCATTAACGAACCTTCCAAGTCGGTGACCCTGTCCTAAAAGAAAATCAACATGTAACCAAAGCATAAAAAAGTAAACGGGGGAAAATTTACTCCTAATTGGCTTGGACCATACATCATGACTCATACTTGGCAGATCAAGTGCTTATCGTTTATATTCTGACTCAATGGTAAACCCAAACCTGAGCCCCTTAATGCCTTACATCTTTGAGCCATTCTACCTGTTGACAGAGGTTAGTCCTATCTCACCAGTTTTGTACTCTTTCCATGCTCGTCCCTTGAGCACTATCCACTTCATACACCTCACCAATGATTAAAAAAAATCATGTGAATCTTGTCACTTGTTATCTGAATCCCTTGTCATATGTGTACCACGATGCCGCACATAGCATGATTCTCATGGATACTTTTTTTCTACCTTTAGATGAGATCCCATGGTCATTTCACCCTACTTTTTGAATAAGAATCTTATTCTTCACCTTGGTCTTGTCCATGGCTTCAAAGCCCTGCACATGGGACCCAGCACTCCTTGAGTTAAAATTCGAGGTCAAAAGATGACTCCCTCAGGTCAGGACATCTTCCTCCTAAGCAATCACTACTGTAAATAGATTGCTCCCTCTAAGGACATCTATATAAACAAAAAATAGCAGGTCGTGAGTGAGAGAGAAAAGTGCCTGTAGATTCCAGCTACTTGGGAGGCTGAGGCTTCATGAATACCTTGAACCTGGGAGTTAAAGGTTGCTTGAGCCGAGATCGCACCACTAGCACTTCAGCCTGGACGACATTGAGCAAGTATATCTCAAATACAATTCAAAACAAAAAAAAAAAAAATTTAGTCATGGACTTGCCCATTGTGACCTTGGATCTCTTGCCCAAAGAGCATGCTACCTCATGCCACATAAAAAATTAACCACCTTTCAACCTTCTCACCATTCCCACTCCCATTTTCTACCACCTCAAGGGGACCTCTTGGAAACCAAGACATTTGGTGATCATGTGACTACTTTTCACCTTAGAACAATAAATCATGTAATGTCTTTAGGGTCTTACATTCATCACCTCTTCCAAGGTATGATCTAGTTGGTATGATCCTAACCAATCAAGTAGCTTTATTGCCCCCTCTTATCTTTGACCATCTTTATTTACATTTTGATTACCTTATACAGGACTTGGTCCTTTACACTTACCTTTGGGGTAATCTTATTCTTCTTTCGCCAAAATCAACATCACCTATACTAATTTTTCTATAACCCACCCACACCTAACAGACCTAAACCCAAAACATACCTAAAACCTACTAACTCATCTTCATACCTCATCATATTCTTCCCTAGCTCATGGGAGAACTACATTGGCCTAAAGTCCCTTTTCACCGAGACTATGTAGGTAGCACTCCGAGGGCATGGGGCCCTTGGAGGTTAGCTTGGCCACTCTCTACCCTAACCAATCCATCTTTCATCTTCCTCAAATACACTCTACCCCACTTATTTTCCTCTTTATATCAACAATTGAACATCAAACCAAAGAGACAACAAGTTGCTTAACATTTTTATCATCGTCACAACATACATTTCTTATGACTACTATTTATTTGCCATCATCATACATATATTATAAAGCATCTTAACAATAGCCCATATTATCATTCATTATAAAAATTAATGAATCACAAGTTCAACTACTTTAAACACAACCATGCCTAAACCAACCTGACTCCACCATGCCTAAACGAACCTAACTTGATCCATGCCTATGACCTGACTCAATCCATGCCTATGACCTAACTCAATCCATCCCTAAGACCTGACTCAACCATGCCTAAACCAAACCTGACTTCATCATGCCTAACTCACCTAATTTCCATCCATATCAAAACAACAAATCAAAAGTCTCATCAAAACATCAACACATCAAGAATCTCATGTATCTCATCATATAAATAAATGTGTAACTCACTTCAACATAAATGGATATCCCCATCATGTCCATCATCTCAAAATTGTCAGCACGCAAGTTGATACTCAATACAAAATGTCATCGGCATGCAGGCCGATCTCATATATAATAAAATAATGAACTAATACAAAATCTATTTGGCACGCAAGCCAGTATATGCTCAAAATATATAAAAAAAACTCTCGTACATTCTCACTATCTTTGGTACGCAAGCCGGTAATATATAAAAAAATGACTAGAATACATCAAACTCAAAAGCCACATATCATCCATCTCGGTAGATATCCTCCATCTCTATATCACCTGTACCCTCTGCCTCCTCTGCCCCTATCTGGAAAGCTGCTAGCATATCCCCACCCATCATAGGTGGTTGCTTAGTCCCTACTGGTACCCTCACAAGGAGCTGGTCTCCGTGTGCTGGTAGCCGCTCCTTGATATGGCCTTAGAGCTCGAGGGACCCCCTGCTCTCCACACTGTGAGTGCGGGATCTAGTCCTCTCACTCGACACTTGTTGTGCTAGGTACTCTCTATAGGATACAAATTCTATCCTGGCTGCCATCAACTAGTCTTGGTAGTATCTGACCTCACCTAGGGCATCCCATAACCTAGATATAGGCACTGTCTATTGTGGCCCCATAGGCCTCAGCCCCTGTACCTGTCCTATGGGACCCTGTCCCGCTCCTGCCTATGAACTGGGACCCAATCCCGGTGACTGTGGTGGTGCCCCCTATCCCTGTGCCTGTAAGGCCCCAATCTGTGCCTAGGATGTGGCCAACTGGCCCTACAAACCTGGAACATGTGCTTCTAAGGCTACCACCTGACCATTATCCTCCCCCTGTCTCCATCCCCACTACCAGCCATCTAGGTCTGCAGACTGGCCACCTGTACATGTAGTTCTGCTACCTCTGCCTCTAAGCTCACCAGCTGTGTCTGTACCATACCCAACTGGGTAATGAGAGTAGTCACCTGCCCTTGTAGGGTGTCTCTCTGCACCATGATGGTGGCTAGATCCGGCTACCCTGGTCTGGGTGTTATAGCTTGTAAATGCACCGCCTACCATTATTTATACCTGTCTATGACCCCATCATCATCTATCCACTGGTCCACTGCCTGCTCCTCCTGCCATGTGGCAACTCTCGGCCATGGTAGAGGTAAGGGCCTCTCCACGTTATCTCTTCGGTACTACGGGAAGGGGGGAGGTACATCCTATAATAGCCTAAACTACCACCTGACTCTTTCCACTGGGATCATCTTGTGCTCTCTGGCACGGTGACCCTTTATCCATCTCAATAGCTGGAGCTCAACTAGCTCCTCATGCATATGCCTATATGAGGGGAATCCCACATACTGCCTCCATATAATGTCCACTCCGAACAACCCCTCCAATAGCTGCCGGTAATAGGCCACATCATGTGTGGGCATGTCTAATCTTCGCCCTCCAATAGCTGACACCTATCGCCTGGACCCCACCCACACAAATCTAAGTTGGAATGCATCTACTCGGGGCATCCCTAGTGGCCGCACACAAGCTATGTGCTCATAAGTACAGTAGTGTAGTAAGAAGGTACAACATAGGCTGAACCTGTGTAGCCGCCCATATGGCCATAACTCTCTGTACAACTGCACTAGGAATGCTGGAGCCCAGGAAAAGTGTGTCTCATCTATCATCATGTCGTGGAGTACCCCCATCAATGATCGGGAAAAAACATCCACCCTCTGCATCGGGCAGTGCGAAGCAGCACACTATCTCCATCAAAAGAACCACTAGCCTCGTCTCCTCTGGACGGGCTAGGTACATCTCTTCATATTGAATGCTAGCATTATGGAATGTCAGCTTGACCATCCCCTGGCCAAACACCGTCAGCATCAGCTCCTCTGAGGCCTCAAAAGGAGATATAGTAGACCTGCGTACTCAATATGGGTAGCTGTAGAATCCTGAACACATTGTCCAGGATGACAGTGATCTCACCTGTTGGCAAGTGGAAAGTGTTGGTCATGGAATCCCATCTATCGATGAGCACGACCATCAAACTAGGCTATCAGAATACATGCCGATAGCGTCAAACTCCAATCAAGGCCACTACCTCCATATGCTTCAGCTCCTTAGGGGTCGCTACGCCACGCACTATCACGAGAAGGGGTGGAACCCTGTCCTACATATGTTGTTGATCTCTCCCCTACATCCAATACAAACACTACATTAATCTACATTTTTATACCCATACTTACTCCCTATCATTTCCTAACACCCTATTTTACCCCTACCTATCTTGATCCCCCAACTTATGGCACTTTTGACCCCTTTCTCTCCACATCCTGACTGGTGCCGGTTATCTCTAACCGACCCCGGTCACCCCTCAACCAGCATTGGTCACATGTTTGGTGATCGATACTAGCTACACACTACCGATGCCGGCCACACTTGACCGACACCGGTCACTGTCATGGTGAAAAACTGTGATCCCCAAAACCCCCCTTTCTTAAAAAAACTTCCCTCGTTGCCATGTTTACCCTCCTAAAATTAGCTAAACCTCCCTTGCACCTCATACCATCCCCTCCTCTCCCATTTATTGCCCTCCCCATTCCTATTTTACCCACTATTCCCCCCATTTCCCAAATTTAATTTTTTCCCCCCACACAGAATAAAAACCACAAACCAATTTGTAAATCCTATAATCTATCTAACTGAATACAACTAGAGTTAGATGCTTACCTCATCATGCTTCCATCGTCTCAGTGGCACACTTGGCCGCTGCACTAGTGGCCCGCTTGATCCCTCTCTGACCTCTTCCATCACTAAATCTCCACCCATGTCTCCAACCAATCGAATCACACGCACCAATCCTATGGACCCACCTCTCACCAACCAATCACCTGTCGTTCACACCGCCAACTCAACACTCCGTTCTGTCTAGACACTTTTCCCTCTTTTCTCTCTCTTTTTTTGTTTTCTCAAATTGTAATATGACAACTGAATAACACAAAACAAATGGATTTTTTTTAATAAAAAATCTGACCTAACCAACACCGGTTAACCTTCACTGGCATCGGTCACATACCCTACCTTAGCGTGGTCGGTTTCCTTATATCGACGTCAGTTACCCTTGACTGGCATCGGTCACCCTCTCTTACACCAACCCAACATTTTACCCTATTACCCTGCCCATCACTCTTTTTATTTCTGCACCTAACCCTTACCCCAATCATTTTTCCCACCCAACCTCTACCCAAAGCATTTACCTCACCCTCTTTCCCTCATCATTTCCTGCCTAATCTCGTCCTCCTTTGGGGACTCCTTATTTTACCCATACCTTGGCCTTATCCACGTCGTGACCTAGATATTTGGACCTGGACCATCGCTAGTGACCTTTGACCTCATGTGTTCGCTATATCTTGCGGCACTGTTAACTATGTTGTTGACCTAATGACCTTACCTAGCCTATTTCCATGAAAATTTATTCTGGCCCTACCTTTGGTGTACTGGAACATACCTAAACATTCTTACACCTAACCTACGTTGTGTTTCCTGACCATATCCTATACCTTGGATACCAGAATCACTTCGACCTTGTTTGGATAAACCTATCGACCTTAGATGATGTAGAGTTTGTCTGCTCTTCAACCTGGTAGCATGTGGCAGTTTGTATGTGTGGGTGCATTTGACTGTTACTACCTTTGACCCTAAACCATTACCTAGATTTCCCATGTAGATCTTTAACCCCTTTTTCCCCCGTTCCCCACATTCCCTTTTCTCACATTCACCTTTTATCAAACCACTCACCAATTCTACCTTCTACCTCATCAGTTCCTGGTTTGAGGGGGATCACCTTCACCCACACATGGGGAAACCACATCTTATTTGTTTTAGCATCGCTTACCAATACAAGCTACGCAACAAAAAGGAGAAAATCTAGACACTAAAACTAGGTCACACTCACCTTTGGTCCCTCGACAAATAAACACCCTTCATCACATTAACCTAGCCATGGCCCCTTCACTCCACTAATATTAAATTAATTAAATTAATTCATTATACTGACCATATTTATTATTTAAATATCTTAATTAGGGATAATGTCTGCACACATCTCACCTAGACACCTCATCAAGCCAACTCACCCTAAGATCTATTCTTAGTAAGTTAACATAACTAACTGAGACTTACCCAAAACCATAAAAATCAATGCCTATATTCCCTCTAACCACATTCCTGCATGCTTACATGAAGCTTCCAGTCTAATCCGTGGGTGAATGACATGAGATCCCAGAAAATCAAGGGGATCTGCCTAGTTTAGTAAACCTAGAAAATTCCACCTTGACCGACACTAGTTACCCCTAACCATCACCGGTCAAGCCAGAGCTACTGTCGATCACCTTTTAATCCCCAAAACAACGTTATTATGGAGGTTGGAAAACATTGGAACATTCCTGAGAGATATCGCATCTTCTGAGAATGAATTTCAGAGAGAACACACATGTAAGGAAGGAGATCAAGCATTTCCTCTTGCATAGGCATCCAGTAATCATCCAGCATTCACCCCAGCACAAATTTGATTCAACCAAGCAAAAGAGAATGCACATGTAGCCCATGCAAGAGCTTTCCAATGTTTGGTGATTCTCAACAATATTCAACCCCTTTCCAGTACCTTCATTCATCACTCACAGACACCCATGACCAGATTTCAAGTAAGTGGAACAGTTTACTTCTCTGGTTCATTGGTTTCATCATTATATTGTCATCCTTTGTTTCCTTAGCCACCCATTGACCTCCATTCATACTCACCCCTCCATATACCTGTTAAAACCTCGCCAAAGCCCCACCCAAACAACCTAATACCTCATTCTGACAAACCAGAGTCCTTTGCGCAATCATAAAGGAGACTCAATATTCATTTTGTGGCATTCTTAGTTTTCCACAATAACTGACACCAGTTACACCCAACCACTGACAGTCACCCTTAACTAGTATTGGTCTCTGTATTTACCCATACAACCCAGAACAGTGACCTATCCATCTATTCCTGCATCACCCTTAATCATCTATGACCTTCTTGAGGCCTCTGTCAGACCTGCAGAGACCCAAAACCAGTTACTTGACCTTCGGATCTTATTTTAACTTAGCCTATTAGATTAGATATTTCTTATTGTATTTTGGATGAGATACCCAAATCATTTTAATTTCAATAGGATTTACTTCATTACTCGCATTAAATTGTTTTGAACAGTGGACTGATAGCCGTCTAGGAAGTATCACACTTCTCGGATCTAGCACACGCTAGGCAGTTCACTACACATATTGTTTAACTTTTTCTGGTGGTCTTGCTTTCTATTTCAGGTAGTTCCTCCTAGCCAAAAGGAAGTTATTACGATTAGTTATGGATCCAGGAGTCAACACATGTGCAACAACCCATCAACCAACATTTCAATAGGTATTCCTCCTATGCCCGTTACCCTATTTGTTTCATCAATATTTCAAAGAAACCTCTAAGAATCAGGTGAAACACTCACATAGGAAAAATATATTAAGTATTTTATTATCTTTATAATTTCAATTAAAAAGAATGGGAGGTAAATATATTACCTTTTATACCTATATTAGAAGGCTTCCCAGTTGTTCCAATTATTTGTACATTGCATGATAATGAGAGGCCACACATTCTACCTCTTCATGGTTATTTAGATCTCAAATACACAATAGGATGTCATCTAGTTTAATAATTTAATTTTTCATAATATATTTGGTTTCTAATTGTTGGTTGATATTTGAAGGAAAATTGGAAGTCACATATTCTCCCTTTTATTTTTTATTTAGATTGATATAATATGATTCCATCTAGTTCACTAAAGGATTAGCTCATTTAAATGATGATTAGAAGGCGATCTAGTTCAACATGTGTAATTTCCATATTATTTGTACTTATACAAAAAAAATTGAGTGAAAAAAATACTACTAAATCAATTGTTTCCATTTTGTTAGTTGAATTCTCTTTACCTTATTGTTATTCATAATATCTATGTCAGCACTATTATTATAAAAACAAGATAATCAACATATACATTTAATATATTTTACGATGAAAAAAGAAGTTCACAATTTAAAGTTCACTTAAAATGAATAATCATCAATAGTTAATTTAAAAGTTCTCAATGAACGCCTCAAGTTTTCCCCGCATGTTTAACCCAAGTACATAGATGGGTTTTATAATTTAATATTTCTCATAAAATCCATCAAAATCCCAACTACGTGGGATCTTAAAGTAATTAGCATTTCCAAACTCTTCAAATATGTATTTCCCCTCACCAATGAATAATATGTTAGAATCAACATATCTCTCTCTGTACACATCAATAACATCCTTTAAACTTTTTATATATATAGGCATCAAATTTCCACTCCGAGATCTCTTAAATGTATTTGATATTATACAATGTTCTCTTCCCCAAGTGAACACAGATTTTGTATCTCGTAACCAAGTAAAGTGTGTAAGAAAAGAATGTACTTCTTTCTATCTAAAAATGTATACCAAAAAGAAAGATCAAAATGTTCTCTTGCAACCTCTAATAAATTAGGAGAATAAATCATTTAGAAATATGTATATTAAGAATATTTAAAATCATTTTGTAATTTGTAAGGTTTAGTTCCAAAATATCGTGGAATTCCAAACAACAATCCTTCTACTCCCAATATCAACAATTTCCTTGCAACTGAAATCAAATGTATGATATACATTATTAGAGAAATTAAATTAATGATTAATCCTATAGATAACCGTGTCAAAAAATTAAACTCCGTGTAATTTTATAGCATAAATAACAAGATGTATACTAAATTTAAAATAACTTCCAAAAGTACATCCATATTACTGCAAAAATCAATAAATTCATTCTAATTGAAGTTAAACATATGACAAACATTGCTAGCATTTTAATAATTACACTAGTAAAATAAAAAATAAAAAATAAAAAATAAATTTATGTCAATACTATAAAATAAATAATAATAGTACCTTATATTAACTTTGGAATGGATTTTATTGTTTTACAATACAACATCGTATCTTCAAAATGATTTCAAATTTTTCTCACAATGAAACTAGCTCAAAATTTTCATTGTAATATTGTTTGCAATTTTTTAACTAATGATCTTGCATCATTTACATCATTCTCAAAAGAGCTCAGAATCTATAAAACATGATCCATTAACCAATTATCAACTTGCATATTGTCTGAGAAATAAAAAACTTGGTGCAATGAAACAATTTTCTTAAGGAACCCCTACCATTTCATAACCGATCAATATGGTATTTGTGGTGTCATATGATATATTCTTTCACCATACTATATTCAGATCTTTAACATGTTCACAATATGTATTTGTGCACATTTCAAAACCATATTAAAACAAAGCTCTTTGCTTACCATCCACATATTTCTTTAAAATCTTCTTTCCTAAATATTTAACACCTTGGCCACATAAACCTGACCAAAATGCTATCTCAAATTTAGTACATATGCATTTTAAAAATTGAGATAACTTTTGTCTTGTAACATAATTAAATCCCTTGGTTTGGAAAGATCTAGATATTTTAGAAGTCACTTGAAAAATTCACACACCTTCCAAATCTAGTATCAATAGAGGTTTTGTACTTAGATAGGCACAAATAAATTATTGAATCATATACTCTAAAAACCACCAATTACAACATTTTTTTAAAAAAAACTAAATTTTCTTAAACTATACCTGAAGCTTGTGGTATTTGGGCCTGAATTGTTGACTCTCCATCTATATTTTCATAAGTAACTGTAAATAAATGTTTAATAGATTTAATCATTTAAATTCACTAATTGCAACAAAAATATTATATGAAATTTAAAAGTGAGTAGTTTATTACATTTTTTAGCTGCAGTGATATAATAACCTTGCTAGACTTCTTAATTATCTATATTTGCTAGATATTTTACAAGATTAAGTATGATTGTATCTTCTTCCTCAAGAACACTTTCAAAATCTTTTTTATTAGATATGCATTTACATTTCTTAGAAACTATTATTTCTGTTGCATCCAAGTCAATACCTTGTGAAACATCCCAAACAGTCAATGCAAGTGGTTTTTTATATGTTTCAGAGACACTCAATTCTTAAATTTCCACACCTACAAACAAATATTCACTAATATTAGACAATTTATGAAAAAATAATGAAAATGGTAGTTTAAAAACATCTTAAAAAGAGATCACGAATTCTTACATAATTAAGTATGTGACCAATTAGATATCAAAAAACATTCATAAACTAAAAAATAATTTGCAACAAAAAAATTTAATTTAAAATATAAATATCTAAAATCAGAAGTTTTGTTTAGTTCACATATTTGTAAAATTAAAAATACACTCGAAAATTGAAATAATAAAAAATAAAAAGAATGAGGTCTCAAATTCTCCCTCAATTTGATAAAATTCTAAATGAGAAATGATGGCTTCCTATTATCTGTTAAAGAGTATAATAGGTGAAGATGAGTAATTATCTAACTTTTAAAATATTTTGGAGTGAAATTAACAATGAAGAAGGAGAATGTTAAGCCTAACAATCTATCTCAAAGTGGATAAATAATTAAAGAAAGAATGGCAGGCCTCCCATTATCCGTCAACATGAAAATCTCATGGAGAATATGAATGACCTCACATTCTCCCCTACAGTGAATTAGAACAATCAAAGGGAGAATTGTAGGCCACACGAAAAAAAAATTATAGGGATGATGAGAGGTATCACTTACTCAATTTGTCAATGTGCAAAAATATTATCTTGTACAAAATAAAATTCAATTTAAGAGAATACATTTTGATAGTATAATGATTTAAATTTTTTTCTTTCTAAAATAAAAATTTGTAATCATAGAAAGGTACAAAACTCACCACATCCATATGATTCGTCAATAGTTGAGATTTCCTTGTAAAATGTCTTCATAAATAACTCCTGGTCAACATTTTAAATAATTGATACAAGAGAATGATCACCTATTTTTACAAATGTTGGAAGTAATGTGCATCATGTATAAATGGAGATAATGTTGCTCTCCTCTTGTGTGTGATTTTTTATGAAATTGTTCCAAAAACACTCCATTCGCTCAAATCAGAATGGATGCCTTGACCCAATAATATTAAGATCATTACAAGAAAGAATTTTCACTTCATCTTCATTATGCTCCCAATGTAAATCAACCTAAATTTTTTCTTCCTCTTCATCATGGTTATGGATATCATAAATAATGCATATTACTGAAAAACCATCAAAACAATGGGAAGTATACAATCTATAGCACCCATAATCAAGCTCTAAAACATTATACTTAGCATCTTTGCAATATATTATCACAACTTCTACCACAACTGGTACTTTAAAAATTGGAACCAGAAACACACAAACACTACTTGCATTTGTTCCCAAAAATGTGAGCATGTCAATAAGGTCATTTATTGTTACATTAGTAAAAATATTACACATATCCATAACAAGAAGACCACATGCAAGCATATATAAACTAGAAATATTCTCCAATGTTGTTCTGAGTCCAAATGGAAACCTAAAACAACAAGTAAAATTATATATATTTGGATCTTTGGCTAGAAGTATTGTTGTGAAAAACTTGAATATAAAAATCTAATATTTTTGTCGTGGATGTAGGTATTTTTGGTTCCTTAGCCTCATTTAGTTTTCTTTTTCCCTTTTTAGCAATTTCTTTTCCTTTCTAAATTTTTGAATTTCCCTTTTGAGAATTTTGCTGACCAATAGCAGAGTGTTTTTCTTCACCAATTATGTGACATAATTGAGCCAAATGGGTTCTATGAATTCCATATTTATTTACCACATTTTCTGCATCACATTGAAGTCTTGTACAATAGTCACCATCCTTCATGCAAAAATATGCAAATATATTTTCTTTTGTGTTTCTTTCTTCGTTAATTATTTTTGCAATAATTGGCAATGGTCGTAGATCTTTGACCAGGTTCAACTAATGTCCTCAACCAAACATGTCATTCATATATCTCATCAGCAATACAGTCCAATTCATTTTCATCAAGCCCGGCTGTATGCACTTACAAAAATTAGCACTGAATTGTTTTATTTAATTCATTGTGAATTCATCTTGGTTGTATTTTTTGGGTGAACATACTAATGCACCTAATCTATATAGTTTAAATTTTTTTCCCGCTTTTCCCAAATAAAATTAGGCAAGTACAAAAATGTCAACTTATCACACAAAATTTTCTTTTTTTGCTATTTCAGATATATCCAAGCACCTTTTAATGAACCCCTGCATTTAAATTTATTACAAGCATGAGTGTTAATTTCTCTTTTAACTATAAATATTCAATAAATATAAAATTTGAAATAAATTTATAATACACACCTTCCACTCTGTTGATCTATTCATTTCCCCTTCCTCGATGTTTGGGTCTTCCACAGCTTATATATAGCTCTTTTTCTTTTGATATCATATCACTAAACTATGTCTCAACCCACACCATGTTTTCCTAAATTGTTTTTGCTTGCAAATAATAGATATTATACTCAATGGAACATTGTGGGACATGATTCTATCATTTATCATTCTAAATGATTGTGCACATCAACATATTTCAAATTGAAAAATATTTTATTTTGGGCACTAATGGTGTGTTTCCCATCTAATATATGAAAATTGATGTTCTCATCCATGGGATTCTCCTCTGTTATAATTTCAGCAAGTTGTTTTTTATCTTATTGAAAGGAAGAAGTATTGCATCTCTAGGAATTGTTATCATATTTTGTATCATTGAGGAAACTATTTTTAAAACTTCATCTTCATCTAGCTTCTTGAATTGGATATCTTTAGGTGCAATTTCACACCTCTAAACATTAATAGAAAACACTTTTTCATCAAACAAGAAATTTTTTACCTCTTCACTAAGTTCTAGAGTTGTTTTTAAAAAGAGATTATGTACTTTCTTTTCAAATTATTTATTTAAATCTTTTTTCATCTCCTTGAAAGAGGAAAGAGATATATCTACCTCTAATCAATGTAAATATTAATGCCTGTGATATGCCATTTTTCTGAAAAGTGCAGGATTAGTTCCAAGGTGTGAAGACTTTCTGTTAAGAAGATGAAGAATTGAATATGTTGTATGTTTTCCATACAACCTTTTAAGACTTTGCATCATACCTCTATATATTTATTATGATGTAGCCACACATTTCTTAGTATTTCTATTAGTCGGGAATGGTAAATTCCAACGAAAACCAACACAAGAATATTTAGCATTTTGATTGACTTCTCCATTAAATCTTTATGATAATTGGCCACATAGAGATCCATTTCTAAAATATAGTGTTTTTCTTGTGATGTTATCAATTCTCTCAACTTGAACCTTGTTCACATCTTTATTTATTGGTTTTACATCTATAACCATACCACTTTCTGTTACATCATTAAATATCATCTGAAACATCAATACGTCATCATGAAAGTTATCTGGCTTATGTACTTCAACAAACCATTATTCATCCAAAATACCCCTTTCAAACTCTCTATCAAATTTTTGTAGTGGTATTTCTACAAATGAAACTTGACCAAGTGCTGCCATATTATTCCTACAAATTAACATTTGAACAAAGCTATCTCAATATCAATAATAATGAAAATAAAATAAAAGTGTTTCCATAATGTTCATAAAAATGAGACATTTGAACAAAGTTATCTCAATATCAACAATAATGAAAATAAACTATAAGCAATTATTGATTACATCTAATTATTTTTTCACTAAAAAAATAGCAGGGATAATTGTTTTATATTATCATCAATATTAAATATTAATAAAATATAAAGAGGCCTACCAATTTCCCTAAAATTATCAAAAACATTTCATGGTATGTGAGACCTACCATTCTCTTCCACTAATATATTTCATAGAATGGGAGGAGTACCATTCTCCTTCGAGAATATTTTTCAACATCAAAGTAAGAAACATAATCAAGAGGGAGAATGGGAGGTCTCACAATCTCACAAATATTAAACAATAATTATGAAGTAGAAAAAGATATCTTCCTTTTTCCTTAGAGTGGAAAAAATATTTTATCTTCCTCAAAAATTAAAATTACAATCAAGAGGGTAATTGGGAGGCCTCCGAATCTCCCTAAAATTATAAATCAAACTTTCATGCTATATGAGGCCTACCATTCTCTTCCAATAATACCATTCATTAGAGGAGAGACCTACAATTCTTAACCAATTATAGTTTTCATCCTTAGAATAAAAAATAAAAAAGGTAGACTGGAATGTCTCCCATTCTCCTTCATATTGAAAAAAGAGGCCTAATTAAGAGGTAGAAAGGGAGCTCTTCCTTTCTCCCTTAAGTGAATTTTTTACCTCAAAGTAAAATTACAATCAAAATAAATGGGAAGCCTCCTAATCTCTCTAAAACTATAAATCAATATTTCATATAATGAGAGGCCTACCATTCTCTTCCAATAATAGTTTTCAACCTTATATTTAAAAAAATCAATAGGGAAAATGAGATTTCTCCCATTCTCCTTCATATTGAAAACTAATTAAGAGGAATAAAGGAAGCTCTCCCTTTCTCCATAAAAAGTAAAATTACAATCAAAATAAACGGATAACCTCATAATATCTGTAAAGCTATAAATCAATGTTTTATAGAATGCGAGGCCTACCATTCTCTTCCAATAATAGTTTTCAACCTTATATTTAAAAAATATCAAGAGGGAGAATGGGAGGTCTCCCATTCTCTTTAATATTTATAAATAATAAGGTAAAAAGGATGGTGTCTCTTTTTCCCTCAAAGTATAAAGAATAATTTTTCTTTGTCAAAATAAAATTATATTGAAGAGGGAAAAAGGGACACCTACCAATCTCTATAAAATAAAAACTATTTTTTCATGTAATGGAAGGCCTATCATTCCCTTACATAATATTTTAAATAGAAAGAGATTATTACCATTATCTTCTAATTATAGTTTTCAACATCATAATAAACCAATAATAGAGAGAGATGCTGGAAGGTCGCACATTCTCACTCATATTGAATAATTATTATATGGTATAAAGGGAGGTCTCTCTTTCTGCATCAAAGTGGAAAAAAATATTTTTTCCCTTGATGTAAAATTATAAATAATTTTTTTGAGAATATCTTTCATGGAATGGGAGGCCTAACCATTAGGTATTTTTATTTTGATAATAAAATTCAACCTCAAAGTAAAAAAATATTCCAAACGAAAAATGGTATGTCTAACATTCTCTCTCATATTGGAAAATAATTATGAGGTAGAAAGGGAGGCCCCATCTTCTCCCTCAAAGTAGAAAATATGTTTTTTCTCTCTCAAATAAAATTACAATAAAGAGGGTAAATGGGAGGCCTATTGATCTCTCTAGGTTTATAAAGCAATTTTTCATGGTATGTGAAGACTAAAACATTATTTTAAGATAAATATGTTTCATGTAAACTTACAATAATAGTTTCCAACCTCAAAGTACAAAAACAATCCCAAGAGGGAGAAAACTCTGATGTCCAACTCTAATTCTTACTAATATTGACAAATATTATGATGTAAAAAGTTGTAACGTCTCCCTTCTCTCTCAAAATAAAATTACAATTCGTAGAGGGAAAAAGGGAGGCCTTCTAATCTCCCTAAAAATATAAATTATTTTTTCTTATAATGGGATTCCTACCATTTTGTTCGACTCAATATTTGTCAACCTGAGAGTAAATAAATGATTAAGATGGAAAATGGGAGGTCTCCCATTCTTACACATAATGAAAAATAATTATTAGGTAAAAATGGATTCCTCTCTTTCTCCCTAAAAATAAAATTGCATCCAAGAGATAAAAATGCAGAGGAATCCCAATCTCTCTAAAATTTTATATCAAATTTTCATGGAATGGAAGGCCTTCCATTTTCTTATATAATATTTTTTAATGACATGAAAGGTGTAACATTCTCTTTGAATAATAACTTTCAACCATGTAGGAAAAAATATAATAAAGAGGGAGAATTTGAGGTCACCAATTCTAACTTATATTGAAAAATGCTTATCATTCTCTTCCAATAATAGTATTGAAGAGGGAAAAAAATGAGGCCTCCTAATCTCCCTAAAATTCTAACAATTTTTTTATGGAATGGTAGGCTTACCATTCTCTTCTAATAATGACTTTTCAACCTCGTAGTAAATAAAATAAGAAAGAAGGAGAAACTTATAATCAATATTGAGAGGATCAATTTTCAATCTCTTTCTCTCTCGATGTTGAAAAAATAATGTTTCTCTATCAATTTTGAAAAAAAAAATGTTTCCCCCTCAAAGGAAACTTATAATCAAGAGGTGAAAAGAGATTCATGTCATTCATTCTACTATTATAAATCAAATTTTCACAAAATGGAATCCTACCATTCTATTCTAATAATATTTTGCAATCTCATAGTAGAAAACAATGAAGAAGGAGAATGATAGGTCTCCCAATCTCACTCATAGTGAAAAATAATTATGAGTTAGAAAGGGAGGCCTCCCTTTCTTCCTCAATATAAATAAAATGTTTCTCCCTCAATAAAATAACAAGACAAAAAAAGGGAGGCCTCCCTATCTCCCTCAAATTATAAATCAATGAAAAGGGATTATGAGACCTCTCATTCTCAATATCTTATTATATTTTTCCCTTACAAAAAAATGAATCAAGATGGAGAATGGAATGCCTCCAATTATACCTTAGCATAAAAAACAATTAAGATAGAAAATGGGATCTCTCCCTTCCTCCCTCATACTTTAAAAAAAAAAAAATAGAAAGGGAGGCCTCTGATTTTACATCAATTTCAAAGAAATCAAAAGAGAATGAAAAGCCTCATTTTCTATCTTACAGAGAATAAACATTGACGACATAGAATGGGAGGCCTTCCATTCTTCCTGAATGTGAAAATCAGTCAATTTTTTTTATATAAAGTAGAATGAGAGGTCTTAATTCTTTCTTAAAGATCAAAACTTTAACTGAAAAATCAAAAACCTGCCATTATCACTCAAATAATTTATCTTGATGGAGGATAGCAGGCCTCCCATTCTCCCTCAAGTTAAAAGGAAAATATAATGTCTTACACTCTCAATCAAAGTAAAATAATGTTAATTTATAATGGAAGGCCTCTGATCACAGGGAGTTAACTTAGTAAAAGTATGGTAAGCATGTGAATTTGAAGGGTATTAAAGAATACCCTTGTTTTCATCTCTAATTATTCAATTGATAATACCCCCTTCTTATTATATTATTAGAATGAAAATACCTCCTATTTTTTCCATGTACCTTACTTACCCATTTTTTCATTATAATTTTATTTACCCCTTTTTATTTCTACCCTAATATACTAAGCAAAAAATATATCATATTTCTCAATCATTTTTTTAATATGCATTTTCCTCTCAAAAGATTGTTTAACGCCATTTAATACCTATTACCAATTACTTTATAAATTTTAAGATCTAATCAATTATCAATAGTTCTTCGAATAATTAAGATGGTGAAATAATATCACTTGTGTTGACAAACATACTCAATCCTAGTTTTCTACCTTCTTAATATTTCTTGGTTAAGAATATCTTAATTGAAATTTTTAATTCAAAAACATATTATAATTTAACTTTATGAACACACTCCTTTTGCAATTTTAGAGTATTTAGTTTTAAAAACCAAGGTTCAAATATTTTATTTTTATATTAAAATTAAATCTCCCTTTCCATACTTTGCCCACCTCTCTAAACG